>CAKLNU010001018.1:0-472098 GCA_922788865.1 Poeciliopsis turneri
GTTGTAACAAAAAAACAGCAAACTTGAAAACAGTTGATTCTCCTGCTTGGCTCTGCATATTTCAGAGTTTGTTTTAACTTCAAAACAGCATGTTTGATAACATTTGATAATAATAATTAAAACTTCTCAATGTTTGATATGTTTTACATCAGGCTACATGGCTACTGCATTAATATATCAATGAGCTATTTAAAGCTATAGGTATAGGTATAGGTATAAGCTATCAACTTATAAGGTATGTGAAACTTCTGTTAAAATCATTTGAAGGCTCATAATCAACTCGATACTGATACTGGTCTACATTCTCAAGGAAGAAAAACTCACCAGGTGTAAATTAAATGTTTAGCTGTTGGAGTTACGTTTAAGAGAAATTAATTTCATCATAGAATGTCATGAATATGTGTGTAGGGCTGCACTGATTGCAGTTTTCTGGCTAAACCCAGTTACTGATCTTTAAAAAGCCTAACTTGCCAATTTTTATTTTGGCTGAGACCAATTTTTTTGTCTGAAATGTTGCTAAATATAGCTAGAAAGTCGCTGAGCTGGCAAAAGTGGGGTGAATATTGTTAACTGTAAACATTCAGACCTGACCTGGTGGGCCGGTCTGTCAGTCAAACATCTCACTGCAGAGCAGAAGAGGACAGAGGCTGATTTTCAAACCTTTGTTTACAAAAAAGAGGTCAGTGCATAAGATGAAGTTCATATGTAAGTATCGGATGATTAATTATTGGCTGATCGCGATCCCCCAAAGTTAAGGAAATCGGCACCCAGAAATCCACTGGCCGACATATGTATCCTATGTTATACCTGCATAGGATATAATGTAAACAGCACTATCAGAGATGCAATAAGTTTACAGCAGATGTGCAAATAATCTATTATTCTAACTGTTGATTCCAGGCGGTCCACATTGTTAGCAGAAATAGAGAACCCCAAAACCAAACTTCACTTAGGGCCCCATGGAGGCTTGGGCTGGCCCTGCAATATTTTAACAGAAGTTGGCAACATAAAAAAATAATAAGTTAAAATCTGACTTGTGTTTTATTTGATAAAAGACCTTGCAAAATATTCCCACCTCTTGAAATGTTAACTTTTTCCTATTCATATATAAACTTTAATGCATTTTATTAGGATTTTATTTGAAAGACCAACACAAAGTACTGCACAATTGTAAAGTAGAAGACAAATGATGCAGTTTTTATGATTTGTTGTAAATAAAATCAGAAAATTATGGCTTACTTTCTTATCCATCCATTGAATTTCTGGTTAGGTTAAGATGTAGACAATACAGAAAAACATTCTCCATGAATGAATTCATATTTTTGTCAGAATACAAGGATAACACAGAATTTCATAAAATGCAGTTGGACTGATGCATAATTGTTTGGGGAAAAGGTCATGTTTCTGCTGATCTTGGACACTGAAATTGGTTTAATTTAATGGAAATTCAAGCAATTTCTCTGAAAATTGCTTAGAGATAATTTTCTCTAAAAACATATTTAGTTCCTGACCTCAGCTACATTTGACTGTTTTTCGGTGCATACAGCTTCAGTTGTGAAATCAAAGTTGAACATATCTTGTTTTACCTTGAGAACATGGTGTTCATTCAAATAAACTTCTTGTTTTCTTGCTAGAAAAAAAAAAATCAGATTCAGAACATTTCATCTGGTTTTACATCCAACACATTTTTTTTTATTTTATGAGTGACTTATGAGCAGACTATGATTTGCACAGGTCTCATCAACTGGATTATTAACATTCCTGCAAATGAACCATTTTGTATTAACCTCCCTTCTATATGCAGGACATCTTAAACAGCAACCTGAAAAAAAAAGCTAATTTAACTAGACCGAATCCTAATATAGCGCCATGACGCCTCGGCTTAATCCTCCCTGCCTCCCAAACATGAGCCAAACATATATTACTCTGTTGTGCCCACATTTCTCTAAAGGCAGTCTATCCCTGTTCTGAATGCCAGAGAGGAAGACAGGAGCTCATTCCTTTCTCATTCACCTCGTCTGTTCCAGCCGAAGTTGTGACAATTCAATCTGATCACCGTCTTTCCAGATGATTTATGGATGCACCCCTGTAACCTCACAATGTGGGGGGGGATTTACATTGATCGAGCAGTCCTGTCCTTTCAACCTTCTCAGTTCTCTCGTCAAAAACATTAATTTGTAGGGGAAAAGTGGCATCATTGGTTTGATTTTAAAAACATTAATACTAAATGTGAAACCCAAACTTATTAGACTCTAAAATAATTTTTTTAGACAAGTCATGTATCCGCAATAAGTTTGGAACCTACAAAAAAAGAATAAAACCAGAACAGGATCAAGGGATGGATTTCAGTCCTTCATCATCTACCAGCCAAATCCTGTTGGGGCAGCAGAGTGTGATCCATCCATCCATTTCATTTATACATTTTATCAATCTATCCATCTATCAATCCATCCATCACGTGGACTGGGAAATCAGTAGATTGTACTTTATGATATTAATCCACTAATGAGAAAATACAGATTTCAAAACTGTGTTTTTGTGTTAAGAAAGACAGAATAAGAAAGTACTGTTCCCACGTCACCTATGAAAGTTTGATGCTTTATCATCATCATCATCATCAGCTTTATTTATAAAGTTTTTTAGAGTCAACCCCAGGTGATAGTGTGCTGAACATCAGATTGTTACGACTGGCTCAAGGTCATGACAAAAATGGGAGACCATGCAGTGGTTAAAGTGCATAAAAAGGAATATATATTCACAAAACAACAATGTATTGTGGATGGCAGTATCAGTGGTGTAATGCAAACGCTTGGATGTGGTGTATGAGTGCATGTGGAAGTGTTGAGGTGCAAAAACAAAGACAAACTCAAATGTGCAAAAGGAAGGGAGCTGAGACCTGGCAACAAAACACCACAAGCATCAAGCGGCACAGTGGACGCCGAAGGCGACCCAGAATGTGGAGACAGCCAGCTTCAAATACTCTGCACTCCATATGAATGGAACAGAAACACCTGCAAAGGGGAGGAGCACAAAGACAGACAAAAGCAAAACCAACAGCCCAGCCCTTAAGGCTCCGGGCCATAACAAGATATTAAGAAGATAATTGAAAATATCAAAAAACAAAATGAGAAAGCTAAACATACAACAATGTAAAGAAATGAAAAAAATCAACATAGTAAACGAAGCAGTCAAACAGATAAGATGAATACCAATAAAAGTTTAGTAAAATCTCAATCTCAGTTGAGTTGGGTTTTTCAAGCATAGATTTTTTTTTTAACACATTTGTTTTTATATTTAATGAAAATGTTTCTCCAACATTTCTAGAAGTAATTCTAGAAATTAATTTATGTTTAAATATCCAAAATACAAAAATGCTGTGCTGTATATCTGAGCTAAAATTTCAATACACTGAGGCAAATTTTTAATATTTTCTTATTAACTGCTATATCATGGTCACATTCTCCATTTGTTCTCTATCATCCTTCAATCTTCTTTTATATGGTACTTGACAGCTTCATGACGTTTTTTTTTTTTTTTCCAAGGCAGAGATCCTACATAAATGAAAAGTCAAATTGGGGCTGTGAGTGACACAGCACTGCTCTGTCTGCAGAACAGAAAATTAGATTAGGTTTCATGAGGTTTTGGGAGAAAATTGAGAAGTCAGCGACAATGAAAAGCTCAGCTGGACTCTTATAAAAAGCAAAGTATTGCATCTCATCTCAGGGGAGAAAATGAGGAGGCAGGGGACAAAACACAATAGAGGAGAAAATGAATTGCAGTGGAAAGCGAGTTCAAATGAACTGCTTATTTTTTGTTTTTTTGTTTGATTAAAGGCAGGAACTCTGGAAAAACAAGATTTTCCTGATAACTAAACAGATAGAACCTGTGTGACTGTTATTTCCATGACTATAAAAAATGAGAACAAAGGACTTTTTTCTTTAGGTCTAACAAATGAAAAAAGCACAATTAACTGAGAGTCAAGGTTGGGTTGTGAAACGAAACAAAAAAATTTAGTCAGTCATATATTAGTCATGATTTAAGAAGAAGGTCATTCCTGTCTTGCAGAGGAACTTGTTGGTTTGATATAAATCATTTGAATGCTTTGTGTATTTAATCAAATTATCTTTTTTAAATATTAAAATGTTCTCTGTGAGGGAGAAAATAATTTTTTTACAGCACTGTCAAAAAGTATAATTCCATATTTTTAATTGATTGCTCAAACAGATTGCCTGCTTTATGTTTCTGCTGTGTCAGCTGCCACCAATTTGAAACAACACAGAAAAGAAAACAATCACACAACTTTCACAAGTGTTTGAGCCTTCTGGTGGATTTGGATTTGTTGACCAAACCCCCATATATTTACTATTTTAAATGTATAGGGGTTTTTAAGGATTTTTAAGAAGACATTTGTCAGACATGTAAGTCTATAGACTCTCCTCCAACCAGCATCAGACTGTCTCTCCGCTCCAGCCAATCACCGCGCAAGAGCTCCTTCAAAAGGCCAAACAACCACAGATCCATCGACCCAGAGCCTCATCCCCGTCTCCACCCTCATCCTCCCGGGTATCTTCCAGACTCCCTCCAGGTTCCTCCCTCTCCAGGCTCCACTCCACCACCAGACTCCGGGCCTGGGGGGAGACCAGCCTGAGCTTCACCCGGAGCCGATCATCCAAGCTCACGGCGATTCAATGTTGATCAATTTAGAAGACTGTAAATTTAATCCTTAATTTGAATACGATTATTGTTCTTGTCCATCAGTTTATACAAAATGTTCAAATGCAGTTTAGGTCTTTTCATGTTCTCCATTTTTTTCACTTTTGTCCACTAGATTTTTAATTTTTGTTTTTCATTTAACAAAATTACTATAAAGCCTAGAACATTATTATTATTATTAATTTACCATTTACTCTGTAAACTCTCTTTTGTGTATTTATCTCCCTGAGAAAGACAAAGTCAATATTACAAAATGACTTTTTATAAAAAAAAAAAATATCAGCCTGAATTTGCTTTATAACTAAAGTTAACTTACATTTTTAAGAGGAGGAAAAAGGGCTGCTTTTAGATCACAGTAATATCACCCAGAGGGGAATGAAAGGCATTAGCAGCTGAGCTGAAATGAGAATATTATCACTGTAATTTACCATCTTGACCATGCAACACAGAAAGTTGCTATTATTTTTTTTTTTAAGTTAACTTGTGCCCATTTTGAAAATAGGTTAAGTTTAATAGAGTAATTTTTACAGCTACATTCTCATTTTTACCATTCTTAAAAAACAATTTATTGAACTGAAGGTGACAAATTGTAGTTGTGGAAATGAAGCCTAGGCGTAAATTCAAACTGGAAGACTCTTTAGCCCCACCTGCATCATGCAGTTGGCATGTCATGGCCAATCACAGACGACCAATCATCGCTGGACCAAGCACATCATGGCCAATTACCGACCATATAAGGATAAGGACGTCCATTCAAGGCGTCTTCCGCTTTGCTGCTGCGCTCAACCGTTCATCTGCACGCCTCAGCTTTTCAACTAGCCGTTTCACTGGTTCCTTGTCCTCGTGATTTCTCGTCCTTCCTCCTATAACTTCCGTTGTAATAGCCGCTTAGCCGCGTCCTCGGCACTTCCTTCCCCATCTGACGCTCCCGAGTTGCAGAGGATTTCTCCTGGCCTCGATCATTCCAAGCAGCTGCCCCGCCGCTCTCTGCCTGACTGGGATCCTCCGTCTCCTGCTCCTCCGCCTCCTACTCCACGTCCATCTCTGGCAAGCGAATATAATCCCACCGTCTGCATCCCTGGGCAGTCTTTCTTCACCTCAGGCCCTGGCTGGGCCCGCAAAGATTCTGCCGCACCGATCCACGTCGCCCTTCCCTCCCGGCTCATCGTTCATCATCTCTCAATTCCACCACTGCCATCCATCGCATCGCCTTTCCACCGGTTCCCCGCTCTGGTTCAGCCTCATCAAAAGCTTCTCCCACCGCCTTGTGGCCGCCGTCAGCCGCTCAACCCCTCCCATCGGATTCCTCGCGCCGCGCCCGCCCGGGGCTTCCGGGGTAAGACGTATCTTAACATGACTCATGTTTCGCAACGCTAGGAAACGCAGAGTCGTTCTTTTAATCCATCCCATCCCGAACTAGCGGGTTTTATTCGTACGCGCCACCCAGGCTGCGCTTCGATGCTTCAGAGCTTTTGCCCAAATGAACGCTTACATATCTTAATAGTAGCATCCCCAACCTATTTTTCACAGCGTCTCACGCTCAGTAGTAGCCTCCATCCCCTTCCCCTGTCAAACCTCTTATGTTACCTTGAACTTTATTTCCGCCCCACACCAGACCTCCTGCTCCTTTTCTCTGTCAAGCGGCAACGTCGATTCATGCTTATTGGGACTACTCATTCAAAAAGAAGCACATGTGCCCACTCATTTATTTCTCCGCTTCTATATTGGATAATTCGTGGTCAGTTCGTGCACAAGCTGTCTTTAGCTGCATGATGATATATGTCGTCCCACCTTTCACGCCAGCAATGAGATACTGCTAGTGTAATGGGTCCTCTGACCCATTACTATTTTCATGCAGAGAGGAAAAAAAAACAAAAAACACGGCTGGCCTTCATCTACCAGCATTCCTTGCCCTGCCATGTCCCCTCGCCCTGCCATGTCCCGGCTGGCCTTCATCTACCAGCATTTTGAAGAAAGGCAAACCATGAAGCTGACTAATAATCCCTCCCTGGCTCATTGGTGCTTTCATCAATTGTTGACCAAGTCACAATTGTCACTCGTCAATCCAATCATCGTCCCTCATAAATTCTGTTTCGAGTCCTATTTGCCACTTATCAAGGCAACTTCAAATAGAAGGTGCTTTAGCCCCAATTTTAAAAGATCATGTTTCTATTTGTCTAATAGAAATGTTCCCAGATTCTCATGCATGGTGGCCGATCGCTGCGTTTCATGCTTCATCCCGATGTGCAGTACTGAGCAAACCGAAGACCTGAGTGGTCTGGCATTGCTAATTTACCAGGTCTTCATGAAACATCTCCTTTTCTTAGCTTACACTCAGTCAAACACCCCATTGTTCCGATATTTATTTGATGCAATATGGGCTTCTGCTCTTCACATATCCATGTCCTTCGTCACTTTTTTGGCAGGTAAATCGCTTCCTCTGTTGTTGGGTCATTGCAAGCTGTTCTTTTTCCGAGCTGCCTTTAGCAACATGAACACCGTGACGCTGGCGTCGGGTCCACTGTGCGGCAGCAATGGAGTCACATGCGAGCGTACAGGCGTGCGTTAGAATTATGGCAACAAACGGCAAAAGCAAAGAACTTAGCTCAGTTATTTATTTTTTTTTCCGTCCTCCCCCCAAACCATCCGACTGAGTCGAATAAGTGTCAGAAACAGGCAACATTAGCTGATAGGTGACTGGCTTTCAATACAGCACCTTCACCTCATAACAAGTTTCATGTTGGCTACCGATGATGTTGCAGATGTCCAGCCATGTAGATTCATTGTGCCCCGTTATCTGTCCGGAGACAGGTTCGTCTCCGCTAGTAAGCAAACCGTGTCGTTTTCTGTTATTTCAAGCTCACGTCCCATCTGGTGCTTTTAAGTCCGATCTCCCATCCAAGATCGTCTGAAATCAGCATGATAGCATTCCAGTCCATCCCATCTTTTCCTGCCACAGTTTTTAGTTTACATGTTTCATTTTGTATTTATATTTTGTCGTTGTGACTCTTATTTTGGGAAGATTAAGGAAGGAAGTGGAATCCAGCATCTCCAGTAACAGGTAACCATCTTCCCTCTTTCTAGGCCGTTGCCTCCCGTATCCTTTTCTTGCTATCTTAGTATCGCTCAGCTGGCCTCTTTCCTCCAGCTAAAACTACTTTTAGCCTCTACACCACCTCAGCTAGCCTTTTCTTACCAGCTTCCCATCACTTTCCTCCATCACTCTATTGCTGTTTCCCACTTACTCAAGTTCTGGCCCATACACCCTGAGTTAGCAGCTTCCATCTTTTCTCACTTTCTCTGTCTCTAATTCCCAGCTTCGGCCCTGACCTCAGCTGTCAATTTTGGGGCGCGACATCCCTATCACCTATACTATTTCATACCGTCACCACATCCCCAGCTGGGCTTCATCTACCAGCATTCTATCATCCCTCGCTCTGCTGTGTTCTCGGCTGGCCTTCATCTACCAGCAACCTTCGCCTGCCTTGTTCCTAGCTATCCTTCATCTAGCAGCGTTCTGTCATTCCTCGCTCTGCTGTGTTCTCGGCTGGCCTTCATTTACCAGCATTTTTCATTATCCCTCGCAATAGCTGGCCTTCATCTTCCAGCGTTCTGTCATTCCTCGCTCTACTGTGTTCTCGGCTGGCCTTCATTTACCAGCATTTTTCATTATCCCTCGCAATGTAACGTCCCCGGCTGGCCTTCATCTACCACTTCGGCCTCAGCCCCAGCCTCCCTTTTTGGGGGATGACATTCCTATCAGCATCGGGAATGCTCATCCGAGCTTATCGCAATCACAGCTCGATGTCCTTAGCCGGGGCCCGAGCGCCAAAGACTTAATTTATGCATGTCAATAAACTTTTCTAATCACTTTCTTTCTGTGTCTGAGTCTCTCCAGATTGAAATACAATATTTACAATGTTTCCTTAAAACTTTGTTCCTCAGCTATGCAGAGCCTGATTTCTGTTCTCTCTCTTCTCTGGCCATTCTGAAACCAGTCAGGCATATAAATGTAATAAGTATTGTCTATAGTTGCCATCCTTGTTGTTGCAAAGAATGATGCTTAATTAGAGACGATTGATTGCCACAATAACAAAAGTTCCCTTGGTAATCATTTGCATGCTGCAGTCTTACGTTTCTACTTCTGTCAAAAGCAGATCTGTTTTTACTTTCTTTCTTTTTAAAAGAAATAGACAAAAAAATTGCATGACTTCAGAGTCTCCTTGGAAATCTGTTCTCAACCCCTGCCATCTGTTTCATAAAGCTCAAAATATGGGGACTGGACCACAGGCCACTGACAGAAAAATCTAAAGGTGCTGTCATTTGACAGATATCAATAGTGAAATGCAGTCCACAAAAACACACCATTAGTAGTAAAGGCTGCTTTTTATTGCATAATATTCACAGTTTAATAGAATAAGCTTGGTGAAGGTGAAATTGATCCACATACTCTAAAAATCAAATCAAGAAAGTGTTTTCTTAAGGAAAAAAATACTTTTTCAGGAGGCACTGAAAAAGTAGAACTCCATCTTTGTAGTTTTTTTTTTGTGTTATAGCACTAGCTCAGAAGTTGAATTACCCCATTAATGTGACTTTAATGCCTTGCTGTTTCACAGTTACAAGATCTGAGGCTTTGGCTTCATTAGTGAACCTCAAGGTGACAGTCATCTGCACTCACGGAATGAGCTGTCAAATATTGTTTGTAAGCTCAGTCAAACAACATCATCCCCAGGCAGCTGTGAAATATTGCAAGAAATTGGAGCTGGAAATGACGTTAAGTAATCAAAATCAATCTTTATTTTGTGAATTAGTTGGCTTGTCTTTCCAGTGACCTTCGTCAGTCCAAATCATATTTGACTCTCAAAGATTTTCCATTTTACCTGACTGACATTACCACAGTGGGACCGAGACAGGCTGCATGTAGAGTCGTTTTTTTACTTTGTGTGCCGTGACGTTTTGCTGTGCCCTCTACAATTCTTAACAGGCTCAAATATGAGGATGGCGTGTTGATTTGTCTTAGACGTAGCTGGGGTGTCTTTGTGTTAGCTTGCTCAAAGAATCCTACAACACCTTTAAGAGATATAGTTACTATAAAGGTAGTTATGATATTCTAGCTAAAGGGAAACTGACAATATTATGTATTTTCCAGGCGTATAGTGGAAATTTATAGCATAACATTTAGTTGTTCTAAAAATGTTTTATGTATCAAATATGACTTAAAGGCTATTTGTCAATGACTCAATTCTGGCTGCTTACCTCTGTAAAAACAAGCCTTTTCCTCCATTGAGGTGTTGTTATTAACTCAACTTTACTAAAATTAATAGTACTTGGATATGATTCTGGCTTCAGAATATGACTGAAATGGATTCATAAAAAAAATGAACGTGGAGCAAACTGGATTCATGTACAATTGGACATAATTGGGTTTGTTTGTGTTTTGTAAAGCTTCATGTCACATTGGTCCATATCTGCTGCATGTGAACAAACTTCTAGCCAAACAGGAGCATTTCTTCTCTGTAGCACTCTAACACAGCTTATGTCCAGTCCAATCACGGCAGAACATTGTGGTTGCATTTGTAGTGGAGTGAGATAGAAGACTGGGATTCACTAAAACCACAATTCAATTAATCTGAGAGCTTTCCCAAGCCCTAAGAAATGGGGAAGAGGAAGTTGCAGATGGGACTCAGGTCCCGTCACGGTAATAAATTGCTCATTGAATAATTCATTCTGAATCACAACTCAAAAACATAAGCTAATGTGTTTTTTTCCTTAGAATGATGGATGAGGATAATCCTCAGCATAGCACAGAATATTTAGTCTAAGTGACTGAAACATGAGGTGAAATGTTAATGTTTCGCCGATCTGCCCTGAAACTCAAGTTTCCTCTTGAGGAAACAACTTCACTTACTTTTGATTGTTTGTGTTTTTAAAACATTACCTTGTTTATCTACCTTTGTTAATGGATAGACATAAATGAGTGAAAAACTGATCTTTTAAAACAAAACAACATGCACCATGTGGAAGTTTGTTGTCAGCCCTTCTTTAGGACTCCTGACAGATTTCCACTTGTAATGTCTGAGCCCCAGAAATTGTAGCTTTTTAGATCTTTTCAGCAGTTTGACATTGTGTTGCTAAGGTAACTGAAAGTACAAGAGGCCCTTAATTGGCTCCTCACCCACCCAGTAAAACAGCAATTTTATCCATGTGTTACAATTATGTCTTGCCTTTCTTTTGCTTGTTACATGTCCACTTTGTCTCTGTGAAGCTCTTTAATCTTAAGATTTGTTTTCATCCTTTTGGGAAGACAAAAAGAAAGTGAAAAGTTTGATCTGAAATTTAAGATAGATTGGCTGCGAAGCACATGAATGAAGTGCTACCTAACTTTTACGTAGTGAATTCTTAACCCTAAAAATTTAACTTCAGGGGTGTAAAGGTAGACAATCATAAAAAACTTATAGATGTATTAGTTATACACAATCATCACTCACATCTGGAGAGGAAGCTATTTAATACGTTTGTTTTTGTTGCAATTTGTTGAAAAGACCATAAAGGGAAGGGAATATGAGAAGATGTTGTCTTCAGCACTCCACACCAAAGCAGTACTTCATTCCCATGACTCTAACAGGGTTGTAGATAAACTTAAAAATACATTAAAAAACCAAAATCTACACTTTTTTAAGTTTTCACAAATGTGTTCTGATCTTACAAAAGTACATTTTTATTTTCATGATCCTTGCGGGGCTCGAGAAAGTAAGACAGGTAAAATAAATCAACTGTAGCATATTCTACTGTATCTTTGGTATCACCATAAAACTTCGGCAAGGTGTAAAACAATTCTTTCTTTTATAAAGAAAAACGTAATTTATCTCCATATCAACAAACAAGTGTTAAACTGCCTTTAGCGTCTTGCATTAGTAGGTAACATTGTCAGCACAGCTAGCATTACAGGAACAGCAGTTTTCTGGTACATATTCTCAAGAATATTCATATCTAAGCTGAGATTTAAAAAAAAACAACTGCTCCAGGATGTGAAATCCAGGATTTGAAAACCCAAAAGGATGAAATACAGCTAGCCTGTTTTTTTTTTAGCCTTGTTAGTTTTCTCTCTCACAACTTGAATACAGTGGTACAGTTTTGCAACATTGCTGTGCTTTCACTGACTTCATTTGAAACGGTCAGAATCTGTGTTTTTTCTTATTTTGGAGGTTTCTGTGTGTTTATTTCGAGTTTCTGTGTCTCTGAGTCTCCGTGTTGTCTTGTCTCCCCTTGATTGTTCCAAGTGTGTCTCGTTCTCTGATTACCTCCTGTGTATTTAATGTCACCTGTGCTGCCAAGGTTTTGGACTGTTTTTGGATATTCCCACCATTAAACTCAACATTTCACTACAACCTGATCTGCAGTTTTTACTTCACCGCCTTCCTCCACACTAGTGATGGTGAGATGAACCCTCATGAGGCATTGAACTACTTGAGCCAACTGGTTCAAGAAAGGGTTCATTTCTTGAAGCTTCATGTGCACACGAAATCACCTACTGGCCAGGTGTATAATCACAGCCAGCTGTATCTTAACGTGTGATGCATTGAATTTTTGTCAATTATGTCTCTTGGGAATGACTACACAAAAGGTGTAGGACGAAATCATTTGTCCTCATAAATTATGTATATACATATGTGTATAATTAAATATTGTTTGAATGTATTCTCTGTGTGTAATTTTTCCCAAAATAGTAGTGTCATGTGATATGGCAGGTTGTGTAATAATGTATTTCTGTGACTCTAGAAAAATGGCCTGGGCTTAATCAGGCAGAGGACAGTGAAAGTGCTTGTGGAACTAGAGAGGGGATAGTGAATAGGCTAATGCTTGTGTTATCATTGTACCCCAACTCCTTGGAGCACAATAAACACCTCACCTTTAAATAAAATAAGAAACAGTGAAGAATACAGTTTCTCATAAGCATCTACAAATGTTCAGTTCACCTTACCTTGTTAGGGCTTATCAAATTGAAATACTTCTATCTATCTATCTATCTATCTATATCTATCTATCTATCTACTACTAAACTCTCCAAACACCAAACTAACTGTCTCAAACTAAATAATCACTATCCAAACTCTGCTATCCAAACTATCAAACCTCTATCCACTCTCTCAACTGACCACAACTCGCCTACAACAACCCACATTTTGAATGGAGCCTATAGGGTTTATAAAGCTGTCAAACCCCGCGCCAACATCTGAATCACTTCCCGAAGCGGTCACGTGGTACAGCTAGGCAGCGAGGCTTCGGACGTCATCGTTTTCGGCTCCTCCCCTACATGAAGCAAGCCTCGATACGCGCTTTACGGAAACATCCCCTCCATTACTCGACGCGCTCTGAAGCCTCGGCACATCACGTAACATTACTACTCCACACCAATTCATGACAGAAGTTCTTTACAGGAACTGGACATAGTTAACATTGACTTTTTCTTCTTGCAGCAACAACTTTGACTATGGAGAATATCATCAGTTTGTTCTAAGATGATTGGAAATACAAAGTTAGATTTTGGGGGAAGCGGGGGGTTTCTCAGTGGATAATCGCTGATCAGATGAAAATCAGCCAGCTATGGTCACTAGCCACAATCCTAATAGTATCAATTATACCTTCAAAATTTAATTGTGGCCATCAACTGGATCTTGTCCCAGTGGGATTGAGCTCAAATCATGGCAGTGGCAGCTATAGTGGGACTTCTGGTGTCAGCTGCCATGGCTTCCAGAAGCTGCCGCTACTAAGCTGTGGCATCTGTTTCTGTGACAGCTGACACAGATTACTACCACTAAATCAGTGGTGGCTGTATGTGAGTGTATATATAGTTTTTTTTTGTTTTGTTTTTTGTTAGAAATAACTTTAGTCATACTCAATATTCATACCACTGGAAGTTCTACTACAGCGGACACTGCCACGATTTAAGCTTACTTTCTCTCTTTTGTTCTTTACCATGAGCATCAGCCTCATGTTTTTTTTTTTTGTTTGAAAGAGAACAGTGACTGTACATGATGCAGTCATGTACAGTCACTCAATAAGATCATTGTGGTTCTGCCTGGTGTGATAAGCTCTGTGGTACTGAACCACATAATGGTCTTTGGCTGAAGAGGGAGCTCCTGCCTGAGCAGTTTCTCATCAGGACACTGAAAACACCCAGCACTGCTGCTGAGCGACGATGTGCATTTGTGTGTGTGTTTGTGTGTTCCTGAGTGAACATGATGTGTGGAGTAAAGCAAGCTAAGGAGGAGGTTGTTAGCCACTGAATGGCGGCCGAGAGATAACATGGCATTGCAGATTGGTAGCTGCTATGCGCCTGAGGCAGACAGCTCTGCACAGTGAGGTTCATTGTTTGTGTCACTCAGAGGCGACGCTCTGAAAGAGCACAAAATAATGTCATGGTGTAGTTGGATCCAGAAAGGAAAAATCTAATAGGACAGTAACCTTACAGCACTAATTAAGTCAAAGTAACATTTCAATATGGGGGGAAAAGAGACTTTCAGCTCAATGAATGTAAAGTTATGTATGATAGCTTCCATCCATTAAGATATTTTCAATATGACTGCAACATTTGAAGATGCCAACTTCCTGTGTAGAAATAGCAGTATATATAAGATTCTCAACTTTTTACAGTTATAATATGAGAAACCTGTTTTGCGTGTGAAAATAAAAGATTTATCATTCATTCCTTAGTATGCCACTCTAGCTCAAAATATTATGTTTATGGACTTAAGGTGACAGTTTAAAGTGTAAAGTGAATGCTTTTACAAAAGTAGATGCTTGGAGTATTAAATCATTTTCAATGTGGTTTCTTCATATTCTTAAAACTATTTGATAAAATTGCTTTTCTGAGAACTGCCTTCATAAGAGCTCACAAAAACACTGCTGAAGAAATCTATGGGTTGCTCTTTGAACAGATAAAGCAACTGTGCTTAAATTGACACTTAAATTAGCCCATTTTAATTAATTGATCATTTGAATTCCTCTCAGAATTAATAAAGTATTTCTAAAGTGAATTGCATTTTCAGAAAGTAATTTTTTTGTGAACATTTGGGTGCAGAATTAGAGCCATTGACTCAAATAAAATTGAACAAACTGGTAAGAGGTTGGGTTTCTGGCAGTAGCTGATAGCTTCCTCTGCTTTTGTCTTCCCAAATTTGCACCAGTGTAGTGCTTTCTGGTATCTAGGCTAGATTTAGCACTCTGGGTTCTAAATATTTAATGTTACTGTTACACCCCAAGAAACTGGTTTCACTACATTTCCCATGAACCTCCAGGTACTGATTTGTCATAGGGACTTGACTTAGTCGAACTGCCTATGTCTGACCCATAAATGATGAGACTTATTTCAGGTAAAGTATTTATTTACCAAACTTCAGAATGAAAATAAAATAAACCACATGTGAAAATATACCCTCACAATATGGTCACCAGCAGACCTTATGTCTGGCAACTGGAATAGAAGTCAAACAACACCTTTTGGTGGTTGTTACCCTTCAAATAACCAAAAATATAAAAACAAATAACAAATAAAAATACCACAGGCTTTCTCGACCACCTGGTTTATAAATAGGGACTTTCCCTTTCTTTTAAATGTTCATGGAGTCCCAAGTTAGCTTATGTTAACAGTCCCGAACACTTCAGAGTCCTTTAGTTTGAACACCAAAACGTAAAACAATTGACATTTTTAATTAGTGGGCCCACCAAAAATAAAACAAATAAAAGCCGGCAAAATAGTCTTTAAATCCCCGTTGCAGGCCTGATACTTGAGACACTCACCCTTGGTCCTCAATTCACCGTGACGGGTGTATATAGGTCCTGACGACCCATCTCACCAGATATCAGTCAGTTGATCCGCGCACTTTTAGGCAGAGGCGGAGGAAACCGCAGCCAACTCCAAAAGCAGCAGTCCCGACGCAGGTGCAGTGGGCCTCCACAGCTCCGGGGCTGACCTCCGCATCCAGCTCACCGCTCGCTTCTTCCTCGGTCCGTCCGCTGTCCGTTTCGCTAGTGCACATCAAACTTGTGGCAGTTTTTTAGCCGGTGGTCCACCAAACGGCTCACAAAAGTTCCAGCCAACTCCACCGAGTCTCCGCCATCGTCCCTCTTTCCTCCTTCCCTCTGCTCTCCTCTCTCTTTCCCGCGGTACTCCCGTTAGTCCCGCCCCCCAGTCAATCAGAACTCAGGAAAAGTGCAATCACCCAATAGCAATTGACCTTAGGCAGAACAACGAAAAAAAAACATACAACATTCTAGTCTGTCACACCTCGTGTTGAGCTGTGCTTTACATACAAACTATCCAAAATTTGTTCATTCTTAAAGTGACAGAACACAATATTTTAATAGACTTTTCACTTCAACTATTTTTCTTTATAATGAACTCTTGCTCATTTCAAAGTCTCAAACTCCTACCAAAAGACTTTGAAATTATTATATCTTATTTTAAGATATTAAGTTGCCTACATTAAATTTGTCATTTTTCAAAACAACAATATTTCTGGGAACCCAGGGGGTTACACCAGGAAGAGAGAAGGTCAGCTCCATGGACGCTTGGTGCACGTCTGATTGCAGTCTGATGCTGTCATGTTTTGTGGATGAAACCCCAGGACAGACTGAATAGCGGCTGTGTAGACGAAGACCATCATTGAAGGTTGTGTTTCTTGAGCAGGAAGTACATTCTCTGCTTGGCCCTTTTCCAGCAAAGGCTGTACCCTTTTTGAAAGACTGGTTCCCAGCAGTAGAAGCAACAATGACTGCTGTTTCTTTAACTTCAGGCAACTGTGATAAAAATGTCCCTAGCAAACATTAGTGCTACATGCGCAATTTTTGACTTGCAACCCGTCTTCCAGCCAGGTATGACCTTTCCAGAAGAAATATTTTGGACTTACTTACATTCATGATTTCTTTTCATTCTTTAAGTAACTGAGCTGAAACAGACTTCAAAGCTGCCTAATGCTAATTGCTTTGAAAGAGCATTGTTTAGAAAAAAGATTAGCAGACTAAAACCATAAATCATTTGTAATTGAACGACAAAAACTTCACTTTTTTCCCCCTGCTAGTTTGTGCTGATGGAGCCAGGAGGTTTATGTGAAGCTGAAGTGCCTTTCTCCAAAAAATTTGCAGAGGTAGCTATAGCATCTGAATTCCTCCTTTCCTGTGAGGCACACTGTACCTGTATTCTCATTTATTTTAGCATCCATACCTCCAAGGCTGCAACCATCTGTAACACCAGACAGCTACCTCAGAGGATGACAGTTTCTGTGTTTTCATTTTTTTCCCACCTCCTTTAAATTCTTGTACACCTGGGAGGCTTCAGATGGATGGTTTTTCTGTTGCTTTGGTGTAAATCTTTCATGTGTGAAATTGTCTGTGCTAAAGAAGCCATTGGATGTGTTGAAGAAGCTGTCAGCATCACAGAGGCAGCCTGAAACGTGGTAGCAGCGGTGATTAGACATATCAATTATTTTCTGCTGATTATCATCACATTTTTGTGTTTTGCTGATAAACAATTGTTATGCTGCAGCAAAGTACATTAAAATCATATTGGTTTCAGTTTTGTGGACCCATTGAGCCGACTGAAGGAAGCATCAATATTAATACAAGTCAGTTTAAGTCGGATGGATGCCCTTTAAATCAGTTAGCTTTATTTTTTTTATTTGTTTGCACAAACAATGAATTTGAATTTGGTTCTTCTTTGCTTTCAATAAAACATAAAAAAATATGTGCTCATGATCAACAGAGAAACTGTCCCTGTAGCTGCCCTTGTTATTTGTTGTCACTCTGCCGTTCCGATCTGAAGGGATAAGTCGAAACTGTTGGTGTCCAGGATGTGTGGGGTCTGTAAAGATGTTAGTCACCCATTTCATGAAACTGGACCATTACAACTGCTGGGTGAAAGAATGGTCAGCCCTTATTGTTCATGGTAGTCTGGTCCTCTTGTGTTTTGTGGATGAAACCACAAAGTAATGAACGAACACAGTGCAATATTAGTAATATTTAAGGTGGATCATTTGTCTTCTTTCGTCTTTTTTCAGTGAAACTCGTGATCCACAGAAAGGTGCATCAATAATAAAGTTACCCTGAATCCAGTATTTTATCTAGAAGGAGTAACACAGTCATTATGGGACTTTGACTTTAGACGAGCTTCCGGTGAGTGTTGTGTCTTGTCTCACTTACACTTTTCCCACTGAGAACAAAAAAATGCTTAAAAGCAAGAAGTCAGCTAACAACTGGGAATGTTTCTTCTGTTTTTATTTAAATTTAATTAATCCTCAGATGGCCATCATTTGGAACATAGATTATTTACATTGTCCTTTATCGCTGATTTTCTATATGTAAACGCTCGGTTTTAACATCCATCACTATTGACACGGTAACGGAGAGTATTTGTGTCTCCAGCTGTAACAGCAGCTGTCTGACTGACATTTTGGTTAGTAATTTATAAGTGGTCCAGAAACAGATGTGTGCCAGCTGCTGTCTCAGGTTTGCTCCACAGTCTCCTCTGGCAGGTTGCCACAGGCGCTGAGATACTTACATATTCATCCACCAACTGCTTTTAGATTTGAAGACTTGCTGTAACTGAAAGCCAGCTCACTTAAAGATGATAAATATGGCACAATAAAATAAATGATGGTATTTTTAGCTTAAAAGCCTTATCAAAAGTATATTAGCAAAAATCTGTCTTTTTTGGTTCATTTTAATAAGAAAGGCTTAAACTACAAACACATACACACATGCATGCACGCAGCTCTCATAATCCAGCTTCATTAAATTTGTGGTGTTTTAATGGAGCCTGCTTTGTTCCAGATGTCACCCCAAAGATGTTTAAAGTGAACTCGTAATGCAGCACTGATGAATCGCATGTTTCCCCAGATAAAATATTGCAGCCCTGACAGTTTAATTGCTGCAGTTTAAAGACGAATTGTGACTTAATCTCTGTCACCTTTTGTGATCTGTATTCGCTGCCAGGAGGAAATGGCATCGCTGCAAATCAAAGGCAGCTGTCCTTGTCAGGGCCTCTTTGATTGGGTACAAGTGATCCAGAGGCACTCATTCAAAAAGTGCTCTAATGGAGGACGGCGAGAACCGCTCTGGTGTTGCTCATTATGATTTACAGCGGCGTGACGGTCTGTCACACTGAGAGGAGTCTGTGACAATGTGCGTCAGGCAGACAGTTACTGTTATTGATAGAGAGACAGTAATGTGTGTTTCATACAACTCTGGTTGTCAGCATAATGAAAAATGCATTGTTACTGGAAAAATAATGGCTTTGTTATGAGTAGTTTCATTCATAGATAACTTTTAGATATAAAAGTAAAATACAGATAGGAGATAGGCTCAAGTTATGCTTGTAATTATTACGATAGCAGATGGGAATGCATGTATACTCTTTCTTCCAGTGTTGCTTCAGTTCATTTAGGTTTTCAGACATTGGTTTCTGCTGAGCTTTATCGTGTCTCAACAGCATTTTGATCACTGCAGAAGCTAACATTTACACTCTCCCATATGTACTTTCTTAGGCGTTCAGCCAATCGATGCCCATAGGGAAATTATTGACGCTCCTCTATTGGCTGCTATGCAAATGACAGCCAATAGTTTACCAAGTAGCATTATCTAATATATTTCAATTTTCCAAGCTGCATTTTCATGGAAATATTTTAGATACACTCCATGAAAACATTTGTGAATGGGTTACTTTTTATTGAAATTTACGGAAGTCATTCTTAAAAAAAAAATAATAATAATAATAAATAATAATAATTGGAATTTTAGTTCTCAAGTTCATCAAGAAGATTGAAAGACTCTGGGAAAGAAATCACAGACGATATAAAACCTCACTTATGAACTTAGTTTGGATATGGTAAATCTTCTAAAATGATTATGAAGCTGGACGTTTCACTCACAACTGTGAAATGAATTTGGTTTAAATAAACGAATGCACCAGATGATTATCTGTTAAGCATTTATTGATATTTCAGTTTGGATTAACTTTACAATGACAGCTCAAAACCAACAGGATTTATCTGTGCTCTGTTTTCAGCCACAAGCTTGTCAGAAAGAACCCCCAAAACAAAACAGGTAAGGTAGCTTGACAGAACGGCACTGAGATCAGACCCAAAATGCATTCTAGAATGGGCTTTGAGTAAATCTCATTACATTAAACATCTTTAAAAAGCTTTTAAGGTCTTCGGGCATCAAAACATCCGTTAAGGATGTGGGTGGAATGTCATCTACGCTCAGGGCAATTTGGTTCAGTGGGATTTTTTCAAAGATACTTTCACATTCGGGCTTATTTGTTTCACTTGTGCATTCTGCTGACTTTCCTCAGAGTGTTAGCAGAATATGGTGAATTTGGTAGATAAATTACACCAATTCAATGATATGAAGATTTTTTTCTCCCGTTTTTGTTTCAACTGAATCACACAAAGTCTCTTTCAAGGATGTTTTTATTGACCACAGAAAGTGTTCATAGATAAATAAGACAGTGCTGTAACTCGTTTACTGAGCCATCACTGTTTCGACAAATTTTGTCTTCAGTGGACAAATTTTGTCCACTGAAGTGGTTTGATCTTCTTGGTCGGCCTCACACACACTTCCTCAGTCTCTTTCTTTGTTGCTCTGTGTGTCACTTTTGTCTTGAGGAAAATGTTTTGTGAAGTAGATTTTTCTTTAAAGAGAAAATCTTTTATTTGCATCATACAGTGTAGCATAGTCAAGATGTTTTTTCATGCAGCTGCAGAGGGTGTACAAACTAATTCAACAAGATGTGTCTGTTGAAGTTTCCCAGACGGGTTATTTGGGAACTTGCTGTTTTTCCTGTGGCCTTCCCTGCATCGAGATAGAATGTTTAGTTTTCGCATCCCGTAGTCATGATAGTGAATGAGTGTATAAGGTTGAACTGTTCCGTCTGTTTTCCTTTGTTTCATTTGTTTGGTCTTAGAAGATTGAGTCTTCGCCTCTGAGAGAGGCGCAGAGAGAGGTGAATAAAGCAACTATGCAACTCTGAGTTCGTTAGATTTGTCGCCTAATGCAGTGTATTTTTGCTCTCCGTCTGCAGATGTATTAAAGATTGTTTTTGCTCTCTGACTTTTATCTGGACCTCAGTCTCTGAATATGCACTTCTGAATATGCCCTAACCCTAACCTATTGACAAAAAGCTATTTATTAGCCACACTGCAGTGTTTAAAAGATGTGAAAAATGATGAGTGCAGAAACTAAGCTATTCAAAGCAAAAACAAAAGCTAATTAATAAAATTTAACTTCTCCCAATTTAAACTAGCCAAAAAGTTTTCATTCATGCTGAATCAGACTTTTTCAGCTACTTTAGCTCCTCATGTCCTTCAGAAACATGTATATCCTCAGCTGACCAAAACCAGATGTCATACTTAAGCTGCTTGCATCAGTTCACACCTGTTTTAAAATCAAAAGACCAAAGCGTCACCAGGGTTCAACTACAGCTGGGGTCACTGCGCAGCCTGGCAGGCTCAGGCTTGTTCTACAGGAAGGCTCGCACATTAGCTAAAACATTTGACCCGAATACATCCTCTCAGGTCCCCAGTGACCGAATCCTGCTGCTGCAGCTCTGACGCAGTCATGAGTTTCCACTGGTGTGTGACAGTGTGGCCGTTTATGGCTCCTAAAGCCCTGTGGAGATGCATGTTAGTGGTAATTATTCAGTTGATAGCTCATGAGCAAAACTGGCCTGTCACACCTCTCCTGCTTTCCCCGAACTGGAAGAACCAGGAGCGAGGTGGGAGTGTTTGGATATTAGTCACACTGGAATGAAGCATTTCACTGGGGAGGAAGAGAAAGGAGCAGCATTAGTGTTGAGGGATTATACGCACACATACACTGACACTGTCCATTTTATTCAACTGCTGCATTAAAAGGCCTGCATGTCTGTGATAACCAGTCAGAGTTTCTGCTACTTCATGGATTTGACAGAAATTCACATTAAACTATCTCACGCACATGTAATAGATCATTAACCCAACTGATTTCACATTTAACATCTCAGTTACAGTAAAGAAACATTCTTGAGGATGTACGGTGGTGTGGTTACAGTTAGAGAGTCATCAGATTTAATCTCAGTGGTGGAGTTTGCAAGTCATCTTTCCCGCAGTCTGAAACCTGCATGCATGGGGTTAATCAGGACAAGGGTGTACCTGTTTGGCTCATTCAATTCAGGGATTGTTGCCACCACTTGGATCCCACCAGTGAGTGCAAATAGTTGCTCCATGATTTTACCTGAGTTTTTCCATAGCTTGCATCTAAAATAAGTAATCGTAACTCCCAGTTGCAGCTGGTGTCATCCAATCTGTTTTTTCTTCTGGACAGCAAACTACTCTTTGTCACCTTGTGTGATTTCTGTTGAAATGTAGAAAATGTATCTGGTTGTCTAAATGTGTGCAATTAAAATAAAAGTAACACTTTATTTGACAAGTTGTGAATGAGAATATCATGACAATGTCATAAACAAGTTATAACACCTGTCATGAAGATGAGTAAGTCTTCATGAATATTTGACTGTTGTCATAAAGTGCCATTCGGTAAATAATTACATTTTTAATACAAAGTAGATACAAAGTTGACATTATTCAAAATGTCTTTGTTATGATAACTTGACATTAACCAAGAAATCATGATCTGTCATAAATTTGTTATAAAATTATTACCGATTAAACTTTAAAAATTATGTAGCATTATCTGTTATATTATATTGCTCTGTCACTTTGGTTAGTCTTAAATTTCTAATTGATCTTATTGACCTGAAGTTTTATAGCACGATGTCTACAAAGCACTTATGACTTTGCAATTGAAACATTATTTAAGGCCGTTTTAAGTATTGCAATACACCATCTCCACCAGTAGGAGGCAGCAGTGCATGGACAGGCGTGCAGTGTGTCGGTGAAGAAGCAATCTTCCATCATGTGCAAATACACCTAAGACAAGTTATAACAGCCAGACTTCCTGTTTAAATAGAAGGATAATGTCAAATTGTCATAATGAAGATATTATCCATGAAGACTTATTCATGTTCATGGCAGGTGTTATGTCATGTTTATGACAGTGTCATAACAGTCTTCTTCACAACCCATCAAATAAAGTGTTACCAAATAAAACTTGCATAAGTTTGTTCACACAATAAGTCATTACAAAAACATATCTCACCACTGTCCTCCAATTACTTCCTGACTTCTTCTTCGTAGTTTGTGCCACTGGTAACATCCTGATTGGTGATCGTGTGACTTATGTAATGCGAAAAAATATCTTACTTGCAGTTTTGAGAAAAAACAATTTTGATATGGTCAAAAAAACACCTGTTTCCATTAACAAATTTATTTTCAAAATGTTAAACTGTGCAAATATATGTTCAGTGGAAATGCAGCCAGTCACACAAGACTGAGGGATAAATATTTGGTGGTTCTTGAAAAGTTTTTCAGACCACAGAAACTAATTTGACACTTACGTTGATATGTTTATCTCAGGAAAACTTTGCTAGTTATTATCTCATGCATTTAGATTTTTCATTCCACTTCTCATTCCACTTCTCAATAAGCAGCTCCCGGTAGACAACATAGATTAAATTTAAAGAAAGAGGGAAGTTGAGCAAATAATACACTGTTCATTTTGGCTTCACATTTTAAGACTAAAGCTGAATGATGCAGCAGTCGAGCTGTTGCCTCTCGTCTCAACAAGAAGAACCCAAGCTTCCTGACCTTCCCGTGGGTATGTTTTGTCGAGTTTGCGTGTTCTATTTTGGTTCTTGTACAGCTGCCTTCTAGTCTTAAATATGCCTGCTGAGTCAGTTTGTCCCTCGAAAATTGTTCTTAGATATATTCTGCTTCTCACCAACCGCATTACCTATGGGGAAAAAGCCTTAGGCAAAGCCGCTCTGTGAATCTGCAAAGGTTCAGAGGGTAAAGAAAATGGGTGGATGGATGATTTTTAGTTTCAACCTTATTTGAGTACACTGGAGACTTTCAAGTGGAAATGTGAATGGACTGTTTTTCCATCACCTGACTGCATGCCCCAAAAGACTGAATGTTTGAGTTCCTATGGTCCACTGTGGCAAAATATAATTACACACTTCAGCAGGTCAATTCATTTTTTATTTGCTTTATTTAAAACGTGTTTACTGCCTCCTGTCTTGCCCTGTATGCTGTCATGGTAACCTAGTCTTACTTCAAAGGGTATTTGTTGAACATAGAGTCCTATCACAACTTCAAGGTACATTATGTGTTGAATAGTGCATATATGGACAGCTGGGATTCACAATGTACCAGTGTGTCATGACTGGGTATGTTAACATCTTGTTAAAGTTGTTTTTCACGGTAAAGAATAAACTGGTCATTTGAGATTAAAACTACTAATTCCTAGAGATCTAATCATCTTAATAAAAAAAAAAAAAAAAAAAAACTGTCAATGAGCATCAAGCATCCTGAGGTGAGAGAAGATTCTTGATAGCATAGTAAGAGATTTGTATTTTTATTTTTGGGTCTTTGCCACAGGATCTGAGTCACAGCTGCATTGTTTCATTCTCATCCATGTTCAGTATACCTGGCATGTAAAACCAATGATGCTCACGATGAAGACATTTTTGACATGTCAAAGAAATGTGTGGAAATCTGCTTCAGCAGGTAATTAAGTTATATATGCTATATTGTCAAATATGTGTGTTTTCTTGTGACATTGTGTAATAACTGTATAATGAAAGAAATGCAGAGAAACTGAATTTAGGGTTTTGATTAGTTGTAAGTTTCATAAAAGTAGAATTAACAGATAATGAACTATTTAAACACTTTAAATATGTCACACTATTTCCAATAAAGCAAGTTTGAGTGTTCAATTTGCATAACTGTAATAAATTAATGATTGATAGTACTGTAAAAGTAGCGAGAAGTACATTACTTACAATATATTTCTTCTGTAAATAGATACATTTTTTGATAATTATGTCCAAGAAATGTAATGACACTTCAACACATACGACTGCTGTTTATCTGATTATGCACTAACACATAAATCAAAATGAACTTGATAATCCTGACAGCCTTTCAGTCTTCATAAACAGTGTCATGATAAAATGATATTAGACATCTCATCAGTACAGTCTGGAGGGGATAGAAGCTGCTTCCAGGAGATTTGTTTATCCTGAATCCCTGGTAGACTCCAAAGCAGCAGGCAGGTCACATCAGCAAGGTAATAATTTCATCAGCCTTAGCCTGAAGCAGCTGTTCTACATGATGGCTTTCCCCAGTGGAGTGGGAGAAAAAAACTCCATCATGTTCATGGAGAGGAAGATTATAGAAAGCACATCAAACATACCAGGAGTGTGTGTTGTTGAGTTGAGTCAGAGGACAAACACAAGTGCGACTTAATTTAAGCATCTCTGCACTTGTCAATCCAGGACAAAAATATTTTAAGCTTTAGAGTAAAACAAACACTATCAGTAAATATTAAATTCTTATTTATTTACCAGGAAATATGAGCTTAAGCTGACAGCAGACACACTTCATTATTTTTCATTTGGAAATTGCTCCAAGTAGCTTTAGAGCTTGGAAATTATAAAACACAGAGTAAAATGTCAAACATAACTTAATATTCATCAATATGCTTTTGGGAATACAGCCAATCACTGTCAAGGAAAAGGACACTTCTGGATTGGTTGCTAAGCAAGCTAGACAATAGCATATCAAAAATTGCATAGCTTCTATAGATATTTCAACTTTTGTTTTTCCAAATATTATTGATATGTTCCACAGAAAAATATGTAAATAGACCTGTGCAAAGTGGGAGTCTATTTATTATTTGATGCTTCATTGTTTTTGTTTGTATTTGAAACAATAGCTATTAATTAGAGCTAATCAAACAAACATTAAAATACTCAATACACAATTTATTACATAATTTCCAAAGAGCTGTATTTTGTGGTCTTGGTTGTACCTCATATGCTGCTGTGTCACAATGTACTTTCTTCACAAACAAAACTAGCAAAACATGCTTTAAATTATCTTGAAATACATTTTTTTAATGATATCAGATTTATTCATTTATCCTATCCTATCCTACCCATTTATGTTGAACTGTCTCTTTAGGCAAGAATTGTAAAGCAGAATTTTCCACAATTTAGTCAAATTGTTATAGTTTATTGACGCATGAACATTACATATATGCATATATATTTGGCCAATAGATGTCTTAATAAAAATGTAGATACAGAATGGCATGTCTCTATAGAGACACAACATGAAAATGCATGTAAGCCACTGAATTGGAGGCGTTTATCCTTCGACATGCCTCACTGCCCGATCAGCATACTCAATTTTAGCCATGCAGTCACAGTTTAAATGCTCATGTCATTCAGGCCATGTTTGAGGAGGTAATTTCCTGACTCCTGTGGAGTTTTAAATTTGATATTTTCTGAAGTGATGCCTCAGCTTGCAGGAAACTTATTTTGTCAGACAGGAATAATTTAAAATTTTCCACATTTGTATATTACACTCCGGGATAATTTACCATTTTCTCTAGAGACTGAATTTCAGACATGCCATACGCTTAATTTCCATTTTTTAATGTTGTTGGATATTGCCTACGCTCCTACAGTTTCTGACAAATCCAACTGCTCCCCCCCTTTCAGCCAAAGACAGTGTTTGGGGTTAATGAGCATCATAAGGTGCCGTGGGGGAATCGATAACTCAGTGGATGGTAGTCCAGACAAAACAAGGTGTCCTCCAACTGTGGTGCTGCTGAGGTGATTGAATAGGTTTCATAACAAATCCTGGTCTACTACACCATAGTGCCACAGGCACTTTCACCCTAATCCCATGAAACAAATGCTTTCTGTCCTCTATTTGATAAGATGGACTACCATGCACCCTAAATCACTGCTGTCCCAACCTTAGAAGCAGAGACAAGATTCCTTTTGACCCTCGAAAAACAAAAATGTTCCACTAAATGAAAATATGCAAATCACCAAATAACCCAAACTTCAGATTATTTTTTTCGCAACAGATGAAAAATCAGCAGTAAATAAGTAGCTGTCAACCTTTTGCTTGACTTCACAAAAAAATGCCATTAATGCCTGGATTCTCTTAACTGGACAATTTCACAGAGAGGCATAAGTACAAGACATCATGATAAAATGTCTGTTTTCATGGATAAGCTGAATTTCTACCTAGGTTCAGTCAGCGCAAATAACAATAAGTAATAAAATACAACAAAGAAAAACTAATTGTAAAGTGAGATATCTTGTAGCATAAAGTATTATTTTCCCTCTTAAGTTATATTGCTGTAACCTTCGATTTTACTTGCCATATTCTGAGATTGTTTCTACTACGGGTTTGTGACGGGGTTCTCTTATAACTTGGCAACCCCCCCCCCCAAAAAAAAGACTTCCCAAGGCCGAAGATCACTTCAGTGAATTTTATTATTTATTCAGTGAACAAAGATGGCACGTGCAAAGTATATACAAAAGACATCCATGGCAGGTTAAAATCAACACAGCAGTACCTTAGTTCAGAGTGTATCACCTCTAGTGTGAGTTCTCCAGAGTCTAGCTGCAGACTGCCTCCCTGTTGAACAGAGCCCTGCTTCTAAAGCCACAGGCTCCACCCATAGAAAGTCACATCAAGAAAACAAGCAATTACTTCTAACTCTAATGAATTCTTAAAGTATACAAAATAATTAATAAGAAAAAATAAATAAACTTGTAATCCAAAAAATACAATAATCAATTTAACAGCAAACACTCAGTACATTCTGATGACGTCACCACATCACGAAACTCTCTCCTGTTGCTCCTCAATCCGGAAACAAGCCGGGAAAATGTTTGAAAATGACAGATAAGGATTAATGTTAACTGAAGCGGGAACACCGCGTGTGCACCCACGATGAACCGCGCCAGTTTAAGCTGCAACAAAAAGTAAGTTAGCGATTGTGTATGTTTGTGTATGTGTATGGGCGTGCTAACGCGGACTCTTTAATTAGGTCCTAGCTCGTGACGGCTCCTCCGTCACAGGGTTCCAAAACAGCTTTGTATCTGTACACTATCTCTGCTGAATCTAAATCTGAATCTATTATCGTCTTAAGTCATGTTACAAATAAAGTTATTCCAGACAAATTATATAGGTCTTTCTCAAGTCAATCACATCAATTCCAATTGATTCTAGTTGTCAAGTATTGCAGTCAAGTTCAGTTTATTATTTAAATTGGCTAAAAATATTTTTCTATCTAAAGAAACCCAGCAGGTTGCATCAAGTTATTTATTTGTTGCACTCCCTCCTCTTAAGCATGCATGTAGCAACAGTGGAAAGGAAAACTCCCCTTTAACAGGAAGAATCCTCCAACAAAACCTGGCTCAGTGTAAACAGCCAACTGCCATCCAGGAGTTCCTGAATCTTTTATGTTTCCTGCTGAAGAAGATGAGTGGTACCAAGACATGAAATAATTTGTTAACTTAATATTTTTCACTGACAAGCTAAGTGATAAAAGATATGTGTTTTTAATTTAATCTATCAGAGGTCATATTGTTATGCCTGATTGTGGCCTGAAGTAAGGTTTTGAGCCTTCTTTAGATCCGTAAGACACATAAATACTATATATACAAATACCATATATAGGCTATATACTGCTCAAAAAAATAAAGGGAACACTCAAACCACACAATATAACTCCAAGTACATAAAACTTCTGTGAAATCAAACTGTCCACTTAGGAAGCAACACTGATTGACAAGCAACAATGATTTTGTTGTCAGCACATTCAACTTTGTACAGGACAAAGTATTCAATTCATTCAGATCTAGGATGTGTTATTTGAGTGTTCCCTTTATTTTTTTGAGCAGTGTATATATATATATATATATATATATATATATATATATATATATATATATATATATATAAATTTTTTCTTCAATCAGATTTCAATGTATTTCAGTTGTTTTCTTAACTTCTGACAGGAGCTCTCCAGTTCAAAGGGGCTTTAAATGAATCGATGAACCACAGATTCTTTTAATAAGCTTGTGCTTTATGAATCAGCTGTATTTATGAAATGCCAGTTGTGTTCGGACAGATGGATGAATGAGTTTAATTTTTAGTCCTCTGCAGTGCCTTGCAAGTTTGAGTCGGCACCTTAGCGGGTAATAATTCAGTCTGGCTGCTGACAAGCACAGCCAGATCCTTTGATTTTTACCCTGTTTCATTTCCCCTTGTTCCTTTTCTGAGAAACCAATCCAGATTGTACCTGCACTGTGGAACAATGGCAGTAAATTTTATTCATGTTCTTTACAAAGGAAATGAACACTGAGTGCAAAGATGGATCGTCCACTTAGCATGAAAATTAGCCAAAATAACATTCAAATAGGCTAACAAAGTGTGACACCTAATCTCTTGTCTGATCTCATCACAAACACTACAGCCAGCGAAAACAACAGAGCCCAGTGAGTGTTTAACAGGATCACATGAAAACAGAGAACATACAACAGATAAAAGGCCAGTTGTTCTGAGTGAGACATCAATGATGCATGAAGAGGATGAAAAATGAAAACTGGATTAGCCCAATTTTATCACAAAGATCCAAAAAGTGCAGGTTTCAGAAACCATGAAAGACAAATGTATGTTTTGTGATAAGTCTGTATTGGCAATATGAGCAGCAACAAAAGCAAAGATGTATGCTAAGTCTAAATGGATTGGTATCTTACTGGAGTTCTGAGACAGCAGCTGAAATGTTACTGAGTATTAAATGATGGCACAATAATGCTTTTCCAGAGCAACAGAAAAAGCATGAACAAGGAAACACATTAAATTGGAAGTCCATAGTGATGGTTTCTATTGAAAATATAAGTTTAGTTAGCATAATTATAGAGACAGGTAATATTAGATGTAGCATGAATTTTTAGGAGTAGACTTTACGACTGGTAAACTTAGATAAAATCCAAGTTAAGACACCTGGTGACTCTCTGAGTGTACATAAATTTCTAAGAAAAAGGCAGCCTTGTACTCCCGAAGGAAGGGTTTTCAGACAGGGAGTGTCTGTTATCAGGAGAAATAAAGTCCTTGGTGCTGGTTCAAAAGTTCAGTGAAACATTAAATGTATAAGAAAACATTAAATGTATAAGAAAGGTCTTCTCCAAAGCATAATCAAACGTATTAAGCTATTTCCTTAAGCATTAAACATCATGTTTTGAATTAGTTAGTTTTAAATCATATTACTTGCATGCAAAGTATATTACTGAAATACAATAGGAGTAGAAAACTCTAAAATATTTCAGAGATTTCAAAAGAGCTTTTCCAAATTAGACAATCTTGCAGTTTTTAATCTGAACGTATAGTTACTATTTTTTAGCATTAGATTTTGTTCCAGTTTGTATAAAACAAACCACTATCTGCTTGAAGCACTGAGGCAGAAACCAAGTAGGTCTTGGTGGAGGTCATAAATTCTGGTCTAGGATTGTCGCAGGAGACACCTGGTACGGCAAGACTCAGTTTGACAATCCATATATCTGCCTGTTGGGCTCTTTAGCAGGAGGTAATAAAATTAACAGTGGAACAGCCCTGCAAGGAGAAGGCACACCTTCTAATGCATATATTTAAATGAGGGGAATACACATTCTTATAAAATGGTTTGGTTTACATAAGAAGTTCGAATCTCTTTGTGCTGAGTGAGAGATTTCCAAAATGCATTTTGTTTTTTGTTTTTTCCTTTCAACTCATGCAGGTAATTCTATGTTTGTCATGTGTTGGACTTTTTGATAATCCGTGTGTAATGCTGTTGTAACATTCTGTATTGCATTGAATTCTTTGGATAAAACTCTGGAAATATTTGAAGTCAGCAGTCGTATGATTGTTCTCTGAAACTCCACTGTACACGCAGAGTTCCTGGAACCCAGAAGATCTTATATAATACTTATATAAATATAAGTTCCTCTGAAGTTATAAATATAAGTAAATATAAGTAGATTTACTCCTCTGATTTTCAACAGTATCTTACTGAAGTTCTAACAAAGAGACAGCAGCTGAAATGTTACTGAGTATTAAATGATGGCACAATAGTGCTTTTCCAGAGCAACAGGAAAAGCATGAACAAGGAAACACATTAAATTGGAAGTCCATAGTGATGGTTTCTAGATTGGTGTTCAATATCTGATCAGTAAGGAATTTTTGTTTCAGTCCAGACACTTTCCAATTTTAGGAGCTTCCCACCAAAGCTGGCGTTAGACACAGTTCTTAACTGAATCAATCAAAGAACCAGCTGGAGTTTCCAAAGCCACAGTGTCAGCACTTCATTTTATCACTAAAGACATCAACACAGTAAATGTTTGATCAACCCTTTGTTATATTCTGCGTTTCAGGAGAGGATAGCAGTCCAAGGAGACAGCTTACCAACTCAAAACACGCTAATATGAACATCCCTACAAAGAGATGTCATCGTGTCATCATCTGAATGTAGAAACACTTGTTTAAACAACAGGCTGGGTTTGTCAATGCCTCATAATCCTGTTCAGCTGATCTCCGCAGTGCTGGAAAGAAGGAGCTACACATAGCATTTAAAGTAGGATTAAAATCCTGGCTGTGTTTCCCATTACAGATGGTAATGGCCTCTACTTGTTTAGTGCTCAAGTCCAGAGGATCCCAAAGCACTTCACACTATTCAGTCATTCAGGCCTACCAGCAGGCAAGACAGGTGAAGCGTCTTGCCCAAGGACACGACTGAGACAGATGGAGTAGGGATTTGCGACTTCATATTGACCCCTTTTGAGTGACGTCATGCTCTTCAGAAAACCTCCCCTGTCCGGCATTATGGACATTATAGACAAAACAAACAGGCAAATAGTTATAGCATGCTGTGCAATCAGCTGCACAAACAGACAAGGAACCAAACCAAACTTGTCAATTTACTGTAAACCTATTGATGAGAAATGAAGACGGTGATGGACAGCAGACATCAATTGTAAGGGCTGGCGGCCATCGGTGTATTCGTGGATTTGCAGCGAACATTTTGTACAAGGTATTAAGATTAATGTTTATACTTAAGAAATTAAGTGAGCATAAGATTGAGATGCAATCAAATATTGCATTTTGGAAACGCTATAGGTCTATTATTTAGTAACCATGAAGAAAATGCCTCACCATTATGTATTTTACCATGTACAAATAAAAAATAAAACAAACTGGTTAGCAACAAGACTTTTGTACCCTTTTAGGTCTGTTCTGGTGGAAGAGGAATTCAGGCAAAATCAGCGATTTGATCAAATCAATAAATATGTCAGGAGACAGAAGGTCTGAGTCAGTTTCTAAACTAGCTTCCACTGTCCATAAGCCACAAAGTGGTGCTCTACATCCACAGACAAATTAGCTCAACTTGAATAAATTAAATCTATGGCTTTGCAATGAAAAGCAACTTGGGAAACAATTTCAGTAACTCTGTTCAATTGCCCTCCCTCATGTCTGGTGACATGGTTGCAAAGGGTCAATATTAAGGAAAAAGCATATCCAAACCAACGTGAACTGTTTTGAAAATATAATATGTCGATTAGGACCAAAGGTTTTGGGAAAACATCTTATGGACTGATGTGACAAAAATGGAACTTGAATACTCACCCTGAGTAGGTGGGGTCTGTGCTATATGTTTATATCACTACATGACTACAATAACAAACTCTGCAGAAAATGTTTCCATTCCATCATTTCAGTACAATTGTGTTCAGAGACATGGCAACATTATACTTTAATGAAAGCGTAGAAGACTTGGATGATGTGACCTTATCTTCATATGGGTCAATGGTCGAATGAAAAATTGGAAAATTACTGAGGAACACAGAGTCACTGGTTCTAGGTCTCTTCTTGAATTTAAATGAACCCTCACCATTGCCATCTGTTGAACTGCCATTGAGGTGAGATGACAGAGGAAAAGTAGGAGAAAGGTTTCTACACTGAAAAAAGTGTGGCCCGGCTTAAATTAAAAAATTTGATGTCCATTTGTTGCATCTAAAATATTTGACTTCACAGAATGTAAATAAAGTTGTTTGGTACAACATGGCTATTTAATTTTGACTCAAACCATATTATTGTACTTGAGCCAATATTAATTCTTCACCTTTATCCAAGTTAAATTATTTACATTTCAGTTTTGGAACCAAAGTAAAATATTTACATTGAACCAATGAAATATATATACATTGCACCAAAGTAATATTCAGGCATTAGCACCAGTTAATTTATTTTCACCATGAAAGTCTTTTTTTTATATTTCATAAATTTGGTTTAAAAAACTATTTGCATCACTCACATCACACTTAATACACTCCAGCAACATTGTTTCAAAGTCATTTATTCCTCACAAGTAAAAAAGGAGAGAAAAAAGTGGCATGTTCAGACAAACAAATAGAAACATGTCATTGTTGCTCAGAGCAATGAAATAAGGACAATATGGCTTACCAAGCTAAATTAAATGGACGGAAAGCATCCACTGTTGTACTGTTCAAACACATGTGAACTTGAAGGAATGTTGCATCTCTGAACATCATCAAAGAACTAAAATTCCAACAAAAGCACTCCATGAATGTGACCCCGTGCTGCTGAGGTGGTCTACCTCTTAAATAGAAGCCAGTGGCAACTACATGCACACATTAAGCACACACAAATATACACTACTGTGCAGTTTTGAGTTCACCACTGAGTTTGCGAATCTTGGAAGTCATCTTGTTGGAACCAAGCTCCATCAGGATCTTCTGAAGAGCCTCAAAGGTGAACCTGAAACCCTGTGGATACTCCATGTTAAGAGCATGGCAAAGTCCAAAGAGCATTACCACTCCGGCTGCAACAGAAGGCAACTCATTGAGGACTTCCACACCATCAATGACAATCGCAACGTCTTGGGGCTGCTGTAGAAGGTTTGAATTCTCTCTGAAGACCAAGACTGCCATGATGGTCCTCTCCAGCTCCTGCTCGGCTTGATCTTTCTGGGAGACCTGAGGCAAAATATAGGAAATATGCAACTGAACAACTGCAGTCTGGCACACCTCATTAATCACTATCTACTGTATAATGGCATAGGTGGTCTCCTGTGATGAATAAAGTTGAATCATCATTGTGACAGAAAATATCTGGACATACCATGTATTCCTTTATAAGGTCCTCAAAACGTTCTCCCAGGTAGATGATGAGAGCTTTGAGGATACACTCCCTTCTGAAATCTGCATCAGCACCCTTTAGGGACAATCAAAATGGTTATTATGCGATGTGTGGACTAATCTAGCAACTCAATTCCCAGCTCTACCATAAACAGTGCTTTTACAGTGTGCGCCTGGTCAATATTGAATCCATGGCAGACTAATTCAAAGCAGTGAAAATGTAAAGCCATTCTAGTACATCTGCCAGAGGCCACTGGTAGTCCCTCTTTAAATATGAAGACAGACTGAATGGCTCCTGTTTTGGTTCCTATAGGCTCAAAGTATCTTTGGTGCAGTGACAGGTGCACAAATTATTTTCTATGAGCAAATACACATTAATGTACTCATAGGTGGCACATGTTTTTCTTTTTTTAAATGGTTGATAGTGAATATGGTGCAAAACAACTTGGCACACAATAACAATGCAATGTACATCAATTGCACATCATCTGCACATCCTCTTCATGTAAGGATTGAGGGCTGTGGTTAGTGGCTAATTATATACTGCATATCATACCTGGTCAAGAAACTCAAGGATCGTGGCAGTTTTTGCTTTAGTGGTCCCTCCTTTCTTTCTGAAGATCTTCAGCAGCTGCAGGGAGTGCTTGTCCAGTTGCGCCATAAATTTGGTCAGGAGGGGAACTGCAGTAACCCGCAGAAACTCTGCATCAACCTGTACACAAGAAAACATTGTGAAATACACTTAAAATTTAAGAATAATGTGAAATAAAAAAACAAAACATTTTCTCATCTATGGGCTTAAGTATACAAAAAGTTGTAAAAAGTGTACCTCTTCCATCTGAAATAAAGCTGGCCATCTTTCCATGAGGTTCTCGATGGTTGGCTTCTGATCCACAATCTCTTGCCTCCTGAACTGAAAAGTCCTGGCCATCTTCTCCCGTATGGTTCTCTCATTGTTTCTTATCTTTATTTCAGTCAGAAGAGATGCTCTTTCTTTCTCAAGGTTTTCTGGACTGTCTCCGCTGGGTTGAGGATAGTAATTGGTCTCACCTCTTCTCGCCTTTTTCACATTCTTTGCTGGGAAGGGAGTAGCATCTTCTCGTGATTTGGATTTCAGTGTGTTCACCATGAGCTCAGACGAAAGTCCATGTGACCTCAGCTGAGTGCGGTAGTTGTTCATCTTGCTCTTGAGCTTCAGTTTCCATCCATAACTGTGATTGAAGGAGTCTGGTTGTCTCAGGCAGGGATGTTTCCCTGTCAGAGCCTCTGCAACATCACTCAGGTCTGCATCAGTGGGGTACGCCTTGTAGGAAAAAATCTTCTCTGCCAATCTTTCCAGTATGTCGGACAGCATTTTTGATGAAGGTGTCAGTCTGGTTTGGTTCTGTGCATATTCTGAATTCCCTCTCTGAAGTTGACCTTCTGTTTCGAAGGAGAAAGGCGGGATGATGAATTCCTTTGGCCACGGCTCTTTTCTCATTCCCTCACTGTCAGAGCTGTGGCTTAGTATGACCGTGTCATCTGTATCAGTATTTCGTGAGACAAGGCTTGTGTCTAAGTCACTCAAATCAGATGGGACACTTTCAGTGAAACTCAGAACAATATCAGGAGCAGCTTGTATGATCTTGATTGTAGTAAGATCTTTGATCATGGACATTGCACTCAAGTTAACAAATGTTCCACCAAAGTCATCATCCTTGTATTGCAGCCTGATGTCTCCAGAAAGTTTGCATACATTTTTGACCTGTTCAATGAGCTCCTCAACTGTGTCCGGCACCTTTGATAATTCCATCCTCTCAGCGCTTTCGTCACCCAACAAGATGAGGAGTCGGATGGGAGTGGCCATATTGCAAAGTTGTATCTCGAGTTGTTGATGTAGATGCCCTGACAGTCAGTGACGTTCAGGAAGCTGGAGTCAAAACCTGGGTGGCAGGAGAATAAAACGAAAGACAGAAGGACAGAGAAATTATTCATTCACAACCACAACCACCTTGTGTCAACATACAGATGAGATGAAAGCTTTGAGTTGTAATAAGTAAGGTGCATCAGTGCCCCTTTAAGTTAGTACAGTGTCAGTTTAGTGCAGATTTTAAAAAGTGATAAGTAGAATGAATTACATTAAAATAGAATGATTTCATGAATATGCAGATCTTAAATAATGTTAAAAAAGGGAAAAATATAATGCAGACCTTAAACTTGAATATATCTTTTCAGGGTAATGAAACACATTCCTCCCACAGTGTAAGCTATGAGGGGATATGGATCAGTCAGTTCATCTGATTCCACAAGTATTATGTCTTTGGTAGGGCTCACTTCAACTTCGAAAGCCCTGAAGCGTTCCCAGTGCCACACTCTGTTTCTTAATAATGAAAAAAAGTCTCTCTTATGAAGTCTCTTCTTGAAAAATGCTCGCTGCATTCTTTGCATTTCCACATCCAACCTGAAAAAAGAAAACAAACCAGTAAATATTTAGAAAATGCAATGAACAGAAATCTTTACAATCATAGTGGTATAAACACACTAGACGAACTAATTGCTAACATGGCTTAATATGCTGAGCTAGTCAAGTTCACTGTGTAGCCGAGCTAACCGTGGCGGAAGCGATTGATTGGTAACGAATTATGCCTACCTTGATTAATTCCAGCTACAACCGAACAATGTACACATAGTTATATTTTTCGTGAAATACGTGTAAGTTCAGAAATTACACCACATTTAACCCGGCGAAAAAAGAAAGCGTTTCCTGGGATACCCATATTTAGGCGGGACCTTCAGCTTGCTAACCAGGTGACATTAACTCAGTCTTTTGCATTAATACAATTGTAGGCTTGTTAAGACATCAGTACTTACCGCAGGTTTATTCTTCGATTAAATGCTAGGAGTTAATCATTCTTTCTTCCCCATGCCGAAACAGACGATGCTCTCCAAGCTCTTCTCCACAACTTCTTCTCACGTGACTCAGATTCAAAATATGACATCATTTCCTTTCAGTATGTTTTGAGCGGAACCAAAATATTTGCTTTCTTTCCTTCAGAAGTGTGATTAATTCAGTCTGAATCAAAATTGACACCTGAGAATGCAAAAAAATTGACTTTCACCATCAAGTCAATTATTTTACAATGTATTCAATGGAGGTTATTAGCTTGAATGAACAGCTCCGTGCATCACTTTTTCCAGTGTAATGAAAAACCGTGATGGAGCTGAGGTCAAGTGGAATGACCATGAGGAAGGACACATATAGTATCCTCCATCTGGAGTTCACCACTCTGTCTGCAGCTACTCACCTGAAAATCTCCGACTGGAGGAAGGAACTTTTGCTCAAACTCCACCTGCATTTACTGATATGCTTTTACCCTGCAGTAAAACTAATTTGCTTTTGTAGTTCAAACTCGGACAAATCACATCTGAGTTAGCATGACAAAAGCAACATATCTTTTTGAAACAGGATCTTAGCTTTTTAATGAGATTGTGTTCACGCAAAAATGAACAAATTCACTGTGAAGTGCACAAAATTCAGAGACTGAGGTCCAGACAAAAGTCAGGGAGCAAAACAATCTTTAATACATCTGCAGACGGAGAGCAAAAAATACACTGCATTAGGCACAAATTAGATTCGCTCTGACAAACTCAGAGGTGCATAGTTACTTTATTCATCTCTCTACTACCGAGGCGGAGACTCGATCTTCTAAGACCAAACAAGAGAAACAAAGGAAAACAAAACCTTGTACGCTCATTCACTGCTATGTCTACAAAATGTGAAAACTAAAAACTCCACGGGAAAAACAGTTCCCAAAACAACTATCTGGGGAAAGGTTAGCAACCCTGGGAAACTTACCTCAGTAGACACATCTTGTTTCATTAGTTTGTACCCCTCAAGCAGTCAAGCTGCACAGAAAAACACCTTGACTGTGATACAAAAAGCATTACATTTATATGACACATAAAGGAACATCATTTAATATGAATAAAACTTCTTCACATCACCTTATGGTATTATTAGAAAAAACAATAGCTCTCAAAAGCCTGTATGTTTTATCTTGAACAGGTTACCTGTCATCTGTATGACTGCAATCAGATTACACTTTTTAATTAATGCTCAATTTTGTCAGTCTTTGATCCAGTGGATAAAAAACATTTACACAATACTGTTAAAAGAACAAGTTATTGTGATGTACAAAATATTCAAGAAAATCTGTTTGTATTAAATATAGTAAAATATTAAGCAAGTTCCTTCACACTATACTGTGTGAAGGAACTAAACTGGAGCTGATGGCATCAATTTATAAATGTAAAAACATCAAATCTTACCAAATTATTAATGTAACTTTTCAGCAACATACAGGAGACAAAATTAAGTCTAGTTTTCATCATCACTGAGAATATATGAAAATACAGTCAACCAATGGGATCATCTGGAGTTGGGACATATGAATACCTAAAAGCTGCAAGTTCTTGACTTGATAAAATTTGTAAACACTTTTTTGATAGAGATGCAGACATCTGTTGATTATGAGTTAAGCTTCAAAAGCAGCAGGCACTGACCAAACTGCTGAACAAAATATTACAAATTCAAACAAATGAAATTTATAAAAGCAGAAATAAAGTCCATGTAGGAGTAATAAATAGGACTAATAATAAAAAATAAAATCCTTTTGAAGAAAGAAGAAATTGTGTTGTTGGATTTTTTCTAGATGACAGTGAAACTGGAGACTCTTTTGGACCTTGTGGTGATCAAAATATCTCAAAATTTAGAAAAATGTTTTCAGTTACGTAATAAAAAAGAACATAGGTATACTCATAATGAAATTTTGAAATCAGTTCTGGCTAACAGTCTTGAAACTTATCTAATGTATTTATTTTTGGTACATTTTCTTTGACCATTCATGAGGTTTAAAGTTTGGCTGCTTCTCATCATTGGTCCAACGTCATTATTTCACAATATTTTATTCTTGTTTGTAAGTGAATATTTCAATTAAACAGATTAGCAATGTTTGAGGAACAAAACATGCAGACATGAATGAACAAGAGAAATAAAATTTACGCTGCTCTGACATGCTGTTTATAATAAAAACTGTTTTATTCGTCTCATATTTAGCCAGTTTTTCGGTGCATTTAAATAAACTTATGTCTTCAGACAACCAAACTTCAAACAGATAAGGAGGACTTGATGTTTTCAATTACACAGCTGAACGGTGCTTGCATTCACCGGTCCATATGCATTCCTCTGTTGCTTGCTGAGTGACTCCAAGTTTCAGCTTTTCAGTTTCATTACAAGCTGCAGCGGGACTCTTTTTTTTAATCAATCTCCCAAGTTTTATTCTTGTACATATATTATAATGTTGTCACATCATTAGATCCTGTTGTCATAGATGTTTTATTTCTTATTAACTTTTATGATTATGTGTCAGTAAAGATTTTTAGCACCTGAATTTAAGAAAATTGCTTACAGAAAACAAATAATGTTTTCCTGAATTTCCCCTCTAGTAAGGCAATTCCTATCTTTGTCTTCATTAAATTAACTTATAGTTTATCGTAATGATTGAAAAACAGATTACATGTATAGTGAAAAAATATATAATTTTTGATATAAATGTTTTTTGGATTCCATTGTTTTAAAATGGGGGGCCCCCTTTGAAAAACACTGAGACAAAATGTTTTAATCCCCCAAAAGAAAAGATAGCTCAGATACCTTCAAGTTGATCCTTTAGGACCAGTTTTGTGTTTCGCAGTTTTACTTCCATCATGTCCATGTTACCACTTTGACAAAAATAACAGTCTTTTTCTGTGAATGGGAACCAACTGGCTCACTTAAACTGGAACACCTGCCACCTCGGTAACAAACAGTTTTGTAAAAGCAAATCCTTATCATTTGGGTGGGCCTGCAGATCAAAATGCTATTTGTAACATCAAAAGGATTTCTAAATGTGTCCCATTCTGCAGAAGGAAGACATTCTTCCAATTACAGGGACACTGTGTATGTCTGGCACTGATCTCAAAGAGGGATAAAATGTGCACATCAAAAGGAAGGCTGACATCCAGGCAGAGGCAAACGGAGACAGACCTAAATCTCTCATCAGTATTCTTAATGCTAGAATTTACTCTTATTTTTGATTGATGGTAATAATATCCTTCTATTGCTGCGTAAATGTAAATTATTGCCACAGAGGGAGAGGAATAAGTAACAAGAAGATTGAGCAAATGTGCAGAGTCCCATTCAGTACACGGTGCGGACCAACGTACTGCTTTTCCCAAAAACAGTGCATCGGAAAATACACATTTCTTTCATGGTTAAAAGTTCCTTTATCAGTAAAAAATCAACTTTTGCCAGTTTTCTCCTCATCTACAGAAAAATTGATTTTCTACCCATTACCAGAGGATCTGCTGGATAGAAAATTGCCCAATCTTTCCAAAGGCATTTGTGGCGAACAGTCATTGAATTGATAGGTGGAATCCCATGATTATTGTCGAGTGGAATTACTCGGTCCTGTTTCTGAACAGGCCAATCAGTCTATCGGTTGCTCCATGCTGGACTGAACTAATGTCACTAGCGGGAAACAAATGATCAGATTCCATTTTCATCCTGGGTAATGTCACTCTAATGGATACATCCAATTTCTTCCAGCCAGAAATGCATAGGCTTTCAATGCGAGTGCATTTGTAGTTTTTAAATCTCATGCTAACAGGCAGCCAAAGGGCTGCCTGTTAGCATCAAGTAATAACAAATCAAAATTTGTTATTACAAATTTTGATTTGTAATAACAAATCAAAATTTCATAAGGACACGGCAATTTCAAGCGAGGAAAATTTCTTTGACAGTTGGACGAGTTTTGGACATTAAACAGAAGGATGTGAGGCTCACCCTCACAATATTTAGAAGTTTAAACACGCTAATCAGCGTGTCTTAAATTTCTTATTTGGATGTTGTGCTTCATGTTTTCTCAGATTTTCTTTCATCCACACAAGTTTAAAATGATATGTACCCGCTGAAATACAAACATACGTCCTCAATGGGTTTTAAAGGGGCAGTGTTTTGTGTTTTTCAGGCAAATACTGCCATTTAATAGTATAATCAAGTAACCATGTCGTCTGCAGTTATTATAAAAATGCTATATATGTCTTAAAAGAAATCTGAATTTCTGATTTAAATGAGGAATTTAAATTTGCTTTAAAAACTCCTGTTCTTTCTGAAACTGCCTCTTTTTGCTGACATTAGATGTTTTTTTGCTGTTGTGAATTTCTTGGTCTAAAAGGCCAAATTTTGCTGATAAGTTTTTGTATAAAAAGCTTATACAAATAATGGATTTGTATAAGTAACACAAGGGTAAAACATCCAAAAATAATACATTTTCATAAGCTCTGTCCATTTTCACAATTTAGTGCAAACTGACTTTACTGACAACTGATAAAAGATAAAAAAAATTTTATTTAGTTAAATAAATTACTGCACAGTGGCGCAGTGGGTAGCGCTGTTGCCTTGCAGCAAGAAGGTCCTGGATTCGATTCCCGGCCTGGGGTCTTTCTGCACGGAGTTTGGATGTTCTCCCTGTGCATGCGTGGGTTCTCTCCGGGTTCTCCGGCTTCCTCCCACAGTCCAAAAACATGACTGTCAGGTTAATTGGCCTTCCCAAATTCTCCTTAGGTGTGAGTGTGTGTGTGCATGGTTGTTTGTCCTGTTTGTCTCTGTGTTGCCCTGCAACAGACTGGCGACCTGTCCAGGGTGTACCCCGCCTCTCGCCCGGAACGCAGCTGGAGATAGGCACCAGCAACTCCCGACCCCGTTAGGGAGAAGGGTGATGGAAAATGGATGGATGGATTTATGGATAAATAAATGACTATCTTAAGGTATCACATTAAGATAGTAATGTTTCTCCTTGTTTGTGGGTTTTTGGAAGTCTCAAATATCATTTGTGAGCCTCTTTTTAATTAATGTCTCAAAAAAGTTTCCTGAGAAATCTGTGGCACCAAGTTTTCAGCTGAAAGCAAGAAATTAGAGAGGAGCCGGAAATTACAGAAAAGTGTTGAACACAAAGACTTGCAAGAAAAGCTCTTGCTTATTAAACTCCTTTCTTTATTAAATTATTTAATCATGATGACAAGCTAAAATTACCTCTGAAATCAAATTAGTGGCCACTAGTTGATGAGAAATCCCATCTGGAAAGGTCATTAGGATGGGGAATACAAACGTTGATCGTCTGGTTAAAAAGCCCAGGGAGTCGATTTCTCCACATTGAAGCATCTGCTGAAGAGTCTGTTGGAAAAAATATGATTCCAGGTGCAGCGGAATTCAATTTTAAGATTAATATAGCTAATATCATCACTGAAATGCTTATAACAGAGGCTGGTATTATCACTGATATCTGCTGTTACATAAAAAAAGAAAAAAAATCCTAAAACAGATTAAAGGATGAAAAATAAAGCAATCCTTTATCATCATCCTTCTTTTGTACCTAAGAGAGGCTCTGGTCACACAATTTTAAATTTATTCAGAATTTCCTCAACACCAAACAGACTCAAATCTCATACAAACATACAAATCTCACCAATAACATTTGAACAAATGTCCTTCATGTGGTCACAGAGCAACCACAGTCCTGTGGTGTGATTATCTGTCTGATTCAGGACATCTCCCTTGGTTTACAAAAAATATTTTACGACTATACATAAAATCTGAAATAAAGTAAGCTGGACAAAAACAACCTTTAATTGCAATAAATAAAATAAATGTCAGGTGAAGGTTGAGGAGAGAGCACTGCTTAATTAAATAAAACTATCAAATGAAGTTGAGCATAAAGTGAAAGATTGGAAAATTAATTATTGCTCTATGTAATTACATGCAAATGTGAAGTCACATCACTTTTTTTCAGGCACTCGTGGTTTGTATAATTATCAGGATTCTGTTTGTTTAATTTACTGTGCTAACACATTCAAACCTCACACTTTTCACACATTTCAGCTATTATAACAGTAGGTTTGCTGTTGATTCATCTCTTTAAATCAAACTAAAATTAAAGAGACAGGAGACACTCCTCTTTTAGTCATTGAAATCTATGAAAATTGAGCATTGCAGAGAAATTTATGGTAGAAGAAGCTGCTGATATGGTCACTGACTAGATAAGAATTAGAGAAATAGAACCAAAAATATTCTTTCTGAACTTAACTACATGTAGCTGAGGAAAATATTTGGATGTTGCAAAATTCAAATAGTTACTGCAGTTTGTTTATGTGTTTGCCTGCAGCTGCTTGTTGCTGCAGTATTTTGCTCTTTAATCTGTCTGACCATTCAAAGGAAGTCAGTGACAGAAGTTTGCTGGATTTACATTTTATTTTACTGTCTTTAGAGATATAATAGTTCATTGCAATTAAATGAAAGAGGACATTTTTAACACCAAGATATGGACATTGCTATCTACACCAGGCAACCAAATACAAGCTTTAACACACTTTACATTGATTTATATTTCAATTGTCACATTAAATACTTTTTCAACCTGGTGCTCGTACTTTAAAGACAGCTCTTTATGAATATGTAGCTTTCCTCAAAACCAATATAAGAGCCTTTTACAATCCCCTACTTTCCATTTTAATTGGATTCCATTTTTCTTTGCAGGTTCTTGCAGCTGTCTCTTTGTTAAACTCTCCTCCGTTCTTAACATCCTCTCTGCCTCAAAGGAACTCATCATGGGCTTTAGCAGCTTTGTGACTTAAATAGACTGAATCAGATCACACTGGCCTTCAATTGTGATCTCCTGAGATGCAGCCAAGCCGTAGTCTCAGATGCTGAATGGAGCCGTGATCCAGTCTCCCTTGTGGGGGAGATACCAGGTGAGTGTATAATTATAGCTGCTGTTATGTTTTTAGAAAATGTTGTTTATTTGTAATAGATTATCTTAAGACTTGCATGGCTTTTAAGCAACCATTGTCATCCATCCATCCATCCATCCATCCATCCATCCATCCATCCATCCATCCATCCATCCAATCAAAATTCTTCTTCACTAACTCATTGTTTCAATTTTGCAATTTTTGTTCCAGATTTGTGTTACGTAAAAGCTGAATGCTGCTTCTCCATGTTTGGTTCTGGTTGGGATGCAGCGCAGACCAGAACCAGAAGGCCTGAGTGGTCTGGAAAGTTTATGCAACGACAGGACTTGAATGTACTTTGGTGCTTAGTCCTTTAGTCCTGGAAATGTTCTTCAGGTGATCGAAGGCTGACTTAGTAACTGTTTTTATTTGACTCTTCAATGTAAAGTTAGAAGAATAGCTTGTGATGTGTCATTTCAAAAGTTTTCCACCTTGAGAAGATGGAGATTGATCATGGTTCCATATGTGTATCCTCCACTGTAAAGAAGCAACAGCTCTACTTCTAGCTTCTCCATGATAATGGAGGTCCTCACCATGCATCAAAAGCTCAACTGAACTCCTTGTACTGGAGATTTTGTTATTTCAGCCATGATCCAAGTTTCATCACATGGGGTGATGGATGGAAGGTTGATAGAGATTTGAAATCCAGAGCTTTGCCTTCACAGACCAAATCCAAACCCTCATTACTGCAGACAAAGCCTCAACTAAAATACTTGAATTCTCTTGCTTGAGGCAGAAGCTCAGTCCCAATCCAAACGGAGCTGTCAGCATTTCTCTGGTTGTAAAGACTTACCTACTGGATCATAGGCTGACCCGTAAATTGAGAGCTTTGATTTTTGACTCAGTTCTTCCTTCACCACAACAAAACTGGTTATCAATATTCTGAGAAATTCAGCTTTTTCCCCCTCTTTTTTATATTTCATTTTCTTGTCTCTTTAAAAGTGATATTAATCTATGCCTGGTTTCTTATAAACCATCCAGTTCTGTATTTGACCATTTTTAGGGAAGTGTTGGTTTGTTAAAATGTTCTTTTATTCTTTTATTCTTAGAGAGGAACCAGTCAACACACATAATAATTCACTTTTAAGTAGGTTGTCAGAAATACAAAATTTGTTCTCATTCTATTAGTTGAAGCAATGAAAAATATTGAAAGTGGGACTTTTTCAGCCACAGGGTGACTGGCAAAGGATATTAGCTGCACTGACATGCAGTAGCTGATCAGTGGACAGAGGGTTCATCTCTCAGGTTGATATTAGTTCTTTGCTGTATTTTTCACTCTGTCTCCTAAAGATATGACTTTAAGGAAGATTTCTTCTTCTGGAGATAGTTCCCAACATATTAACTGCTTTGCTTGCACTCTCTTTGTCAATTTTTCTCAATTTTTATGCACACGCAGCTGAAAATTCTGTCAGTTCAGAGACACACACTCTGCTGAAAAGGAGGGGAAAAGAAGCCTGAAACTCAACTGTGTAGAAAATACTTTGAAAGAGCCTTCAGTTATTCTTGAGAACCTTTTTATTAAGTCTGTACAGGGAAAAAAAAGTGTAAATAAAGATGTAGTGGCTTTAACTTTTGTGCAAATGTACAGAAACTGTCAAAGTCCTTCAATAAACCAAACAAAGATTTAGCAAACTACTGTATATGTAAACCCAGTATATTTACTGTGAGTGTGTTGTTGTAACACATTGTGATTATGGTGTTTAATGAAGTGTTTCAGTATTAAAATTAAATCAAAAACATGTGTAAAAGCAATTAGAGAGCAACACTTTGGAATTGCTTGGAAAGTTAAGCTGATAGTGAACAACTTATTTTCTCACTTCAAAAATATATCAGTAGTAAGAAAAAACAAACAAACTGCATTTCAGCCAAAGCACTTGTTGCAATTAATTTCCTCTCTAATTTTACCTTTTGCACTTTAGCTGTTGGCTTTGTCGTCTCTGTTGAAAATTTTCTTGACCCCTTGCCAGTTTATGTCATAAAAAGTGTGCTGTAGTTAAGTTCTAAATCATCCCATGTAAGGATTGCAGAATGAAATGACTGAACACAGAGAGAAGCACAAGGTCCAATTAACGTCTCTGCTGCAGCCCAACTCCCAGGAGCTCTGGATGCTCTGCAGGATCTCATTTTTGAGACGAGCTGGAGAACTCAAATGATTTCTCAGTTGGGTTATTGCAGAAGAATGGGTAAATAGAGGAATGCTTTGCACACATTATTTATGCACTCAATACCTTCTCCTGCCAGTCATTTCTGATATTACCATTCAAGTGAAGTTCAAACTTGCTTCCAGAGAGACATTATGTTGATTATCTGTCTTTTTGAAAAACCAAGAAAATTTTCCTAAGATTTTGTTTGCTAAAAATGGCTCTTCATTTTGTTTTTATATATCTCTATTAAGCAAGAAACAACACATATTCACCAAAAACACAAAAACCAAAAAGTTTAGGAATGTAAAAGAACCTTAAAGCATTTTTAGGAATTTTTTTTTTTTCATTATTAAACTACATCCATAAAAGTATTTGAAGAAAATAGCTTAATATTTATTAAATTCTTATAATTATCATTTAATCTGAAACCTTTTATCTTGATGTTCCAGATTGGCTATGCAGTCTGTTAATCGCCCTTTTTGATTTTCATCCATGATAAACATGTGTTTAATGTGACTCACCATAAATAAAAGCTTAAGGTTTGAAATTAACCAGCTGAGATTATACCCTTTATCCACCTTAGAATGTAGTAATAAATTCTTAACCTCTGAATTTCAAGAGCTAAAATGATAACACTAACTACTCAATTGACACAGTTTAGCAATGCAAGCATCTTGTTCTAAAACATAAATAAAAATAAAAATCATTTCATTCTCATAGTTAATGCAGGTCAAAATCTTTTAGGTCCATATTAGAAACATTTTATGAGAAGTAATTCTTTTCAGTGCACATACAGCCATAGTTTCTATGTTATACTTGGTTTTGGTTAGGGTTCTTTGCTTACTCAGTCACTGCCTCCATGCATTGCAAGGCAGGCACCTATTGTTCTTCACCTAATAGAACGTCTCTTTATTATGATCGGGGCCTCCCCATAGCAATGCATAAGGAGAGCAGTGACTGATTTGCGCAGCAAAGCAGAGCATTAGCATTAGCCTATTACCTTTAATAAGCATTTAGCTGTATTTCCTGCTTGTTAGTTAGTGACGCCCCACATGCTACTGACAGTATTCATGCTAACATTAACATTTTGGCTAATTTTGGCTTATACACTATTTTTAACATACTGAAAGGTGCAAGTCCAAGTTAGTCAGCTCTCCGCATGCTATTGATTACATTGCAGCTTTCTTTAGCATTGATGCTAATTTTTTGCATCAGAACGCTGGGGCCAAACCAATGGGCACACTTTGGCAGGCCCCAGTTAAATTCCTTCAGGAATTTTCTAGTTAGTGTTAGTACCCCCCAGGTAATGTGTAACTGTTAGTACCCTGTAAGTACTGGTGTAGACACCCAACAAGGTTAACAGAGTAACTTAAATTATTACCAACATACTTTTCTTACAATGGAAAATTTTAGGTAAACACAAAGTATTCATCTTTTTTACCATCACTTATCATCATTCATTTAACAATAAATATAACCACCTTCATCCAGAGACTTTTCCCTGAAAAGCCAACTTTGCTGCACCCAAATAAGCTTTTATTGAATTTATTAAACAAGCATTTTGAAAGAACCACACCTGTTATAATAACTGAACATAAATTGCTACCAAAGCTTGTTGAAACAGTTCTGTGTTGCACCAGAGAAGGCAGTAGGTCCCCACTAGGATGAGTTCACTATGCTGTGGTAAACAAGCTTTTCTTCTGATACACTGTTTATTAACTTTCAAACAAACCATGACCTCTAGCTCCAGCCAGAGCATATTTATTTCCTGGTTGAATCGTTGCGCTCCACCGGTCCTTCGCATATCTTTCACTGAAAGCAGATTTCTTTCTTTTGGTCTGGGTTTTAATTGGATGGGCAAACTTGGGAATAGCACTGCACCAGCAATTTCCCATAACCCCTAAAATCCCTGACCTACTAAAGTTGGCCCCTCTGAACCGAGTCCATTATATGTGCTTAAAACTGGAAATCGGATTATGTGATTGCAAGACTAAATCTCCCACCTCTTTCAGAAGCTCTTTCTCTATTGCAAGTTACTTAAGAGGCTTGAGGGTCCCCAGTGGAAGACATGGAGCTCCTTCAGTCACACACAAAGCGAGCCGATGAGCTGAGAGCTGTGGGGAATGTAACCTCACTATTCTCTCCATTACAATCCTCTGCTGCTGGACCAGGTTCACAGGATCAGCAGCTCCACAGCTTTCCAAAACACCAACTGAGTTTCTCTTTAATGTTTTCACTGTTTTATTCAAGAGTTATTAATAATATCTAATGCTTTGCTTTAATGTAAATACACAGCAAATACCACTTACTGTCATCTTTAGTGGTTGTATTTCAGCAGAAATGTTTTTTTTTTAAAGATAGTTGAAAACAGTATATCCTGCTGCTCTGTATTAAGTATTTTATAGCAAAATGGAACCAGAAAGTGTCTGAAATAAGATCACATCAATAGATTAACATTATTGGGGAAAAGTTTGTTTCCATCAGCGTTGCACTGAAGTAGCTTGTCTTGGAAACTCAGTAGATGTGCAGTTCTACCAGGTGTTTGCTAACTGCTGCTGGCTAGTCTGAAGGAGCTGACAGGTGGTGTCTAAGGAGAGAGCTGCTCTTGAGCTTGGAAACTGCAGCTCTGGGAGAGAGCTGCGCCTCGAAGGTGGCGCTCAAATACCCAAAGTCCCAAAGAGTTTTGCACAACTGAATGGTTTCAAATGCAGTTTAAATGATTTCTCAAACATGCATGAAAGAATCTGAGCAGATCAATGCAGAATCTGTGAATTAGAGAGAATGAGGGCAGTTCTGAAGGCTAAAGGGGGTCAGTTTTGGTTCTAGCACGGTGCATCTGAAATATATCCCTGACTTTTAACAGAAATTAATTTCTGACTCCAGATTGTTGAAGATGTTCAGCAGAAAGTTTCCTTTGAAGTCGCTGTTGAATATGCAGCTCCACTCTTATGAGTCTTATTATTAATGTTGTTGAGCTTAGCCAGCATGAATTCACATTTTGCATAATGAGTCTGTTTTCAAACCAAATGTGAGACACACCACTGCTTTGTCAGGCACATCAGATCACATTATCTAACTTTTTCATTTAATTTTAAGTTCATCCAGTGTTGTATTTTTTTGTAAGCAAGAAAATGGGCAGTTTCTGTCTTTAATGCCATTTATTTTTACTTTATCTTCTTGCAGGCTGATTAGAAACAGCATGGCAATCTATGTAAATATATATACTTTTGATTCGACTTAAAAAGTGGAACAGTGTGTCACTCTGTCTTTATATGTTGTGGATGTTGAAAATCGTTCTTCTCTGTAGCTCTTCCAGAAAGCCTTCTCTCCCTCTCTCTCTCTTTCTCTCTCTCTCGGTGCATTTTAGAAAATTAGAAATGTTTTGATGTATTTGTGGATCAGAGGCAGAAGGATGGAGGAGAGAGGAGACATAAGTGAAAAAAAAGAAGAAGACTTTGAAGTTTTAGTTGGACATAAAATACAGCTAAGTAGTACAGTATCCAAAGGATGTCGCAAATATCAGCCGCAACCTTGCTGGGTCCATCAGTGGATCATGAAAGAGTGAAGCACTTGGACAGTTGATGCTTTTATCTCAGAACCCTACATGTGCTTTTAATAAACTCGTCTATGCTGAGGCGTGTGTGAAAATACTCAATCTATTTTAATCAAATATTTTCTGTTAATGTGATTAGTTGTGCAAAAGAACTTTGAACTCACACTTGGCTGTTACCATTTTCAAGATAACTTACTAATTCCTGCATCTCATCTCATCTATACTCCAGGTCAGCAGAAGCACCTGCAGAGTCCCTGCTGTCTTTCCTGATGGCAATGACACATGACAAATCTTTACAAGCAGCAAGTGTGGTTTGAGTCCATTTACCCTTTTGAGTCAGCTTAGCACAATGAGGCCACTGAACTAAAATGTGGTAAAGATAGTGAATACAGTCTGTGTTGATCATTTGAAGTAAATTTTCCCATTTTAGGCGACAGTTGAGCTTTCTAGCCATTGTGAATATCAAAAGCAGCTGATCTTTCTGAAAATTTTTATGAAATTAAGTAAACCCACAAATACATTGTTTCATGGTTATTGTTAATGATCATACATTTTCTCGACTGCAATTTGAGCTTAGCATTAATGCTCCTGCTTTTCTCTTAAGTTATAATGTTATAACGTATATAATTTTATTGTCGCCAGATCTACAGTATTCTACCTTGGATGTTCTGCTCTAAAAAGAAAAAATCCACAAATTCTGTATCATTTTTAGAATAGTGGTTGTTAAAATCATTAAAATCAACAAACACTATTCTAAAAATGATTCACTGCTAAATTTTGCAAGTACTTTTTGTCTGGTTTATACTGCAAATATCTATTCTTTGTGTTCAAACAAACAAAGTTTCATGACCAGTGACTTTAAAAAAGGTGCAATTAACTCATTACATTTAAGCTCTTTAATGTGGTTTAAAACTTACAATTTTACAATTACGGTAAATTCACAAAAATTGGAAGCCTGATTCTGGAATCACTTTATACAAACATACAAATGGATGAAAAAGAGTTCCTCAATTTAAATTTCTCACAGTTGTACATGGAGGCTCACTGCAGTGATGAACACATTCCTGACTACTCCACATGTGCTCAGCTGTTCAACACACACCAGCTGGACACCATGAATGCACGGGGGCAACAGATAGCCTGTGTTTGTTTTACTCAGCTGGAGCTCTTCCTGGTCCAACAGGTCCAGTCTGAGTGAGCAACACTAAAATAATTTCAGTAGAAATCTTTAGTGGCTTGCAGTCAAATACTATACACTCAAATATAGCATGTGATGGTTTTCTGCTTTTATTTTTGTGAATATAAGTTTTATTAAAAAAACCTTGGTGGAAATAAAGGTTTGTCATGATTCAGGTCCTATTGCTATGCTGTGGCTGTTAGCCTGGTTGAGTCCGTTATTCCCCAGCCTTATGAAACTTTTTTTTTTAATTCCAACCTGAGATAACCTGCAGCATATTCAATGACCCCCTTGCTTTTTTCATTTAATTAATTTTGTAAATTATATTCCTGAAAACCTTCTCCTCCTATAGTGCTCCCCTAAAGTCTTTATTCATTATAATAAATGAGGCTTTTAAAGCTTTAAGGCGCTTCAAACCCCAAGTGCTCCGATCAAACCCTTTTTACATGACTGTGCAATTTCTATCAAAGCATGAATGGGTTTATATAATACTCATCTGAAAATTAAATGTGCTCTTTCTTTGAGACAACCAGTTTGATCCATATATTTAGACTCCATTAGTTGTTTTTCTCCATTTTTTTTCTCCTACCAGGATAACTTGATGCAATTTAAAACAAACAGCATCGCGGCACCACAATGTGTGACAATTTGCAGCCAAAAGGCTACATCAATATAATACACCCATCATTTAATCATTCTGTTCCAGAATGTACATTTACAAATTAATAATCCAATAACTGCTGTATTAGTCATTTTGTTGTAAATGAACAAAAGGTGCTAATTATTGACTGTTTAAATATTTTCCTGATTAAAATTGTACAGTTTTGGCCTTTTTCGGCTTATCAAAACTTTCAGAAAAATAATTATCTCGACAGTGTTTTTAACTTCCAGTGTTTGCAGCAAGACACAAATCCTCTGGAGATTAACTTGAACTTTTTTCTTTAACTGAACACCAGGAAACATCCTTGGATGCCAGTAATACACATGTCATCAAGCATGGCGAAATTTATTTTTAAGTCGCTCCAGTATTTTGATATTCCACAATTGTGGAAATTCACATAAAATTAACAGATTGATGTATTTTATTATGATAATGAGTAGCTGGAAGTTAGTTGCAAATTGTCTGCAAAGATGGTCCAAAACATAAGAGACTTCTAACTCCCACCTGCAAGTGGTTTTGGTTCTTCTACCACTGCTGACTCAGCTTTATTTGATGTCAAGTTAAAGTCCAGGGTCAATGTGACAAATAGTAAAAATAGGACTATTTAAGTTATTTAAAGAATAAAAATAATTAGTGTGTGCAATCTGTCTGCTTGTTACTTTTTCTCTTATCAGTCACAGCTACTGATTCTACCTGGAATGTTTGTGGACAAGGTTTTGAGTCAAAGTTGTCAGAAAGAGTTTAATTTAAGACCTTTTTTTATCTAATGGTTTGACTGCCAACATTTTAAAATCACAATCTGAAGAGCCTGGAACAACTCTGGCAGAGAGCGAGGTGGCTGTGGGTTAGCTTCTCAAATCAGTGGCCATGGTTCTCAACAGAAAGAAAAGGTGGAATAATCCCTTCAGGTTGAATGTGTGTTTTGCCCTCAAACATAGGAGTTTAAGTGTATTATGTTCTCGCTCAGAGGTGAATAGACCACAGAAGAATCATGACAATGTTGCTACAGGCATATTCAGGCTTCAGGAACAAGTTCAATATCTTTCATTCTTTTGTCAGCAGAAAAAGTAAGTGTATGAACAGTTTTTGTTCTGTAGATAAAAACTGACCCCAATCTTAAACACGAATCAGAATGATTCTCTTTCTTTTCTCAGGTGTGATTATAAAAATAACCCCACATTGTTTTGACTTTAAATGAAAAACCCAGAGACACGATTCAGTTTTAGTTCACTACAATTTGTTTTGCAGGAACTCGACATAATATCATTTTATAGTTCTTCACAGATGAGCTATTTTAGTCTGGAAGTAATAACTGGGAATTATGCTGCCACTGTCATCTTTGTTTGCAGCTTTTTTACAAAACAAAAAGCCGCAAAACAAACCCTACATCAAACCCCAGTAGTGAGCATCTCACATCCAGGAAAGAGATTTTATTTTTTCTGCTTACTTTCATAATGCTGATCAAAGCAGCCAGGGTTTTCACAAAATTAAAATGAGCAAAAAAAACAAAACAAACAAAAAACAAAACAAAAGGACTAGTTCTCTGTATCCACAGCAGGAGTTATTTATTGCTTTTTATGGCTCACATTTAAGCCTCATTAAATGGCGTTACTGTGAAAATTGAACTTCTGCTGCCTTTTTCAAATTGCTAAAAGCAACAAATGCCACATCTAACTGAAACTATTCTGCTCCATTTTCAAATTTTTTAAATTTATTTATTTATTAAATTATTTTCTCATTTAGGAGTGTAGCTGCATTAAATCCTGCTAAATATTGGAGAGTTACGCACTTGTAATGTTTTTGCACCGGGGGAGAAAACTCAAGATCAACAAAGGCTGTCAAGGATCATTTTCATGTTAAAGGTGTTTAAACTCTGGCATAAACAAACAGAATTTTGTCTCTAATGTCTGTTTAGCTCTTTCAAAGTATGATTGTTACTGTCTGGTGGGATTGCTTTCTAAATAAAGAATAAAACACATAATTGAATGATTTTTGTAACATTCCTAGGCTGTAGGATAATGAAAAATAGTGACGTTATCCTTCATTCTGCTCCAATTTCCTTCTGCTCTAACAGCTTGTGTTCAGGCGCTCTTCAGGTATACCCACAGGAAACACATGAACAGTGTCATGTTCTTTAGGCCGTGCAAAAGCTGCAGCTCCTGTCACAAACAGTTTAGGTCAAAAAGTCAGAACCAAAGACCGGCTTCTCTGTCTCAGTGAGAAAGAATCTACTTCGGAGGTCAGCGTGACTCAAAATCACTCCTAGGCAGGGCACGGAGAAAGAGTATACATCGGCCCTCATCTGACAGGGCTCTTATTGGCGTGTCATGCATATTTTCCGTGAGTGTATAGAGGCTTTCAGCCACCTGACTGAGTGTATGCAGCTGTCAGAGGTACAAAGATCAACTCTCCGGAGAGTGTAGCTGTTGAATGAATAATGAGTTTGACCAGGAAGTGAATTATAAATGAACACATGGAATGTTTACTTGATTCAGCGCTCCAAATGTTTCACAGGAAGAAACATCCAACTACGACCTGCAGAGCTACTGAGTGCAGCTACAGCGGTAACCCTGTGTGTCAATCATTTTAATAAAGATATTACAATTGCTGTTGTAGAAACTTGGTGATGACACAATGTTAGACTCTAATGCTCGACACATGAGAGCATAACCATTTCCTACCAATCTTTAGTGATGAGGTGATAATTGCCAGCCAAGCGACTTCCGAAATTTGTGAATGTGACATTTTTAACTTGTATGTGTAGACTTGCACAAACTAATGACACATGTTGAAACATGTTCAACCATCGTTGCTGTAGCTGCTGTCATGATTGCGTCCCATTCGTTGGGTTCATCATGACCGGTACAAAAAGTTTGCCTTTCATGGTCATCCATCACTCCGCATGTATCGACCCCATAATAGTGAAATTTAGACCTCTGCATCACTTCTGTCAGACTGACATTTGCCGCCATCCTCCTGAGCATCATGCTAAGACCCACAGGGGAGCTAAATGTTCCATTTAATTTTTTTAATTAGTGCTGTCAGTTCACTAAACTATCTAATCAAATTAATCGCGATGATTAACTTTGGAAGCTTGATATGTAAATATGCACATTTTCAAATAATGTTTAAGATGTTTTATTGTCTCAGTTTTCCAGATGTTCATGTTCAGAAAGGTTGAAAAGGAGTAATGTTGTTTCAAAAGTTAATTTACAAATGTAAACTATAAACTGCTTATTCTTCAATAGAAGGATTATTCATCATGCTACCTTGGTTTTATTCAAGTGTCCATCGCTATGTTTTTTTAAAGGACCATTTGCAGCTGAGTTCATCTATCTGACTCTCCTCACTCCTCATTTCGCGTGTTTTTAACTCTGCATCGATGACCGCAGTACAAGACGGTGTAACAAGCTACTTTGAACCACGAAACCCTTAGTAGAAGAGAGGCTTTTTGGTAAAAATAGGTGAAGCGATTAATCTGCATCGAGTGTCGAGTAACAATGATGATAATGACAGCTTGTTTGGAGATAATGAGAATTAACTCAACTTTGATAGAGACTATAATGACAGCTCAGGGAGAGAGGTTGATGATGTTGGCAGCTCAAGGAGACAAGATGAAAATGAAGTCCTAAAAAGGAGGATGAGGACAGTGATAGTGGCTAACGTCCAAATGGCTGTGAAAAAGATGGCCTTAGTGATGATGCCTCTGATTGTGGTGACTGAGGCAGAGAGGACAAAGATGACAACCAGGATGGACAGAAACTAACACACATTAAACCTAAGAAGGATTTTTTTTTTAACTTTCAGTTCTGCATCTACTGTGAGATAAGAGGCTACTCTGTCCATCAGGTGACAATGATACCTCAGTAAAGGTGACTCTGATGAAGGTGATTTTGATGAAGATGACTTTCTGTACTTTGGTGATTATTGAGCCTCAGGCATGAAAAATATTTTAGTGTATTCTGGTGAATCAGGACTTAGAGGTTGGGTAGATAATCAGAGATCTGGCAAGCAACTGAAGAAAAGTGGGAATATAATACTTGGGGGCTGATTTCTGGAACAACTGATTCTCTGCAGATTTGAAATAATAAATGACCAAACGGAATAGACTCTAGAAGATGAGAACACCTGAACAGGACATGACCAAAGACACGGACAACAAAGACAAGCCAAACCCAAAAGTCCTTCAGACAAAATGATACACAGCTGAAACTGTAATGGAAGTTTATATTGACTTTAAGACATTGAAACTAGATTAAAAATAGCATTTTCAGTTTTGTAATGCTATTGAAATAAGTTTGAAGGCTTTTTACATTTTGTAAAACCATTTTTTGGAGATAAATTGTTATTTGTAAGCAGAAAGCTGAAAAAAATCATTCTTTTATGAATAATCATCATGATGGCTGATATTCACACCTCACTCCAAGATACACTTTCATGTTTCAAAATGTTTTGATGATATTATGCATTTGAGTGTGTTACAAATAACATGACAAGTAGCACATAATTAAAAGGCTTTTCGGAGGATTGGTTGTGTGTTGTGTGTTTTCTTGCATGTGGATATTTTTAAGAGGATGATTCAATTAGGAAAATAATAAGTAATGCCTTGAATGCAAAAATAACAAGAAAAAGGCAGGAAGGAAAACTCTCACTGCCCTGAAACTTTTCAAATCTTTCCTATTCCACCCAACAGAATGACAGACTGACATCTTTTCTGCCTCGGAGAACCAACATGTCTGAATGAAAAGCCGAAACCAATAAAGCAAGAAGACACAGCCGCATCTTCAAGGAACTTATTTGATTCCTGTGGAGCCAAAAATGGAGAAATTTTTACAAAGTGAGAACTGTTTGACAAATTTAACTCAGGCAACGATGAGGCTTCTCACCGACACACAATCATGGCCATCGACGGCTCATCAGGGAGTTATGGGCAGAGTGAGCTGCATTTTGCGAGGAAGTGAAGGTCAGCCGCAGCTCGGATTTTGTGTGCATCAGACTGTAAATTGCTTCTGCATCAGTCCTCAGATCTGCTGACTTTATGTAGGTACACGGTCGCTCCATTATGTGTGTGAAATACACACGTTTTCATCACTGATAACGAGACTCAGCAGGAGTCAGGAGGACAAAGTGAGCAAAATCCGACAATTTGAACACATCAACATGACCATAAGTTGTTTGGTGCTTTGTGCTGTTTTTACCATGATTTTGCTCTTTTTAAACCCCTTTTCACTTTTTGCATCTAATGCAGTCATTCAGTGGAACTGTGTGCTTTCTTTATAAAAATACTGGAAAGGAATTATAAAGAGCTTCTGGTTGTTGCTGAATAAAACCAGGAAAGACTTGAAAAACAACTCTGGTTCACATTACAAAATTGGCTTAAATCTATTTGACTAAAAATAAACCAAATGTAAAGATAATAAATGAGGCTGCAACAATCATCTGATGAAGATTGTTGGCTGAAAGAGTTTTTAGAACATAATGACATGAAGCCATTATTTTCAGGTTTATTTTCAGATTTGTCAATTTTCCATCGCACCACATCACACAGTAGCAACGTTGCACTGAAATCTCATGACTGTGAAGCTCTGACTTTAACAACACATTTTTATCTGTCTACTGTACATTTTCTATTTTCATATTACTGAGCAGATCAGTGTGTTTTTTTTCAATCCCAAGTCTGGTCCCTCCACTTAAAGTTCCTCACGTCACCTTGCTTTCTTCTCCACTTCTTACCACAGATTCTTCCTCCCAGGAGCTGTAAGACTTTATGAGTATCACTGCTCCCAACAAACTCAGTGAGTCTTTAGAAGTGCTCTTATTTGAGGTTTTCTCATTTCAAATAAGAATGCTGCTATTATTTGCAGAACCCTGTTTATACAGTTTATTCAGTTTGTGTAAATAGTCTGCCGGGTTTTATGTCCATACTGTCCATGAATTCCTCTTTATGTTATCCTTAATCTGAGTATCCTTGCTTCAAACTGCAAATACTTAATTTTGTTGTATTGTGAAGCTGTCCTTACTGCAGTTTTTTTTTCTTATTTTTGTATGTTTTACCAGTTTGTGAAGATGCATGCTTCCCACTTACGTGAAATTGAGTTTTTGAGAATTTGAGAAAAAGTTTTATACTCCTGGGCTGATGAGTATAAAACCAAAAGTCAAACTACATCTTGCTTTCATACTGTAGGTGCACTGAGGAGAATTATAATTGTCAGTTTCTCCAAGTTTCAGCTTTTACTTTCCTGTTACTTCAATGAGTGAAAGCCTTATGGTGGTATTTTCATCTAAAATTGTTTCTATGGCAGCACATCTTCCCATTCTTTTCTCCTAAATAGTTCTATGTTTCTGTTTTTTTTTTCTTTCAGTCATTGTTCAGTCCTCTGCTCTCCATGTAATGCTCATTGTGTTTTTTTCTACCTCAACTTTATTTGAGTCCATTCATTCCCTCGTTGCTGTGTCCAGGAGCAGCCTTGGTTAGCCTGTATTTGCCAGAACTGAAAGTGGCAGCAAGGCCTTTTTTTATCTGAGTCTTTCCAGGCGGCACAAAAACCTCATCTCAAAACAACAAAGCCCACCATGCCACACATGGCCAAACACGCTCAATTAATTAGAGCCATTTGGGAACTTCTCATCTGCTCTAGCAAAGGTCACAGAAACATGAATGGAATCAAAACTTGGGAGACTGAAACTTCAGAACACTCAACATTCGTTTTCTTCTTTAAACAAGCCTTGCTTTTTGGGAAGTGTTCAATAATGAAGTGGTTTCATAACAACTGAAATGGATGAAGTTCAGTGTTGGTAGCAGCTTCATAATGGCGGAGAAATCTCCTGTAACTTCAGGTAAAGTTCAGGCTCCTGCTGAATGAAACTTTAAGACACACACCTGCACTCTGCTCTGCAGGCTGAGAACAGAAAGCGACTTGCTCAGTTGATCAGACTGATTCACAATTCATCTTCCATGACTCACAGGCAGCAAACAAAACAATGAGCCACTGTGCTGTCAGTTTGATGCAGGTCAGCAAAGTGCATCAGAGGCATCAACACCATTCAGGTTACTGAGAGAAATACTTTATTGAAGATTAACAGGCATACAATCCCATCAAAAACGATTTACCCTGAACCTTTTCTATATTTTTGGCATATCACACTATTTTCAATTAATTTCATTCTGGTCTTGTAAGCATGGCTCTTTTTCCTTCCACTTCTTTGTGTTTGTTTTTCATACATAATGGCAAAAACTGTTGAAGTTTGCCGTGGTAATACAACATAATGAAAAAAACTTCAAGGAGTGTGACTATGAGACACCTACTGTACATCCCTCTTCACCAACAATGGTTCACAAAAAATAAAGAAAGAAAGTCTCTTAGGTGTCTTCACTGTAAATCACTGTAAATCCACAGTGAGGTTTGGTACCGGAAACAGCAACTGCTGCCGTTACTGTTGATTCAGAACCATGGACAGAGACGTTTCCTCAGGACTCAGCAGATTCATAAAAAAACCAACATCAAAAAGCTGGAGGAACATTTTAAATAGCAACATGCAAGAGTAAATGCTAAAAAAACCCCCAAAAAACCAAAAACGTGATTGTTAGTATGTTATTAGTTTATAATGTATAACATTGTCAAACATTCGCCAGACACAAGCAGTCACAAGCTTTTCAATCAGTTATGTAGAATATATATATATATTTCAACATTAGTGGAATATTGTTAAAGTTTTACTCACATTTGTAATGGAAATGCAACTGAAGTCCTTTCTGTCTGACTTCCTTCCCCTCACCTGCTCAGTATGCCGTCAGTGCTGCTCAGGCCTGGTTATCACTTATTTATTTAAGTCAGGTGAAGCAGTAGTGAAGGTTGGGAATCTTGGTTATAACGAAATGGAAGCTGTATATTAGGCATTCATTTATAGCACAGGTGTCCAACTTCAGCCCTTTGAGAGCTGCTATTCTGTAACTTTAGGATGCATTTGAATCAAATGACTGAATTCCCTCATCAGAATTTAATTGAGCTCTGCAGTATTTGGATAATGAGACATTCATTTCCCCCTGGTGTGTTACAGAAGGGGTTCACCTAAAAGTTATAAGAGAGTAGCTCTCCAAGACTGGACTTTGCCACGCATGATTTCTTCCTATATACCATTTCTGAAATTATTTTTAAACATTTTTACTCAAGACAACAGGATTTTAAGCAATACACATATTGAAATTCTCCTCCATTTTCTCCCAAACGTTTCCCATGAGAATCAGAAAGATCTCTCATATTCGGATGCTTAATCAGCTCTCAGTCAATATTGTTTTTACATGAGCAGGCTTCATATAGAAGCCATAAATGTGTCCAGCTGCTGGTCAGCTTATTTCTTTAATCACAGAAGAGATGATTACATGTGCTAATTTGGAAGATAAGAGCCACAACAGAGACAATAGCTCACCATGGTGAGCGATGGTGGGAGCTCAACAGAAGATAATGGACAGTTCTGCTCATTCGGCCCTCTTTGTTCAGACTTGACCAACAGCTGTGAGGGGTCTGCAGGAACATAATGGAAAACACAGAGTCCTTAATAAGCATAATGACTGTCCTTGTAATGGACAGCGGCTTAAGCAGCCGCTGGCACGCTGAGCTGAGCCGCAGTTCTGACAATCATGGCAACGCCACAGCTGCCAGCCTCCCCCAGGGACAGGTCGCCTAAATATAAACATGCTTCTGCTTTGGATGTGAGAATCGGCACAAAATAAACACTTTCACAACAAATAATGAGGTCATTTCTATGTGAAATATTCTATATTTCATATAGAATATGAATGCAGCATTATCCAACATACAATCAACAAAATACTAGTGAATTTTAGAAAAATAGGGCAGTTTTATATTTATCAATGTGTTCCTGCTGAATGAAGCTTATTGGTTTCAAAATTATGTTTTATTGATACATTGTTGGTCTATAAGCCTGTGGCATAAAATAGGAATCAGTGATTAAAAAGCTGGACCATTAAAATGTTCTGGCAGTCAGAATGACCTGAATGCATCGACACACTTTAGATGAAATATATGTGGCCCTATGTTGTATAAATCTGACTGTCAGAAGTCTGGAAAACTCCCCTTTTCTTTTTAAAACTGTTTAACTGCCTTGTCATTGTAGTGTGGTCATGGAGACCCTCGAATTCTCTTACATGTTTCAGTAAACAATGTCTTAGGGAGAAAAACAGATCATAGTTAACTATAGGTCTTTTTAAAGAAATGCCCCACCTGTGCTGAATCAGCAAATAACATGACTACAATAACATAACATAACATGGATGGATGGATGGATGGATGGATGTATGTATGTATGTATGTATGTATGGATGGATGGATGGATGGATGGATGGATGGATGGATGGATGGATGGATGGATGGATGGATGGATGGATGGATAGGTGAATGGATGGATAGGTGAATGGATGGGTGGATGGTTGCACTGATTGATTGGGGCTTCATCACTCCAGTTTGTAGTGATGAAGAAAGAGCTGCACTCTGACTCTCACCTACAGTCATACAACATGGATTATGATCGTAAAAATGAGACAGAGGATCAACTCAGCTTTAGAGATAAAGTGAGGAGCTCTGTCCGCTGGGGGGAGAGCTTGACGTAGAACTGCTGCTTCTCTGACTGCATCGAAAAAAAAATCTGTTACTGAGTTACTGTGTTTCAAACGTTTGATTCTTTGGTGTTCTTTAAAATCTTGAACCTTCATTTAGTTAAACAGCGATGATCAGCAAAAGCCTTAAAATCTTTTTTAGTTTGGCATTTGACTTTAATTTTTCTTTCTGTCTCTCACACACACGTTCACACAGAGGTCACCATAGAAAATCCATAACATACCAGAGAACTCTATTAATTATACAGCTCCAAAGGTTCAATTTTCTTTACCCATAACTGCAACAGATGCATAAAAGCAGATATTGTGTTTTCTGTGATTAAAGCTGAATGTTGAGCCAACCATACTCCCAGTAATGCTCACTTTCATAAGGTTCCAGAGGAAAAACAGAAGTAAGGAGGGGAGAAAGTATCACAATTCATCCAAAGTTTCTTCTGTGACAACTGATATCTGAGTCTAATGTCAGCTTTATTTCCAGTGAGGCTGGAGTTTGCCTGAAAGAGATACAGAGTGAAACACTTCTGTGTTTAACACTTTCTGCGCAAATCATCCAAAGTTATTCCTCTGACTCACAAGGTCAGGCACCCACTGAGGAGTGTCAGGTGTGGGCCTGCATCGCTTGACTTAGATGAATAATATATTGCAACTTTCTGCGTGCACTTCTTCACCTTCTGCCTTGTTTCTCCCACAGCATAAGCCTTGTTCTGGGTGGAGCAAAAAATACACTTCGATTCAATCAATACAATCCCAGGTGATTGTGTTTATCATGTCTTTCTTCACTCCTTCTGCCTCCTCCCTGCTTCTACTTCTTCTGCTCTCTGAGTAAAGCAAATCTTTTTCTTTTTTCATCCTTCCCACAGTGCTGTTTTTTTTAAAAATTATATTTATTTTTCCTTGAGCACATATGTAACACAACCACTTCTGTTATATTCACTTTATTTTTGATATAGCATCAATTCATGACCAATGACTTTACTTCTTATCAAAAACAGGAATGCATTCAGAGAAATTTTATTCACGGAAACTGGTTACCAAATGGATCTACTTCCTGATCTGAATGTTCATCCGTTCCAAAAGGTAGCGTCACGTTGAGCTCACACAGACTGAAATTGAAATAATTTATTGTAGTGTGACAACTGCAGAACATAAAGATATTTTTTTGTGCTTTATTGGAAGGTTTCAGATTTTCTTCATGTATTTTCCTTAGAATCTGTTATTGTAAACACGGTCAAGCATGTCTGATAATGGATAATAGCTTTGTTTCCATTATAAATGTGAGCAGAACTTTGTCAATAATCCATCAGTGTTGAAAAAAACACCACAATTTCATAACTGTTGTGTTTCCATTAAATAAGAAACAATTAAAATCCAATGTGAATACGTTTTGTTAAAAATCATGCCGCATCATGATCCTCCTACCACTTCCTGTCTTCTTCATTGTCTTTTCCACCAGTAGCAACATTCTGTTGTTCATCACATGACTTGTCTGAGGCTACAAAAAGTGTTTCCACTCCAGTTTTGCAAAATACACAACATACATGAAGAGTGCTGGCATCAATGCTGAATTCTAAATATATCTTATAATACTGTTTATATCCATCATTGCCATGATTTCTATTTATATCATACATAAACAAGCTAATCCAAGTGTGATTTTAATTTAATTTCTTATTTATTTGAAACACCACAGTTCCAAAATTATGTTTTTTCGACATCAGCAAAATAAAGGCACATTTTCCACATTTGTAGCTACTGAATTTAGATGTACTCTTACACATTGTAAAATAACTCTTTCTACTGTTGATGCAAAGAGCGGCCATATTGAAACACGAAGTTGGCATTACAGGTCATAACTGGGGTGAGAGATAATTGCTCCCAATTTCCCACTGGGAAATCTAACTTCGGAGGGATTTTTTTCTAAATCCATTCATCAATCCATCCATCCACTTTCTGTTCACCCTTCATTTGCTTCTCATTGGATTCTTCTGTTATCTTCATGAACCCAGTCCCTGTTAGTTCTTACTATTTGTATCCTCATTGTTATTTTGTTTTTAATTTTTTTTTTTCTTTAAATTCAGCCTGGTGCATTTGCGTGGAAGAACCACCACACGTCTTGACATTTATTTTGAATCAAATCCACTTCGTGATGAGCAGTACCATCTGTAGAGTGAAAACATGTAGTCTGAGGCAACGTTAGCTCCTGACAAACCTCTGTTGAACAAAGAAACAAGATCAAACTTGAATCATCTCCAGAGAGAAAAAACAGAGATGACCTTCAGACATACATGTCAAAAGCAGCTAAGACTGAAGATAATTCTTAGATGGAGAGAAGCATAGTGACTAGGTGATCAGAATGTCCTCATGTTTACTCATAATGTTTGAGGAGATGCAGCTAAAACACACTAGGGTATTCAGACACTCATTTGTGCTCTAGCTTTAATTCAGCTCTACGGATAAACAGCAGGTCACTAAAATCTTCATTCAAAAAGGAAAAGGAGACGCATACCTTTTAATGCTGCTATTTGTTTAAATGTTGATGAAGGCATTAAGACTGTACTGTGGAGAAAATAAGGTATTAAATCTGCACAGTGCGGAGCAGAGAGCACTCACAGAGGATGTGGAGAACCGAATTAGCCGCAAATGGGTCTTTATTGTCGACATCCCACATCCAAAATATTTTCCTATTTACCTCACAGCTGCGCTGCGATAATGAAGTTAGCTGTAGCATCACAAACATTCTGACTGTTCCTTCTCCCCCCGAGTGCCTGCATGTGTCTGAACCCATCAGTCGAACTGCTGAAGTTGATTCCCTTTCCCGACACACGCAAGTCACATCGGATCTATCTGCTGCCTTCCAGCCACAACGTGTAAACACATCACTTCAGGATGCTTGAAGAATAATTACCTTTCATGTTTTTATTGCATGTTTTGAATTGTAAGACAATGAAACAAACAGGCACAGAAATTCATCTAACCCCCTCACTGCCAACCCACTCATTTCAATCCATCTTATCCATAAGTAGAGCAACTCAAACTCCAAAATCTTCAGAGAAACACTTCTGGCAGTTTATAAATCATGTAATTCTGAGATGAAAAGTCACAACTCGATTAATATCCCTAAATATGACGTGACAGATGACGAGGAGAATCAGTCGCTGGAATAATTCTCAGTATGTCATTAGCTACTCATCATTTCACCAAGGTAACAAGACTGGAAGTCATTTCATCACATTGGAGGTGAAAATACAACATAAGTGATTCATTTTTAATCATGTAGCTCATCAGCTGAGCAGCAAAGCGTTAAGTCTGCAGCCAGACGTGGAGCTCTGTGCTGAAGCAACCCTGAAGGAGAAATTCACCATTATTTTTCGCTTTTATCTTTCTTCCACTCTCAAGATCCAGGGAAAGAAGGAAGAGGTTGAGGAGGGAAATGTCCCTCCCCCAGTGATACACGTTGGTACCTCATGGGATATTCCAAGAAATTTCCAGTACAGAAGGGATTTGCTGTCCCTCCAGTGAGGTACGGCTCTGTACTTAGGTTTAGTCCCTCGAGGAAGAGTTGGGAAAACCTCCAAAAGGAGCTGACAGAAGGCACATAATTAAAGGCCTCTGCCACTTCAGCTCACTTTAGTTAGAGCAGCACCAGCTCTACTTCAAAGTCGAGTTTTTCGCACTATTTGTGAAGCAGAGACACACCACCCTACAGACAAAGATCACTAGTTCCTTGTTTCTAAGACTTATTCAACAATCCATATCGAATGACCACACATGAGGTTAGTGTTTAGTTGGATCAGTCAGCTACGCTCGTTCCCGAAATCTGTCTAATTCCCTTGTGGTCCAACCTATCATCATTAATCAACAAGACTCTGTAGCCTCTGTTACAAAATGTCAGCACTGCACATAAAATCTTCACATGCCATTCTTGTGAATGTTATTGGTGGAAAATTTAGTGTAACCAAAGTTTCTTTCTTTCACCAAGCCAAGCTGCTCTACTGACAAATATATTAAATACAAACGACTTGTTTTTGACTGCTTTAAATTGCAGACAGTGCTATGTGCTACATTATTTCCCCTCAAGTACAATGCCAGACATTTAGCATCTTTTTTAAGCCGACATGCGCTGTAGGAAATATGCCACAAACAAGCAAAGATGGCTTGCTTGGTATTCAAAGGAGCCTCCTGAATCTGGAGGCAGATACCAGAACTAGGATGAATTTGAACACAATTCAAGGGAAGCGAAGGCATGGAAACAGAAGTGACATCTTCAGTGATTGTTGTTGTACCCACATGTGTCGCTGTCAGCTCATCCTGGTGCCAGAAACAGACTGCAGAAATAAGATATGAGCGGGGATGCTGAATTGAAACCGATGGGCAGCAAATGGAGACCATATGTCTCCTTATCTGGAGAATATTTCAACTGTCTTGTTGTCTTTATGCTCTTTTACCTGAAATCTTACTGTGTTCCTACATCCCTGCCTCAGAGTTCAATGGAAGAAATGAATTGAAAAAGAACATAAATTCTGCTCCTGAAAACATATTTTATTTCTAAAAAATGCAACATCAGTAGTTTCAAAGTAATTTATTTCAAAATGAAATGCCATTTCTTGTCTTTGTGTGTTTTATTGAATGTGGTGGATCTCAGTGGCTGGTAACCCCTGATATTTTTACATGATTGTTTTACTGCTAGTTTAGGCTTCAAACTGTAATTTAACCATGATCAGATGACTAATCACTGTCTATGGAACAAAAACTTTCTAAGCATTTTGGATGGCTTATTTATTCTGTTTTATTTTAACATAAACCAAAAAGTTCAATCTTGTTATTGTATAGGGTAAGAGAAAGAAAAAAAAAACATCTCCTATTTTTTAAATTCTAAAATTAGGACATGTACTAAGTCATGCTCCAACATTTAACTTACCACGTGAAATATCGGTAAGATGAAAACAACTCTACTTCAACCCAAGTTTTAGCTACTAGACCTTCAACCTTAACATGTCTGCCTGATGGCTAATTTGTGTTCACATTTTCAGAAACTTTTAGCACAAGCTGCGTTTTATATTTTATAACATCAAATGCACTTGGGACTTCATATAAGATCATGAAGAAACAAGGATTGAAGCAGAGATAGCAGCATGAAATGTCATCATCAGCTTTTAGTGGCGCTAACAGTTAAATTGACCATTAAAGACAATAATTGTGAAATTTTACTGACCTTGCAACTGATATGCAATTGAATTGCAGCAGATGTTCTGAATGTCAAGCCAACCAGAGTGCAGATTTATAGTAACTATTTTTCTGGAGGCATGAAAGCATTCACTGTTTCCCATTCCTGCAGCTGAAAAAGATTCATGATTCACAAATTAAACAGTAACGGTATTTGTAGTAGATCATTTATGTTGACCGAAAATAACAAGGGTCCATAAAACAATTAGATCAACACCATGAGTAAAGTTGGTTTGTCAGGGAAATATTCCTATTAATACAGTATATGCATTTTATTTTTTTTTTTTTTACATACAAACCTAATTTCTATAAAGCCTTATGTTTAAAGAGTGCCAAAAACAGATCTGTCATCTATTCATCCATTTGTTGTCTTATTTTAATCCATAGTGGTTCAAACCCATCTCTCTCAGGGTAAAATAGAAAAATTAATACATTCTTTTAAATATAAGACCTTTCACTGAAAAATGTCAGTGTTTCACAGTTATGGTATAAGCAATAAAACATAATTTATTTCAAATGTGACTAAAAAGTCAAAGAGCAAATGATTAATCATGCTTGGGGATCTCAAGGTGAAGAATTTCCTTCTATTCTGGATCATCCTGTAACTGGGATGTGGCTGAAAAAATTCCAGAGGAGGGAACCCAGGATGTAATCAGATGCTCAAACCTGATCTCAGCTGATTTCTTTCAATTCAGGGAAGAAAGCAGCTCTAAGATGAGCTGCTCTTGAATAATGGAGCTTTATCTGCAATGTGGAGCTCAGCCACATTGCAGGAGGAAATTTTTTTCAGTTGCTTATGTTCAAGATCTTTTTCTTTCAGTCAGGATTCATATCTAATGATCATTGGACATGGTCAGAATGTAGACAGAGAGACAAATCAAAAGCATTGCCTTTGGACTCTTTCTTCACCAGGCAGATCAAAATAACACCTTCATTACCACAGAAGAAGCCCCAATCTGTCGATCATTCCTCTGCTCCAGTCTACAGCCTTATGATGAAAACAACAAGATCCTGAAACTGCTCCCTGGAGAGAGAGACTCCACCCAACCTGGCACATTTCACCTTTTACTAGGATAGGATTATGTTTTGGGTTGTGAACAACATTATGAAAAGCTTATGAAAGCCCTGTAGTTCCACCAAGAGCATTTATCACTTTGTTTTTCTCCCAAAAAATAAAATAAAATAATCAAAGGGTATGATCCATAAAACACACAGGCTTTTCCTAAACTTGAAAACATTAAAGTAGCTGTAAAAAAAAAAAAAAAAAAGAAACATATGTACACATAAAATGCACAAAACTTTCTTGTACTTTTTGTGAAATGACCTCATTATCTGATAAAAGTTTTGTTTTTAATATAAAATCATTTCTCAAGAATTTGATGCTTAAAGATTTCACCTCTTTGGACAAACCGTGCAGCTTGTCATGCTGCTTCCCTCCATGTCTAAATCCACCACTCACTTCCTCACATCAGTTTTTTTCTTATTTTTCCTCTCATCACCTCTGCTCAGCAGTCAGGCCTTGTCCTTATTGCTCACCAGTTTAGGCTCTTATGAATTTATTACTGCCAATAGTTTCTAAATGACTTTGCCACAAATTTGTGAAATTATTGGGTTAAATGTTTACGTCACCCTAAATTCAGTTTTGACTTATGCCAGTAAGTCTAAACTTATTGGCTTAAGTCTTGTCCACTTATGCCAATAAGTGGCATAAGTGGACAATTTACGCCAACAAGTGGGCAAGACTGCCCAGTATCAAGTGAAATGCAAAGCATTAATTAGACTGATTAAATGCTGTTTAATAGAGAATCAAATGTGTTTTGTTCATTTGGGGCACAAATCTGATGGTGCACATATTTTTAAAACAGGGAAGAAGATATGTCATTTAAATCATGTAGATGGGTATCAATGTGTACAGGTCAAGACATGGATACAAGAAAATTAAACCAAGTCGAGCTTATTTGTCAGTCTTCTGCATATACATTCCTAGTGCAGCACAATGTAAGTGTGTTTGTCTGGAGTAAGTGAAAGACAAATTAAAATAAGAGATGCACACTGTCAAGAAAATCCGAGATTATCCCACTTCCCCATGCTGGAGATTTTAGTTAACAGTAACAATAAATAAAGTTACCTTTAAAATAAGTCACACAAATCACATCTAGACCCAACAGTTGACCCAGACTGCAATAAAATAAACCTTGTTGTGTGTGTTGTTTTTGTCTCCTGCAAACTTAGCTTTAATTATACTTATTTTTTCTATCTAATCATAAGAAATCACAGTCAGAGAGAGAGATGAGACAGGAAGAGCAGGTTTCCTGAAAAAAGAGGAAGTAAGTTTCCAGCTTGCAGCTGTATAAAAATAGCTGAGATCAGTCTTTATTTAAAAGCATAAAAGTTAAAGGATGAAATCTAAACATTTTGAGTAATTAGATAAGATTTAAAGTAAAGTGCTTATATTAATATTGGTTTACTTATAACAATGCTTACATTTACACTTACACTCGTGGGAAAACTTACAAGTAAAACAAGTAACTAACTTTGGTATCAAATAATAATAAAAGAGTAATAAGTTGTGGTTATCATAAAATTATAAATGAATGCTAAATCAGAGAAACTAAAACGGTTAGGAATGTGATTCTAACATTAAACTTGAAATGGTGTAAAACATGTAACTGCTATCAAAGATCACTGATGATGTGTTGGAGGTGGATAAGTAAGTGAAAGGTTAGGGGTAAAATGGGGACTAACAGGAAAGCAAAGATGACCAAGGCCTTATTAGGACATACAAGGACATGGGAGGAACATTGAGCAACCCTGAGACATTAGCCAAGACATCAGGACAAGATGTCTCTAAGACAGTGATGGAGATGAGTTCATCTGTCCAAACAAGTTACCCAATAAAGCAAGCACAGCAACAGTGTTAGCCAATGAAAATGCACCGAAAGCGGGTATAAACCCTATATAAGGGGAGAGCACAAGAGGAATCTTTGGTTGGATCCTCCAGGCAGCTTCGAGTCAAGACCGATATGGACAAAGAACTCTGCAGCTGAAGAAGAGCCGGGACCACAGAGCCGAAGACTGTCCTGCACATGGGGACCAACCCATCAGCCCCGCAACATGTGGCTTCAAATCGCACTTCTCTCATCGGCTGGGTTCAGACCCCAAAGGAAAAGATAAAGACAAAGACAAAGATGAAGACCAAGGAAAAGATGAAGACCAAGGCAAAGATAAAGACCAAGGCAATGATTAAAGACCAAGGCAAAGATAAAGACCCAAGTCCTCTGTGACTTCACCATCGATGCAGAGATGACAGCTCATCAGACCAACAGAGATCCCTCCCTTCATCGATCAACCACCTCCTCCTGCTGCAACACCTTCTTCATCATCAGACCAGTTCTGGGGTTCGAAACACCAAACTCCGTCCGTCTCTCTCAAAGGTTCCCTTTTTAGTTCTTAGTATCAGCGTTAGGGAAAGATAGGCTAGATTACTGATTTTACTTATTTGATTATTTCTGCTACTGAATTAAGCTGTACTGACCCTTGCAAAATTGCTTTACTAATAAAATATTTAGCATAAAGAAAATCTAAAAGATGTTGTGGACATTCAATTAATGAGTCACCTCAAAGTTCTTTGATGGTAGTAAAATAGCTATGATGTTTGATTCTGGGGAAGAAAAGTAGGTACTGGTTTATAGGTTGCTTTAGCCCAAATTAAAACAACATCCTTGGGACTCGCCCGAGTCACTAAAACCAACCTGATTCAGTAACAAGTGCAAGTTGCAAAAAAGAGAAGGAGCGACCGTTAACAGATGTGCTCTGTGAAACTAGTTGGCTGTAGGCTGCTCAGTCTGGCTAATTCACAGGGGGAAGAAGGGTGGGACATCTGGATGTAGGCCGTATAAATCAGGCGAATTCTTTCTCGAAACCAGCTTAAACAGAGTTTACTTCAGTTCTGGATAGGGTAAATCCCAACAGATTTAGGAAATTCAATTGACCCGTTAGATGGAGAGCTGGTAGCACATTTTCCCTCTCAGAAGAGGAAGTAGTGACTGAGAGAGTAGAGAGTGAAGGAAGGGGGGGGGGATGTCGCGGCAACAACAACACGTCTTTCATAACAGGTCTCCTTGACCTGCTTCTTCAGCGGTCAAAGAAAGAAACTCTAAAATCTTATGAGCCACTTTAGCATCATTGTCTGTATTTTTAAGAAAACCACATTATGAATCCTACCTCTTGTCACCTCTCCTGTGTTTGTCAAAATCATTTCTCCGTGATCATCAGGCTTCCAGCAGCAAATCTTTTGATCATGGTTTGTAGAATCTGTCCACATTCATTCCTAGGATTTCATCACTTTAAGTGTTGTGCTGCTATTGACAAATATGATACATGAAGGCTCACATCCTGGCAGATTAAAAGACAAAGACATCTGTGGCCGTCTGGGCATGTTCGCCATGTTTTGCCAGGGGGACAGTGTTGTTGTTGCTGTTGCCAGCTCTGCTGCCAGATGTGTCTGTGAGGGTTTCTCTCATGTGGCAACAGACTGCTCCCATTTCAGGAAATGACATTGGCTTCAGATGAAGATTGAACATGTCAGACCTTCTATTTATTTATTTATTTATTCATTTATTTATTTATTTTTTGACTATGTCATGTTTCTTTGTATTGACATTTTTAGTTTCTTTCTGCCACTTCAACAATTTTCTGCCTACCTCATGTTGACCTTCTACTAAAACATCAAATTTGTCTCCATTGGGATTTGAATTTTGCTCACTGGGATTTGAATTTTGTTAATTTGGGGAGTATATATCTTTGTGTTTAAGAAGAGCTTTAAAAGTATTGCTTCATATATTTCTTGTACAGGACTTCATAACTCTCCTAAAGGCTGAGAGAAGCAAAACAACACTTATCTTTAAGCCGCGCTGCCTCCAAGGTAAATCTTATGGATTAGTTTAATATCTCAGGCAGGAAATCAGATTGGTTCACAGAGCATTGCATAAAGTAATCATGCCCTGAAATGCACATTTTGTGCATTTCATCCACCAACATTTATTTTGTCAATATTTTACGTCATTGATTATTACAGAAGTGCAGAATTGTAAAATAAAAGAAAACATTTAAAAAAGTCACCAATAAGTGTTTTGCTGTAAACTCATAGGTTTCACAAGATCAACAGTTCCTTTCCTTTCAGTTTTTAAATTGAGTGGAAAAGTTCCTGTCCTAATTTTACTTTCAGAATCTTCTTACATGTCCTTTCTGCCTGAAGCCAATCATTTGACCCTTCTAAAACAGACTAACAGCTCTTCCACAAACACAGGAAGTCTCTTTACACATAGTTATTCAACAAATAATAGGCTACTCTTTGCATCAGTTGGAATTAAATAATCTGCTGTCAGCTGAAAGATAACCACCCATGCAGTAATTATCAAGTAAGATCTCAGCCACAAGACTGACATGTGACCAAAATGCAGCAGAGAACACTTTGAATGACTCTGTGCAGAATTAAGATCTAAAATATCCAAACCTACAGCTTTACTCCAAGAAATACCCTAAAAAATAAAGTTAGTTTTCTTGTGCCAGCAATGCTTTGCTAAAATTTCTGGAGTTTATTGGATGGAGTTAATGAGAAATGTTCTGCTGGCTGATTTATCTTCACTCCTGCTGCTAATCTCATCAAAAACACAACATATTCCTGGTTCTAAACACAACTCATTCCACATCCTGATTTGTTTTCAGTAGATAGATTGCTGGCTCAATCTTTGCAACGGTGCTATGCTGGAACAAATACACCTGGGAAGTAAGTCTATTGAAAGACAAATTAAAATAAGAGATGTCAGTCTGAGTGCAGCTGGATTTGTGGCCCAAAATTGCCCCAAACCCATGAAATCATTCAGTTAAATAATACTCATTGTAACAACAAAAAACCCCAAAAAACTTTAGACTTGAGGAATGATGACTTCATAGAGAATTGGCCAACACTGAAGTCAAAATTCACCAAATTCAGGTTTTAAAATAAACTCAGAAAAAAACTACAAAAACAGTAAAGTCTAATTTTTTCATGTTTGTGTCACCAAAAAGGACATTAACCTTTTTTATGTTAGAAAAAAAGCACAAGTCTTTTGTGAAGACAAAAAAGGTTCACATAAAGCCAGTTTCCCAACTTTTCATCAGGCTAAGACTCATTCATGCTTTCACAACTTCCACCAGAGAATGTTTTCAACTCAGTTGTTTCTTAGTCACAGAGACGGTGATGAATGTTGTTGTCATTTCTCTCTGCAAAGCTGTGGAATAATCGATGTGGAATCAGAGGAGAGTGCTCTTTGTATCCCTGACCGAGCACGGACGCTCCAGCCAGAGCATGAGATCCACAGTGGGCCCCATTCATCAATCAGAGACTGCAGAAAGAATAAAATCAATTCTGCATCACTATTTCAGAGAGTATAATGATTCTATAAATAAATGCTCTGACCTTTTTTAAATCAATGCCAAGAGATAAAACTCACTTTTCTTGTGAGTCTCACCTTGGAGCTGAACTATCCAACACCAGCAGTGGAAATCAGTGAAAATCTCTGAAGCTGATTTGATATTCTTGGACTTTAGAATTAGCTTTGCTTTTTCAGTATCCATATAGGTTAACCTCCCTTTTTATATTGAGATTGGTAAAGGCTTTACCACTAGTTGTCTATGGTTTTTTCTTGGGGAAGTAAATTCCTTGTGTACAAATGAGTGTGGCAACGATTTCTTCAAATTGCATTGAGAATCTCTCGAAAAGCTGATAGTGTGAACGAAATGAGAAACTCATATGAAACAAAGATGATATTATGCGCTAACTGCTGTTTTATTTCAATTGTTTTCAGATGTGCAGATTACAAACGGTTAAATTAAACTGCATGTCTGAAATTGAGAAAAAAAATGTTAAAAAAGCAAAACTTTGAACCCAGCTGAACATTTCCAAAAACTGAGGTCACATATAGCCAAAAACAAAAAAGTTAGCAATACTAACCCTAAAGCACTAATTTTAACATTTACACTGATGCTCAAACACTAGAGCAACAAGGTATTTAGCAGAAGCTAAAGCTAAGGCATTAACTTCAAGTCAAATTCTCCTCTTGAAAGACTTGAATCATCGAGCCCCAATTTAATTTTGACATTACAACTTCCATATTATATAATGCCTGTAGATATTTTATTTATATTTATTTCATGCTGTCTCCTGTCAGTGTTTTACTTCCTTTCCTCACATTTCTTCTTTGAAATACCCCTTTCTATTGGGAGAGAAAGAGAGTGTTGCTCCCTTAAAAAGAACTAAAAAAAACTTCAGAGTTTTGCTTTTGTGCAACTTTATCAAAACAAAATCCGCGGTTCAGCATACAGCGTGTAGTTTTCTCTTTTTTTCTATAATTCCCATTATGCACTGTGTTATTCTTAAAGGGGTATCATCATGATAGAAATCTATGAAATAATAATAAATCAAATAAATGCTATTCTTAACATATTTTCAGGGCTCTACAAGAGCGATCAAAAGATGAGGGAAAGGGAGTGTATAAGTGGTTTTCTCTCTCTTCAAAATAAGAGCATGAATATAAGTCCAATTACTTGAAGAATTGTTAAGTCAAAAACCAAAACGTCAACACAGATGTTGAACTTTGTACAACTGAAAGTTTACAAAACAGTCAAGTAATTAGCGCTTGAGAATTTATTTAAGGCAAGCTAAGAAGGCTAACAGTTTTCAAAGTTATCAAAGTGTTAGGAAAGAAAATAGCTTGGTTGTTACATTACTTTTTGTTTAGTTTTTTTTTTAAGCCTTTTACATACATTCAAGAGCACATGTCAGTCTGAGTGCAGCTGGATGTGTGACCCACACACTGGAACAGCTGCTTTTACTAACTGGATCCCATTAACCAGCAGACACCAGAAATGTATCCAGACCTCAGTAGACCAGACATTGAAAAAATCACAGATGTTTTATTTGTTGAAGCACTTTGTGATTTTTATCTTGAAAGATGCATATAAGCAAAGTCCAATTACTTATTTACTACAACTGTTTTAACATTTTGTCTTAACATTTATCAGTTCCTGGTTAAACAGAACCAGATGTGTAGAATGATTCTGACAGGTGGATCATACTTTACTCCTTTGGTAAAGATTAAAGCAAAAGAAAACAATGTACTAGGCCTGCAGGATGATTAGAAATAATCACATTTACCATAGGAGCAGCAACACTTTACAATCTTTAAGTGGACTTGAAATCTTCAGGGTATTTTTCACTGTAGCTACATTTGGTTCTTCCTCACCCCTCTCATTCCTCATCTTCATCCTATTGGTCCCTCTCAACCCTTCCTCCCATTTCCCTCATCTCAAACACTCACCTCAACACCTCTCTCTTCATCCCACTCATTTCTCATCCAACTCCTGCCAATCTTCATTTCTTTTATGTTCATCTCATCTCTCATTACAGGTTCCTTCATCACTAATTTCATTCCTTCACCCCAGCCCCTCTCATTCATCCTGCCTCTCCATCCCTCCATCACTGACCCTTCTGTATTTCATCCTCAACTCCTGACATTCCTCATTGCTCGTCTATCCAACTGATCACTCACCTCAGTCAACTCCTCCATCCCTTAACCCTGTCATCTTGGTGAAATCACTCAGTCTGAGTCTTCATCTCTTGAATTGACCCCAGCAAAATTCACAGGGGCTTTTCAACCATAACATCTACTGACATTTCTGAATTGTAATACCTGCCAGAAAAGTGGAGGTCAGAAGACATTTCAGGGCCTCAAATCTATGTTGATGAAATCAATAACATGTGAAAATCCTGACTTTTGTAAACAAATGCATACAAAATGTTCAACTTTGGGAATAACCTTATAAAATGTTCATGACACTTAGGTAGGATCACTAGAAAATCAGCCACATTAGAAGTAAAATATGGAGTTGACTGTGCTGATGAGGTCAGCTTTGACCTATGATACCCTCATTGACCTATGATAGGGTATTCTAATGAGGAGATCCATTAGGATACCCTAATTCTAATGTGAATACTCATTAGGACATCCTAATGAGTATTCTCCCAACTCATTAGGGGAGTTCTTTCACTCAATTTGAAACAGTGGGAGAGTTCTGTGTACACTTGCAAGTTAGGTGTCTAACTGGATCTTTTGTCCACGCAAAGGACTTTCTGAACTTTCCTGTTATCGACTGGTGCCTTTTGTCACTTTTATGGTTGACATTCCTGAAAGGTCCTTGTGAGTGAATCATCTCCCTTTTATAGTAAATCAATGTGAAGTTGAGAAGTGCGTGTCTTTAAAATGGCACCAACCCCAGAAATCCCTTGCGACCTCTCATATGGACAACATAATAATAATAATAAAAAAAAAAACATTATATGAATGAGTTTGACTTGCTCTTTTAGAAGCAAAGGTTAACATTTGCCTTTTCACCAATATATTTGAATGCAGTAGAACAAGAATGATGTAGGGTGATGGCAGCAACACACAATAGTCTGCAGGAAACAGACTAAGGCTAGAAAATAGTCTTTTGCTGCAGATTTGTTTTTCCTGACAGAGAAAACATATCTTCTTTGTGCTCATAAACTTTCTGAGATCACTGGTTTGATGTAAAGACACTTGCAAGCAGTGCCATCCCTGGAAGACATTTGTGACACAGAATAAAGCCTAGTCTGAGCTTCATTAGCCAAACATTTTTGGGGACAATATCCACATTTACAATGGTAATAACAAGGTAGAGATTATGGTAGTGTTTGAGTAGGTTCTTAGGTAGGTAGCAGAATCCAAAACCTTTATGAAAGTCCTTGAAGATGCCCTGGCTTTTAAGAAGAAAGCATTCCAGTAACTGGTCCTCCATGTTGAAATTCTGCAGTGAGACAAATTCCACTTTAGTCACCATGGATGTAAATTTGTTGACCCGGAAATCCAGTGTCAATAGGCATGTCACAAAAGGCATGTCATTTGAGTAGTGGAGACCACAAAACTAGTCCTGCAACTTTTAGATGTGTCCCTTGTCTTACACGTTTGAATTAAATTGTGAAACTGCCTCACTTGTATACAGTCAATGTCTACAGGACTCTGCTAATGAGCTTCTATTGAAGCAAGTTGTGCTGAAGCAGAGAAACATCTAAAAGTTGCAGGTCCACAGCCCTTGATGACTGGAGTCTGAGACCACTGATCTGGGCAATTTGTAGAGTTTCATTGTGGGTAACACTGCTGTAAAACAATAGAAGATGTCCACAGGGCCATACAGACACATGCAGCACAGAGTGACCACTTACCTCAGTAGTCATGATTTGGGACTTTGGAAATAATCTGGGGCACCTGAAGAGAACCCACGTATGACCATAAAGCAAGCATAATTGTGTAGGCAATATGTTAGTCACGCAAAGTCCAAGGAAAAACTTTTAAGACTCTGAAAGACCAGAAAACTACTGACCAGGTTTTTAAAGATTACAATAAAGTCTGGCTGCTTGCAAGGGAAATATGGAGAAATTAAGAAAATCAAGTTCCTTTTACTGTCATTGTGTTTGTAAGGAAATTATTATTTCTTTCACACATCTTAATTTTTTTCCTTCTCAAGTCTCTTGTCTGACAATGAAACCAAATCCAAAAGTAATACCTAAAAAAAAGGTCAACTGGCCCAGCGCCTCAGAACGGGATAAACAAACTGTCATTGGATCAACTTCCCTTTTATGCAGCCCAATCATAGTGATGTGTCGACCCACAGAGAGCCACAGAGTGAGTGAATTATGGGAGACCATTAGATTGCCTTTTTCTCTTTTATAATGGTGCCGAGCCTAATAAAGAAACTTAATGGAAATCTTTAATGGAAGACTGTGCTAATGTAATAGCCTGATCTCTGTCCTAGTTACAGCTCATGAGTCTGAGGGAATGCTGATTATTTGGTGATTAACTGGGGATAAATATGAATGGTGAAAAAAACACTGGTCTATGGAGAAACATAACCTTTGCTGATTAAAGTCCAGGGCACTCACATTTGCAATTGCAAAAAAGGAAAATAAATCCAGACACATTTTAATTAGGACTTTATAGCACCAGCACCATGCTGACTGAGATTGTGTAATCATGTCTAAGCTCCAATAAGACAGAGGCCATAAAATGTTCATCCAAACTCCAAACACGCTCCGTCAGTCACCATGACAAGCTGAGCGAGAAACGAATTGCAAAAGCAATAATGGCCGGGCGAAGAATGAATCATAGAAAACTGGAAAACTATCAGTTACCAGGCTTGCAGAGGGAAATATGATTATGGGATTAACGTCAGTGAAAAGTGCATTTTTGCACCATTGGTTGCAGAAGCGGTTAAAATGATACAAAGCCAGCAACAAGAAGCGACAAGAGAAGGAAATTAGGAAGCTGTGGGCACCAGACGTCGCCAGCAGAGTTATTTAGGAGACGCAATCGCAGCAGGAATGAGCAGCCGCTTCGTCCACCTGCTGCTGTTGTGATGTCACAGCCTCGGTCTGACTACAGGCAAATCAAATCTGCACAATGAAGGAGAACATTCATAACAATGTCATCTAAGACATCTAGTGACATTGTTTCCATTATTTTCCTTTTATATAAATTTTTTTGTGAATTTAAAATGTTGCTTTAATAGTTATATAAATGTATGAGAAATTGATGCTTACTGTTACGGCAGAAAGTGACAAAATATACGATTATCCACATATTTTCTACATCTGCTAATGCAAAATTACTTTCTGTGACAAACGACCCGATACAGAAACAGGCCCGCTTTTGATTTTCATCCCGTTTGTCATGTAGACAATGAGCCGTGTTGCTGTGGTGTTGGAAATATATATAGCAGATTCAAAGTTAATATCTGATGTATCTCTATCCACAGATACACTTTTTTCTAAAGTCTTGTTCGTTGACTGGTTTTGTCTTGGCTCTTATTTTCTGTTAACAAGAAAACTAATCTCAGCGAAAATAAGATACTGATGACTCCCAGCCCAACAGAACCCCACTTTGAAATAATCTAAGCTGTCCCTTTAAATGATGCTGGATTTCATTTTCATTTCATTTCACACACGAGAGACAAAGTTTCCTCCAAATATATAAACCTTTTTATTTTACAGTTTCAGCAAAATATCCTACATCTCCAGTTGCTCTGCACAGTTTGTTAAATATCTAAATACAGTTTTACAGTTTTAATCTCAGTAGAAAAAATATGGGATTTTTTTTTCAGTTACAAAATGTACACAACATAATTCCCACATGTAGGTGACATGCTGTGACAGGCTGACACATTAAAAACTCCTAGAAAACAAGCCGTTCTGCCAATTTCCTCTAAACTCGACATCCTGGGACAGAAAAATAATAATAAGTTGATGTTACAGTACAGATGAATGGCACATTCACTACAGAGTTTACTCTGTAATGCTTGGAAATTACTACGAAAGTGCCAGGAAATATTTTGTGCACTTAAACTGCTTTTATCCTATCATTCTGAGTCATGGTGAAGTTCTGCAGTTGCATTATATTAGTTTGAAATATTTCACCTAAATACATGAAAAATAAAAATAAAGTGGAAGTCAATAGACACGTGAAGAACCCAAAAGAACCCATTTCATGTTTAAAATGCACATCACAAGTGTAAAGAAAGAGTTCAGGGCTCAAATAAAACCTGTAAACAAAAAGGGATGCAGCAGTTTCATTTACAGGAACTAATGCAGCTTTGGTCTCAGACTGAACCTCAGGAATCCTCTGAACCTGGTTTCAAAGAACTCAAATCGTCACATACTCTTACTAATGAAACACAAACAGTAGCTGTTAGCATGAGGTTTGCATGAGATTTGGTGGTTAATCAGAGATTGGGCAGTAGAGCATCACTCAGCGAGCCTTTACCCAAAGCTGCAGGGATAAAGGGGATTGTGGTGTGTTTAGAAGGAGGAAGTCAACAAATTTGTCCAACTTTTATCCTTAAATTAGTTACTGGGGTGTCTGCACCAAAACCTGAGAGTAAGTATCCATCTCCTTAGCTTATAAATTCTTCACTGTTTGAGTTTTCAGTCAAGCTGTGCTGCTCACACTGCATTTATTTAAGTTTGTCTGCCTGCAGCTTAAAACTGGGTGTGAAGTTCTAACAGCAAGAGCAAATCACTTAATTATATGTTTTTAAGATATGAAAGAAAAGGGAATACACCCTCAAAGAATATCACTTGAATGTCAAATGACTCAAAGTTAAGTCATCTCTCCAGCTGTGGTTCTTGCATTAATGGCGCCCTGGGTGAGTCCTCCTCCTCCTTTTTCTTTTGACAAATACATTTCAGATTTCCCAAATGAAAACTGAGATTTTACATAATCTAGGATATGCTTTGTAATTTATCTGTTGTTTTCATGGACGACTCAATTACAACTAAAAAGCATGAAAATGTTATGTTCCATTTCACACATAAAATGAGAATTATATAAAGAAACATAACACTGAGGTTTGACAATGCAGATTGCATTTTGAACCAAAGATGATTTAATCCACACTATATTCCTTTTACAAACAGAATAAATAGAAATCTGCAATTTAAATACAAACTTCATCATCAGTAGCCTTTTCAAGTATACAGCCACATTTTCATTCCATGTTTGGAGGATGGCCAGGTTGATGAAACTGGTTATGCAAGTTAAAATAAATAAAAAACTTTTCTGAGACAACTGATCGTTTAATTTTTTAAAATACTTGTGCCATCCCTTACAAATTGGCACATTGCTAGATCAAATCAAAGATTTGAGTAAGATGAGAAAAAAAAAAAAAAAAAAAAACTCCTCCGACTGTCTCACGCCTTAAATCTGAGTGGAAAAGTTCACAAACACAAAACAAAAGTTTGTTGATGGACAAAACAGGTTACAATGCTGCATAAACCAGTCATGGAACTAAATGGCAAAACTGCAGTTGAGTCGTTGCAAAAATGAGTGAAAAGAGGATAAAATATCTTTGAAACAGTTACAGCTTGTTTGAAGGTATGGAAAAGTTAAAAAGGAGACATAACAGTCCTAACAAAATAAAATAACGTTAAAAATAACGTGTACAGCTTTGTACATCACTTTGCAAAAGAAGATATTGAACACAAGATGAAGCTAATATAAGTGAACGTAAGCATGTTTTTTGTTGCACTAATTCAAGGACCACAGGGTGAGTCAAGGACTGAGGAAAATTAAATCATAATATGGAACAGATTGAGTAATGGGCAGGGGGGAGAGATGGAAAGAGATTTACATGTTTAAGTGTTCAAAAATACCAATAATAATAATAATAAATTAACTGATTACTACTCTGCAGAAATGAGGAAGAGGAGAATGAATGGGATGCAAATGCTAGCAGAAAACTAATTTATGACCAATGGTGGAAAGGGTGTATTATCAGAAAAGTGCTGAGGTGATTCAAAGGTAAACAGAAAAAAACAAAAAATATATCTCTATATATAGTCAGTATTTTTTTTTAAAGATAAATCATTGACAATGGAGTGTTATTTCCACAAGTCAGCCCTATATCAGCTGCGGTAATGAAACTCAAACCATGCACAGAAGAGTCTGTCTCTGCTTTTCAGCCCTTAAAACTTCAAAGTGAGTCTGAGATTTTTATACTAAACATACAGTTTGATTCTGATCCTCTGAAAGTTTTAATTGAAAAAGTAAAAAACTAAAAAGATGAAAATCAAGGCTCCTTTGCTGAGTATGTCAGACAGCTCAACTATTTGCACCGATTTGTCCGTTTCATATTGTCGGACACCAAACCAACAGCTGCCAGTGATTATCACTATCCAGACTGCTTTTCAGTAAATCGATGACACTCTAGTTGAGTACCTACACTTTTTCCTTTTCAACTAAAATATTTTGCTTCAAGTATCCACCACTCGACCAATCATTCACCTCTGTCCTGATCTGTCCAAGTGATCGTGAGTCGGAGAACAGGACAGAGTCATGTGGCAACAGGCTGTGAAAAGGTCAGACGCCTGCAGGAGTTTGGTCCCACTGGGTTATGAGTCGGTAACCGAGCTGCTGCAGTTACTCAGTGAATCACATCGAACCCTAAACATCTGATGATGCATGTTTATGTCCAGACATGTTGCTGGAAGGTCAGGGGCAACTTCTGATTTCACTTACAGTGATTTCAATTCTCCAGATAAATGAAGTAAATCATAAAGTTCCTGAAACATTTGTAACTAGAATATAAGAATACTCAAACATTTTTCTCTCTCTCTGCTGAAGTTAAATATGACCAAATTTTTATTCTATTAGCTTAATTAGAATTGCCAGAATTATTTCTATTTTGTAAATGCTAGAAAACTTGGTGAGGACATTTTTTTAGAAATTATATTTTTTTTAGGAAGAAATTGACACAAGTCATACATTTTAAAAGACAGTGGTCTGATACTGACCAAATGTATGTAAACTTTTGAATTAGAATTAAGTTTTTTCGCATGTGGCTATAAAACTCGTCTAACAATTGTCTCTAAAACTTACATTTTTGTCTACTGTGAATTCTTTAAAATATATTAATATGATTACAATTAAGACACTAAGTTAGTACTAAGGTGTCAGACAATGGGTGACTACTTTTTAACCTCATGAATAATGATGCATCAAGGTGTGAAGAATATGTTTTATACCATGTTCCAAATTATTATGTAAATTGGATATAATTTGTCATAAAGGTAAATCTTTTTGTTGTGCTATTAAATTTATAGATGGTATTGTGTGTCAGGTCTCTTTGAATCATGAGAATTCATTTCGAGAGCTGGTTGATGAATTTAGCTCAATTAAATGAAATCTACTTAAGAAGGATGTTCCACATTATTGAGCAAGCCACAGTTTTCAAGCAATATGGGAAAGAGAAAGAATATCTCTGCTGATGAAAATTATAAGATAGTGTAGTCCGTATGACAAGGTATGAAAACATTACATATTTAACTAAAACTGAAACATTATCATCGTACTGTGAAGAGATTCAGAACAAAGATGGGTTGTACAGATAAAGGCATAATGAGGAAGGTTTCTGTTAGACAAATTCATCATATTAAGAGAACAGCTGTTAAAAAGTCCTTAAAGTAGCAAACAGTTATTTGAAGCTGTTGGTGCCTCTGGAACCTCAAGGTGGAGGAACCTCCAGAGGCTTGCAGTGCATCAACCGACTATTGGGCCCCAGAACTCACAAGCAGAAACGGTTGCAGTGGTCCCACCGTACATGAAGATTAATTTTCAACAGAGTTTTGACTGCTGTGCAACCCTGGATGGTCCAGATGGACGCAGTAGTGGATTGGTGGTGGATGGCCACTATGTCCCAACATGGCTGTGACATCAAGCAAGGAGGTGGTGGAGTCATGCTTTGGGCCAAAATCATGGGGAGAGAGAGAGCTTGTAGGCCCCTTTAGAGTCCCTGAAGGTGCGAAAATGACCTCAGCAAAGTATATGGACTTTCTGACTTATCACTTTCTTTCATGGTTCAAAAAGCAGCAAAATCATCTTCATGCATGACAATGCACTATCTCACGCTGCAAGGTAATTGTGGTAATAGTAATTGTAACTGTGTCATTGGCTGCTATGGGCATAAAAGGGGAGAAACTCATGGTGTGGTCACCATCCTCCTCTGACCTCAACACTATTGAGAACCTTTGGAGTTTTCTCAAGCAGAAGATCTGAGTGTGGGATGCAGTTCATATCAAAACAGCAGCTTTGGGAAGGTTTTCTGACATCCTGCAGAGAAATTCAAGCAGAAACTTTCTACAAACTAAAAAGTTCAATGGATGCAATTACTGTGCAGGTGATATCAAAGAAGGTCCTATGTTAACATGCAACCATCTGTTAAAATATTTTTGATTGAAATGTCTTTTGATTTTAGTACATGTGACCACTTAATGCTGCACATTCAAATAATGACCGTTTGCAGTTCTTTATAATCCATAAAATGTTTAAAAAATGTACTGTCCATAATAATTTGGAACAGTGCATTTTGAGTTTTTTATTTAAAAAAAAAATACTGTTCTCATAGGGAGCTTTGTTCAGTAAATTTAGATTTATACTATAATAGTTCATGACTTGAAAATTGTACTCACCATCATTTGCATTGATCATTTAAGAAAATATCACTTGCATAATTTGGAGTTGTATTAAAGAAGTGCTAAGCATATAGTTACTTGCAGAAGCTCTAATTCTAATTATTTTAAAGTGTTGTTATTTAAAATAAATGCTAGCAATAAGCTACATAGCGAACAAAGACTTCATTGCTAGCGTGGTTACGTTTGTTGGATTTCAGTTTTAAATAGTTAAAATTTATTGTTGTTTAATAATATCAGTGAACTGCAAAAACCCAGTAAATGAGCAAATAAAGGATGATAAATTGTAAATGATATGAAAGTGAGCCACTTCCTTATGCCTAGATAAAGGCATAATGAGGAAGGTTTGAACATTTGCTCCGTAAAATGCTGGCAAAGCACAACGGGTCTTTTAGAGGAATTAAAAGCCTTTTCTTGAGTGTTTGCTTCAAAACACTCCATAAAAGTATGAAATAGTGCAGAATCATTTTCCTGCATAAAGCACTTTTTTCTCATATAAATCTGTAAAAGCCTTTTTTCAGATTGGTTGATGTGTTCACATATTAAAATTTGTGAGTTTTTATTTTTAATTCACTTTAAAGGAGAATCAGGACTAACAATTTATTTTTCAGCCTCACTGATCAGAACAGATCCAGCGAAAAAAATCAAACAAAAAATAATGATTCTGTTCAGCTTGCATCTCTAGTTTGTACATAAAGCACTTTATGAAGCAAAATCATGAATTGTTTTTCCATCTAATTTACAGGACCTTGAGCATCCCAGAAAAACCCAAAAGGAAAACAGAAACTTTATCGAGAACAAAGAAAAGAATCAAGGTGAATCTCAGAAAATAAGAAAAATAAATTAATAGACAAAAACATCTGACATTAGAAGAGTTAATAACCACCACCAGGTCTTTCTCTTTACCATTAAAGTACTGTGGATTGAACACAGGAGATAAAAAAGAACCAGAAACACAGCAACTTGCCATGATTAAGATCTAAGAAAGGCTGCAGTTAACCTTTGAAGGCAGGAGAAACTATGGTAGGAAAAACAGCCTCTCTCGGCTTGTGCTTTCGGAGCGCACTAACTTCGAAAGCTTGACAGGAATCAAGAATAAACAGGCTGCCTTCACTACACCGCAGGTCATTTTAGCTTCACTTTAAAGTCACCAAAGCTCCACTGTGACTGCCTGAAACGCTCTCTGTCGCTGTGAACACAAAACCTTCTGGACTCCAACGAAAGGCACTAAGATTTCCATTCAAGTTTATCTGAATCCCAGCGCTAGCTCGGTGAGGCCATCCGGAGTAATTCAGCCAAAGTGATGAATCAGCTTGGCAGGCGGCCAATCGGGCCCCGACCTGCCATGAATCGGCGGGCCTGCCCATCACACAGCCAGAGAACAAGACTCGCCGCTTGGCCGTCTGTGACGAGGTTGTTCCAGTGACTGAACTGAGAAGCAGCAGAGGACAGCTTAGAAACGTTTACATGTGGGGGAGACGACATACATCCCAAGTTTCAACGTTGGGTTTGAACTCAGCGAGAGGCACAAAAAAGAACAAATGTGCAACGTTCTTCAGTACCAAGCAGGACAGATCCCAAAATCAGACGGCAGTCGTGTTTGAAGAAAATAGAAGGCCAACGTTGCACAGAGACAAATCTGAGAGTGACTCATGAGTAAACGTTGGGAGGGCAGAGAATAAAGGGGAGAAACGAGCTGAGAGTGTGCAGAAGGTGGCAGTCTCGTCCCCTCTGTCTCTCTGTCAGTTCTGCTCATGGGATCTCTGCCTGCAGACGTAGAGGAGAACCCATTTGCTGGCTGATTCTCGGAGTGGTTCTGCCTGGCTTCACCAGGTGTCAGGATGACTTTGGCTCAGCGCGAAGCCGCCTCCCTCCCCTCCCAGAAGCCCCCCCGGGGAGGTTGTCAGAGCCGGAGAGACATAAGGGGATTTAAAAAGGGAGAGAATGTAAAGGGTGGGCAAAGGTGCAGTCAAGCAGGGAGATTGAGACGGACGGAAGGGCAGAGGCACATCGTGAGGACCAGGAGGGAGGGCGAAACAAGGAATAAGGGATAAAAGGGAAAGGGACTGATGAGGAATTTCGGGTAATAACTCAAAAGAAAAACCAGGAAGTGAGACAGACCCGCTGCCAAAGCACAACACCCCCAAGTCACTTTTACACCATTAATCAGAATACATTTCAGGTTCTCCTTTAATTCTTCTTTACAATATCCCATCTTGATTTACTTTTGGCATCTTTGCAAAAAAAAAATAACACCCTTCCACCCCCAACCTCCAGGACAACAGGGAACGCTCCTGTTCACGGCCGATTCCAAGGCTGCACGGGTCCAGAGTCTGTGAGCTGCACAGACTCAGTTTGTACCGCGGTTGAAGTTCTCCAGAACTGTGCTGTTGGTTCTCTCAAACAGCCACTGTTGGCTGGGGGACAAGGAGTCGCACGTGTTCATGAAGACCCGCCGCTCGTTGGCGTTGCTGTCCACACAGCTGTTGCTGACGGGGTGATAGAGGCTTTTGTCCTGGAAAACGAGAAGACAGACAGGTCAGAGAAAGGAAGGATGGAAACAACTGATGGGTTTAAAACTGGAGTCCAGTTCTCAGATCTATAATGACCATTTAAAATGTTCTTCAATTCTACAGTCTGACATATCAGGACAATGTAAAAATGACCCGTCTGTAGCATATGGGTCTGTGTTCATAGATGAGATTTAAAGAGATCAGTATTGAGATGAGAGAAGCAACTGTTGCTTGCAGTTTTCTGGTATGACTATTCTATGACTATAAGAAAAGTGTTCATTACATTTTTTGCACAAAATCATTCTTAGTTAATAAAATTTTAATCTGGTCAGTTAAGAATGAGCCGTTTGAGGATGTTTTGCCACGCCCCTGACTCAACAGGGGCGTGGCAATTTTCACTCACCTGTGAAAATTGCTACAAACAGATACAACTATACATCTTTGAAAAGCAGAAGTGGGGCCTCCTGTACAACCAATAAGAATTCAGCAAGTAGATTCAAGATTCTGGCTGGAAAGTGAACAACAAAACACTTGCTTTTTTCAGCAAGTATTTTGTAAAACCTGCTGACCAAATGAGCTAGAGCTTTGCTTGGGTTGCTAGGTGACTAGAAGGGCACCACTGACATTGCTCGGTGACAAGATGGACTCAGCTGGGGTTGCTAGGCGAGAGGCAGTGGCTGCTGATTTGTGATGATACATTCTGGAAATTTTAGAAACCACTCATTTTACAGACACCAGAAAGCACTAACTTACTGCCAAAAAAGAGCGGGCTGTTTTGATTAGGGGCTTGGACTGGTTTCAGAAGCAAATTTCCAAATGGAAATACAAAAATGTGTAGATTATGAATTTTGCATAATATGTCTCCTTTAATAAGTAACTACTGGATAGAATGAACTCTGTGGTGTATCTGATTTTTGAACCTGTTAAAGGAGCAAATCATTTTTATTAGACATTGATGCACTAACCAAAGATTTTCTGGGCCCCCGATATATTACAATAAAATCTCCCCCAAAAAGGAAAAAAAAAAAAAAAATCAACACATTATTCAATCCGACATTAACTTACACACATATTTTGTTTTCAAACTCCACTGAAGTTTATTTCATACTTCAGGTTGCAACAAAACACACTACAAACCATCTTTACAGTGAAACACTTTTGTGTAACTTTTTTTTTTTTTTTTCATTTCCAGCTCAAGAAAGACAGTAGAGTACCTTCCTATAGCGCCACAACTGGTTCCCCCTCATGCCGTGGCAGTCGTACAGCGTGACAGGACTGTGGTGGGAAATGGCATCGAAGCAGACCTTTTTGGTGTGCATGGGGTCACCCACCCGGATGTCTTCCCTCCAGCCAAATGTGAACACCTGCAGGGAACACAGACTTCATGTTGGATCAAAAGAGACAAATCAGTGGGAATCTGTAAAAGTCGGAAAGTTCAATAACAGAGTCTCCATCACACCAGAAAGTATTGCTTTACTATGTGTTTTTACTAATGGTTCAGCCATTCCAGCTCTCCGACCATTTCCTCGCTTCTTTTGTAGTGAACCAAAAAAGATCTGACAAGAGCGTCCACTGAAGGACCTCCTGTGATTTGCAGCAAATCCAATTCTCTTTAGTGCCAAAAACGACTTGCAACCATGTCACAAATTAAACTGCAATACATCTTTGGACAAAAGCAATTAAACTGTCGAAGCCATGAAGTCATTCAGGAAACAGAAGGGGACATTCAATCCATTAAGGTTGTATTATGTTTAAAGATCCTTGGTGTGACACGCAAGTACAAACACAAGCCTTCTGAGACATGGGATGGTCATGAAGTCTTTGCCTGTATGTGGCATTCATGTGTGTTTAGCCAAGGATGATGATTAACAAAGAGACAATAACAGTGATGCAATCTATGAGGACAAACCTTCAGACTTCTGTAATACTTTGAAATAAAAAAAAACATTTTAAGTGAGAGTGACAGTAAGATTTATTATAAGAATATTAAGGGATCTGGTCAAATTAATACAACTCAATAACACCATGACATAAATAAAGCTGAAAGAATTATAGATGTATGTGTACAAACTTAAAATACGTTCCAGCAGATTTGTTCATTATGTGAGATATAAAAAGGTAAATTTTTGAAGTGACTGGCCATCAGAAAAATATGAGAATTTGTAGTGCAATCAGGAATCCTGATTTGCTCAACTCAGCAAACAAAGAAGATCTGCTATTAAAAATCACTTTATGGGGAGGATGAAGGTCACAATAGTATAACAGCTGCATAAATAAAGACATCTGATGCCTTTATTTATTTAAGGTAGATGTTCTCTGTCTTTACCCCGCCTCTCGCCCGGAACGCAGCTGGAGATAGGCACCAGCAACTCCCGACCCCGTTAGGGAGAAGGGTGACGGAAAATGGATGGATGGATGGATAGATAAAAAGGTAAATTTTTGAAGTGACTGGCCATCAGAAAAATATGAGAATTTGTAGTGCAATCAGGAATCCTGATTTGCTCAACTCAGCAAACAAAGAAGATCTGCTATTAAAAATCACTTTATGGGGAGGATGAAGGTCACAATAGTATAAAAGCTGCATAAATAAAGACATCTGATGCCTTTATTTATTTAAGGTAGATGTTCTCTGTCTTTACCCCGCCTCTCGCCCGGAACGCAGCTGGAGATAGGCACCAGCAACTCCCGACCCGGTTAGGGAGAAGGGTGACGGAAAATGGATGGATGGATGGGTTCTCTGTCTTTACCCAAATGAATGTTTGGTCAGACACCAATTAACTAATTGAACTACAATGATAACAACGTCTTAAGCTGTTGAGGTGTAGTCACAGAGAGCTGAACATTGCAGAGATAAGAAAATTAATTACCTGCAGCAAATGGAGTGAGAGAGCAGAGGCAGCTTGAAATGACTTAAATATACGTAATCACTGTTAGACAGAAATTATCAAGAAAACTAATATAAATGCTGACCAATAAGAAGTAGACAATTTTTTTTTGTTATTATAACAAATTAAACTAGAGCTACCATATAAAATCCACTGATAGAGACCCAAAATGAGATATTTAGTAATTATCAGTGATTCACTTTTTCTTACAGAAAATAGTTGACAGTAGGGTGAGGTTGTCACAATCATATACATGATCAATAAATTAAATATATATTTCAATAATATATATATATATATATATATATATATATATATATATATATATATATATAAAATTCCCTTCTCACCCACCGCGGGTGGTTTTTATCCTCTGAGCTCGGGTCCTCTACCAGAGGCCTGGGAGCTTGAGGGTCCTGCGCAGTATCTTGGCTGTGCCAAGGACTGCACATTTCTGGACTGAGATGTCTGATGTTGTTCCTGGGATCTGTTGTAGCCACTGCTCCAGTTTGGGGGTGACTGCCCCGAGGGGCCCCGATGACCACAGGCACCACTGTGGTCTTCACCTTCCAGGCCCTCTCCAGTTCCTCCCTGAGGCCCTGGTATTTCTCCAGTTTCTCGTGCTCCTTTTTTCCTGATGTTGCAATCGCTTGGTATTGCTACATCTACCACAACAGCTTTCCTCTGTTGTTTATCCACTATGACAATGTCTGGTTGGTTCGCCATTACCATTCTGTCTGTCTGGATCTGGAAGTCCCACAGGATCTTAGCTCTGGCATTCTCCACCACCTTTGGGGGTGTTTCCCACTGATCTCGGGGTTTCCAGTCCATATTCTGCACAGATGTTTCTGTACACTATGCCTGCCACTTGGTTATGTCGTTCCATGTACGCTTTCCCTGCCAGTATCTTGCACCCTGCTGTTATGTGCTGGACTGTCTCAGGGGCCTCCTTACACAACCTACACCTTGGGTCTTGTCTGGTGTGGTAGATCTGGGCCTCTATTGCTCTGGTGTTTAGGGCCTGTTCCTGGGCGGCCATGATGAGGGCCTCTGTGCTGTCCTTGAGCCCAGCTTTTTCCAGCCATTGGTAGGATTTACTGATATCAGCCACTTGGGTTATTTGCTGGTGGTACATCCCATGTAGGGGGCTTGTCCTCCCTGTTGTCTGAGACATTCACCTCCCATGATGGTATCTCTGGCACTTCAACCTCCGTTCCCTGTTGTCTGAGACATTCACTGAGCACATTGTCTGTTGAGGCTTTGTCCCTGATGTATTTATGGATCTTAGTTGTTTCGTCCTGGACAGTGGTTCTCACACTCACTAGTCCTCTGCCTCCTTCTTTGCGGCTCGTGTACAGTCTCAGGGTGCTGGATTTGGGATGGAACCCTCCATGCAGTGTTAGTAGCTTTCTAGTCTTAATATCTGTGGCTTTTATCTCCTCCTTTGGCCAGCTAATTATTCCAGCAGGGTATCTGATTACTGGCAGGGCATAGCTGTTTATCGCACGGATTTTGTTCTTGCCATTGAGCTGGCTTCTCAGGACTTGCCTTATTCGTTGGAGGTATTTAGCTGTTGCTCCTTTCCTTGTGGCCTCATCGAGGTTGCCATTTGCTTGTGGTATACCTAGGTACTTGTAACTGTCCTCTATGTCTGCTATTGTTCCTTCTGGGAGTGAGACCCCTTCTGTGCGGATCACCTTCCCCCTCTTTGTGACCAGCCGACCACACTTCTCTAGTCCGAATGACATCCCAATGTCCGTGCTGTAGATCCTGGTGGTGTGGATCAGTGAGTCGATGTCTCGCTCACTCTTGGCATACAGCTTGATGTCATCCATGTAGAGAAGGTGACTGATGTTGGCCCCATTTTTGAGTCGGTATCCATAGCCAGTCTTGTTGATAATTTGGCTGAGGGGGTTCAGGCCTATGCAGAACAGTAGCGGGGACAGAGCATCTCCTTGGTATATGCCACATTTGATGGACACTTGTGCAAGTGGTTTGCAGTTGGCTTCAAGGGTGGTTTTCCACAGCCTCATTGAGTTTGCAATGAAGGCTCTCAGAGTCCTGTTGATGTTATACATCTCTAGGCATTCAATGATCCAAGTATGCGGCATTGAGTCATAGGCTTTCTTGTAATCAATCCAAGCCATGCACAGGTTGGTGTGTCGGGTGCGGTCTACGAGGAGTTGGTGTTTGGCTCCTCTGCTATTTACACCGATACCTTTCTGTGCCATGCTCATGTGCTTATCCATGTGTTTGCTTATCTTGGCCGCTATGATGCCTGACATGAAGTTGGGTGTTGGGTGGGACTGGACCCTTTGATGGATCCTTCTGGATTAGGATTGTCCGCCCTTCAGTTAAGTGAGTCCCACTTTGTAGCAGCTGGTTCATTTGGCCTGCCAGTCGCTCATGGAGGGCAGTGAGTTTCTTTAACCAGTAGGCATGGATCATGTCAGGCCCTGGTGCTGTCCAGTTTTTCATACCTGAGACTCTTTCTTGGACATCTGTCACAGTGATGGTTACCGGGGCTTGCTCAGGGAGGTTGCTATGGTCCTCTCGTAGAGAGATCAACCACTGTGCATTGCTGTTGTGGGACGCCTCCCTTTCCCATATGCCTTTCCAGTATTGTTCAGTCTCCAGCCTTGGTGGGTCTGCTCTGTTGTTATTACCCTGCCATTGAGAGTACACCTTAGCTGGTTGAGTGGAGAAGAGCCGGTTAATCCTTCTGGATTCATTCTCCCTTGTGTATCTCTTTAGGCGGCTGGCCAAGGCTCGAGTGCTTCAGGTATGGGCATCTGCCTGTACTTTCTGGGTACTTGTCTTTTCATTGTACCCTTGTGGAGCTCTGATAGTTGGCTCACTTCTTTTCCATGGTGGGTATTGGGTCTCATGGTTGCTCTTATAGCCAAGTATCTCAAGTATCTCGTTCAGCTCTGATTCGCTCACTGGGGCCGTGTATCCCCTCACTGGGTAGGGACTTGTAGTTAAGTCCCCACAGTTCTGACATCCGGGTTCCTCCCTTTTGCCGTAGCATTTGTGTTGTATCTCGTCAATCTCAAGTTGTGATAGCAGTTGCCGTTTGAGGATGTTGGAACACTGAGCTACTAGTTGTTTAGCACTTAGTGTTGACTGGGGATGTCGAAGTAACCATTCCTTCCCCAGTCTTTGCATGTAACCTCTCTGACTAGGGTTACTTGAGTAGTAGCATTCCAACAGATCCACATTTTCATCTCTCGCCCATTTCCGTCTTGTTCCATTTGTCATCAAGGTGCTCTGGTTCCCCAACACCTGACGCAGACCTTGTTTGGCCAATAAACAGTGGTATAGTATTCTATAATACTATACCAGTGAGGTATAAATACAGATATGGTCAAAATCTTCCATTCTTATGAAATTGTTATATGGAATGAATAATCAGATACAGTTTTATTTTTTTGAAAAAAGTATTTCACATTTGCAGGAATCATATCTGATAAATGCAGATCTGATTTAAACCAGTGTCTTATTGTGTCAGGGGTGAGAAAAGTTCCACCATCAAAAATATGTGGATGTTTAAAAGTGTCCTTCAGGATTCAGGACTGAAAGCGCTGAAGCCTGAAGCCAACAATCAAGGAAATATAAATATTTGGCCAGATTTTAGAGTCTGGGCAAAGGAAAAGGTGAAGAAACAAGAGTCTACAAACTGGTCAATCCCACACTCTAACGAGATAAGAATAGCTAGAATTGGGTGCGGGAGGTAAAATTCACTACCATCCATCTTAACACAGATAACAAGGTAAAATGATTGGAAATATTGGTTAGGCTTTGCAGATTTGCAAATAGAACTGTTTAGTAACTCTTAAATGATTCAATAAGCCATATAAACAAATCAAAATCTAAACCAGTAAAATATGTCTGCTAATTCGTACCTGTCCATGACTCCAGCTAACATCAACTCGGCCCTTCACACAGTTCTCCAGGCGTATTGGACTTCCGGACACAAAGTGTTTGCTCTCCATGCACAGTCCACTGGCCACGTTACGGACCTGCAGTGATAACGAGAGAAAAACTGTCACAAGCAAAACTTTAATCTGCAACAGTTCAAAATGCCCAATCCCATGTACTCAGTATTAGATTATCAGTGGTGTTAGAAGTCGTGAACAGAATGAGAAATACATCTCTCTGGTAAGGAAGCATAACATTCTGGTAAGTCAGGCAAACTAGCTTTTCATATGTTGTAGATTTCTCCACCTTTAGTCAACAAATCCATGAGTGGGATAAACTGTACCTCTCCCCATGCGCCAGCAGGGGGCTCCACCGGGGGGTAGTGTTTGGGCAGATCCCAGGCCACCTCATTCATGAACCACTTAAAGTTTTTGCAGTTGAGTTTGTTGCGCAGCTCCTTTTGTGTCGTGACGTCTCCAGCCGATAGGTGGCGGTACTCAGGCCGGCGCTGGTAGATGAACTCGGCGTACTCATCCATCCAGACCTCTGCTACACGCTTCAGGTTCTGGAATTAAAAAGTCTAATATTATTCTGGGGATCTTGATATAGGTCAGATTATTGTTCTTGTAGGGTCAAATTCAACAAGGAAATCATTTGTGGTCAATAAAACAAATGTTTATATTTTTGTAGTACCATTTATGTTTCAAAATTTTTTTGCATGAAACAAAACTTATAAAATCCCCTAAAGGTTAGTATTAGTTCTCCATAAGACACCAGGCACTTGCAGGCAGATGTATTAAAATTACTAGCAAAATACATAAATACAATGAAAACTTACACGCTTCTTCAAATGTGGAAAAGTTAATTCTGAAACTTTTGTAAAGTAAGAACTACAGCTAAAGAAAATTTTCAGTTTTTTATCTATACCAGTATGCAGCAACTGCTCCATAATATACATAAATTAGAGATTAAACTAATTTGTCATTCAGTGAAATAAGTATTTGAGCCCAAATGAATCATGACTTGGAACTCAAAAGAGTTCTAAGTCAGGAATAAAATTTTCTATAATTCATTATCAAAGTTTGCAAAAATCTCAGGATGGAATTTCTTTCTTTCTAGCAATTCCGTACTGAAATCACTGATCCTTTACAAGTGTATGTGGAGATAAATGCTGCACGTCACCCTGAACACATCATTTCTATGGTAACTCACAACAGGGGCTGCATCATGCTCTGGGCCTGATCATCTTTAGGGAGAAAAAGAAAGGTTATAAAGAAGATCACAGTCAAATTTAAAACAGTGAATCTTTTGGATGCTTTGTTTAACATTTGCAGAGGAGAGGGTCTTTTGATTTATGGTCCAATACCTGGTGAAGTAAAACAATAAAAAAGTTGTTGATTATTATTCTTTAATTAACCGATTACTAATTGTATAGTAAAAGATGCTTAATTGGAGATTATTTTGTTTATTTATGTATTATAGAATTTGAACAAGGTTAAGCTCAGACTGCCACCTGAGTAGAATTACAGAAAAATCATTTTTCTGAATTGCAAATGTATTTTTTTTTTGTACAGTTTTGGCTAAATTATAGAATAGTTTGTTCTTTCAGAAAATGAGTCTGCATAATTAATTACCAAGTTAGCTGAGAATTAGTTCAATTAATCGATTATCCTTTCAGCTGTAAAATTAGTTTCAAACAAACCGAACAACTACAGCTGTCGCTGCCACATTTTTTAAGTGAGCTGTAAATGCACAGGTGAGAATAAATCACTTCCACAATCGAAAATCCCACCATTTGAAGCCTTGTGAAAAGCTTATTGAGATGAGCGGCTTATTGAGATGAGCGGCTCCTGATGTGTGTTTACAGGTTTGGGAGAACACGCTGGAACCTTAGAGCTACGAATGATGAAAGTAAGAACAATCTGGGTTCAGCGTGGCTCCCAGGGAGGAAGATTCGCATGTTCTTCAGCCTTCAGAGGTACAGATGTTTTGGGAAAGTGCTTGCAGCCACACAAAAACCCTGCAGCATGGCTCATTGACTGCAGTGAAACTAAAGCTCCGAGCTTCTTCAGGTGAATTTGTGTGCAGCGGCTGGTTTTCCCAGCAGGCTGAGTGCATTCAGAGAGTCCTGGGATCCTCTGATCCACACAAGACCCAGACTGCCAGGGAAGTTGTCTTTTTATTCAGAACCACAGCACCTGTTGAAGGGACTTCCTGCTTCTCCCTGGCAAGCAGGTTATGAGAGAATTACAGGAGAAAGATGATTCCTCTCCAAGAAATACTGAAAAAGTTTTATAGAAAAACACCTCCAAACATTTCATTTCAAGACACAAATATTAGTGGTGCACTGATTGCAGTTTCCCGGCTGATCTGAAAAGCCTGACCTACTGATTCTGTTTTTGGTTGATGCTGATTTTCTTTGAAATGTAGGAAGAAAGTTGCTGAATTTGCAACAGTGACGTGACACCTAGAAACCGTAGACAATCCTGGAAAGTAGATCTGCCTCTCTCACCACAGAGCCAAAGAATTCAGTGATTGACTTTTAGACTTTTGCTGATGAAGATAAAATCAGCTTCAGATGTAAATATCGACCAAGAAAGATCTCCCAAAATTAAGGAAATCTGGGCCTATTGATTGGTTCCTCCCTAAAAAACGTGGTTTTCTCAAACACTTTTTCTTTCTCTTGTAATGCTATTATTACCTGAATGTGTCTTTAAAATGACCAGAACATACAACAAACCAAGCGAAAACTAAAGAGATGTAAGAGGAAAACTTGAAAGATGTGAAGTTGTTTATGCATCTCTAATATGTTTCATCTTCTATTCAGTAACAGACTGGTAGAGTTCATAACTGTTGCTTTTTTTTCACAGTGCTTGTTAGTCACCAAGTGTTTCAGATGCTGTTGTGTCCCATTGTTCTTGAATATGCTTTTTATTTATCATTAAATCAATATTTTTTTATTTCATGAATACTAAATCAATTCTCATATGCTGAGCGACTGAAGGCAGACTAATCCAGCAGTTCTCCACATTTGGCATGATTCTAAAGTATGCCAAATGTGGTTTTTCATTGTCTTGATGGGAAACGCAAGAGCCAGATGTGTCTTTGATGTGTCCTCTAAAATATCTGCTGAACTTCTCTCCTTTAATGCTGCCCTTGCAGAAATGGAAATCAGCCTTACCCTCACAGAGCCTGGCACTGGGACTGACAACAGGCTGGACGACCTTTTTCCTCCTTGGACTGGAACACATGGCATAACTTTACTTACAGAAATGATGTCTTTCTGTTTCCACTCTGTGAGGATCCATCAAGACAATATAAATGTTTTTTTTATGCATGACAAAATCTGAAGTGTCTCTGGAATGGATATAAATCTATATTGCAATGTTGGATAATGACTTAACACAGGTAATGCCATCTTGATGTGTTTTCCTTAACTATTATTAATTAATTGGACTTGCTGCAGAGTCGTGTCAGTAACTGGTTTGAAACCTTGGGCTTTAAAAATACTCAAACATCATCATGTTCTTTTATTTAATGAAGTTGTTATTCATAAATCTATCTTTGAGGCACAGTTTTCTGAATCCTGACTTGTTTTTAAATACACAAAAAAATACTTTCACTGCTTTTGAGCCAAATTTTGAAAATCTCTCTCTAGCCAAGGATAATTTTGACTCCCGTTTATTTTGTTATTTGCAAACGACAACTTGAGCTAATAACACAAATAATTAAATACTTTAAATCAATTATCTTGTGCTATTATAGACAAGGAACATTTGTGCACAAATTGCTGCACGAATGAGCTTTAAACACCTCATTGCAGCTCCAGAGTTCGGCTCTGTTTGATCAGCTGTTCCATACAGACACAGCAGCAGCACAGGTCAACAGGTTCAGTCATACATTCAGCAGAGCACAACACACAAAAGTGTCTGAATGAGTCATACATAAGGAAGAATATTCTGATTCAAGCCTGATGAACATTTCTCAACACGCTGCAGTCAGCATCATGTGAGCTAATTATTAGAAAACATTAGGCTACAGATTATAAACAGAGGTTTGACACATTTTTGAGCTAAAAGGTGAAACATATCACCGACACAAAATACATATTCCCAATAAACATTTCCCAATATGTTTCAAGGTTTAGTATAAATCAGAAATGAACAAACTTCCCTGGCTTCTCTCAATAAACAATAAATCAATTAAACATTGTTGATGAACATAAAAAAGTATTTTTCTACTTTTTGTAATCAATCCATTTTAAAGTATGTGAAGCATTATTAACTAAAAATTCACGGGTAGCAGAATTTTGGCCAGTAACACGTTTCTGTGTTCACAACATAAAATGGCACCATTCTCAAAACGTTTTTGCCACCGGAAATATAAAAATAAATCAGTCCTACATCCTCCTACACCTTTTAAACCTCGTTAGAGTTTAACTTTTCATTTTTATCCATTTTTAAAAAATAAAAATATAGTTATATTAGTGCTTTTTAACCGAAGGAGAAGCAGAATGCACAAAATAATAAAATTATTATTTTTTTGATTTTCAAAGGACAACATTTGTAGACAAACATTCCACTGCTGGACCTTGTGTCAAACGTTGGATTATGATATCGACATAAACAAAGCCTAAACACACAGCTGGAGATTGAAAACACGTTGATTAAACAAAGCTCTCTGTTTATCTGTGGACATCAACATGTCATTAAATGATGTGGATCTTACCCTGGCCAGGCTGACACCTCCTGGAACCTTATATGGGACATATTTCCTGTAGATATGTCCCACCCGGGAGCAGGGGATGTCCTCCATCCGACCGCCACACATCCACACCTACAGTGACATGATGAGAGGGGGAGTCAGCAGAGATCTGTATCAGAAAATGTTGTTTTGGATTCGGCTTTATTTGTGCATCAGATTAGAAAAGGTGAAGAGATCAAAGATGAAAGACTAAATAGCACTGCAGAACAAAAACAAAAACTGGGGTCACATTCAAGAGAATAGAGTAGCAGGACCAGGAGGTGACTGCATGGTGTGATGGAGCAGAATGCTGGCAGCATGAGATTTCTACGAATCTCAACGTGTGATTCTGCTGTTATTGTAAAGGAACCCTCCAATTACACACGGCAACAAGGACAGTCACTTGTGCTTAGAAGAATTGGAGTCTAGAAATGGAACACTAATTCAGAGAAAAGAGGGAAATCTGAACTTCAGCAGCAGGGACTGGCTGATGAATTAGTTTTAAAAAACTGTAAACTGTCAAACCACGAGAAAATCATCAGATGGGAAAAAAATAAAAACGCTACAGTAACTACAAATATCTATATGCAGGCATTTTTCTGTTTATTCTTCAATAAACAGAAAAAGTTCAAGTTAATACATTTCTCCGACAGGATGTAACGTAACATTTAATGAAAATGCTGTGACTTTAATAAATGTGTTTTATAGAAAGACTTGAGGGCTTCTTTGATTCATAGGAAGATTAAATTTCAAACAAAAATTGCTAAAAAAAAATATGTCTTGATTCATTACAAAGAAAGCCATTAATTTCCAAGTTTTGAATTGCATCCCAGCTTTACTTCTTAAAGTGCTGTTTATACACTGCAATAGCAACATGTGTTTCTCAGCTCTGCAATAATGTTTAAACCCAATATAGGATTCTTCTCATCCTCTTTTTTCTAAACTTTTCATTTCAAGCCCTTTGCTAACACAATTTCTGGATGATAAATGAAGATGCTTCACTGGGCCACAGAACTACAGAGGCCCAGTTGGCACAAATCAAAATCAGCTCCATCTGTGAATCTTTGGGGATTACTTAGTAGGTTGTCCTTTACAATTTTTGCCAACAAATTTACAAATGTAACACTTTGAGTATCTCAAAGCTATGATGCTACTAGAATTCCAAAACCTTAAAGGAAGGTTTTGGGATTCCAAAACCTTCCTGGCATTTTTTACTCATGCCAGCATATCTTTCCACAACACAGGTTCAGTATTTGCGGATTGATCGACTCGTAGATTTTCCATGGATTGTGACTTAACCCCAAGAATGGAGATAAGGAACCTGTATATTAGCTTTGTTGGTGATGCCAGGATGGTTTCCACTGAGTTTATTAATGTATATTAAGGTATGTTTGGTGTTTAATCTACCAAAAACAGGGATCTAAAATAATTTTTAGAAATGCATCTATAAAAATTTTTAGAAATGGTCTCAAATATTTATGGCTTTTAGCTATCTCAGAATGGTTGTGGTTTTTAACATGCGTGAACACCAGGGATCCACTTTAGTGTGATGTTGTTTTAACATTAAAAGCCATTGTGTATATGTGGTGCATTATAGACACACCTTTGGAACAGGTCTTTATTAGGGCATGTTGCAGCCACTTCAGATCTGAAGCCAACATGCTGATATGACCATTTCTAATAACTGAAACCGTTACATATTCTGTAACAATGTAATATTGTGAACCTCGTCCAAGCCCATCAGTATTGCTTAAATCACCTTTTTTATGTTGGACTTGCAATAAATAAGCAAGTGTTGCATCTTTAATCCAATAAAGTAGGGTTAAAAATCTACATAAAATCTTATTGCATTTCACAAATGAGCAAGCAGTTGAGGCTGCAGAACCAAATGTTAATGGAAAAATAACAACAAGACAGCACAAAATTATTGCTCTTTAGCAAATGCAATACTCTCTTAAAGCTTCGATTCTTAATTAGGACAACATATCAAATGTAGAGGCTCACAAATTAATCTATTTTTTTTTTCAGAGAAAAAATTCTATTCTCTTTTCAATCTATGTATTGAGATGTAAGTTCAATCTAACTTGTATCTTAAAAGTGGATCGAACAGAAGGGAAAAGCCTAGCTTGGTGATGTTTCTTTGAGATTGTGTTTGAGTGGATTACACACATTTCATTCAAAAGTAAATCATTTGCAGTAATGTAAGTTTTGTGCATGTTAAGTCAATTTCATTCAAATCCCATAAGCATCAAATCATCAAAGAAGCAAACGTTAGAATGAAGAACCAACGGAAATTCAAAGACGTCTGACAGCAAATAAAATTTTTGACAAAAGGTTTCTATTCCATAAATGCACAATGTAGTTTAAAGAACAACCACAACAGCATCACACTGCTGCATATGTCCAATCAAATCCACCTTCTCAGCAGTGGCCTTTGTGCTTAATTGAGTGAGACGACAAAAGTCTTTACTTGCTCGAAGTATAATTGAATTATTGTGACGGGCCGTTGTGTCTGTTTGTCCGGAGCTCACTGACAGAGGCAGCCAAGATGAGTCGCAAGCAGTTAGAGAATAATTCATGCTGAAGCGCCAGACAAAAACATAATCTAATATGGAACTCAGAGCATGATTAATGTGGAAGCTCGTCCATGCGTTGCTTTGTACTCCAGTCGAGATCAGAAATCATATCAAGGAACGCTCAGTGCTGCTCAACAAGTCTTAAAGGTTCTTTATGAGCTGTGGTTGCAATGCTTAAATATTCTACAAAAGAGATTCATTTCGTAGAGCTGTTTAGCAAAACTTGTGTGAAAAGATTAAACCAGTAACAGCTAAACATAAATGATGCTATAAATGCTTTTTAGATTGGATGGGAAGCCATTCAAAAAACATACTTTCATTAAGAGGAAGAGAGGAACAAAGAGAGGGGACACTTCCTAATGGCCCTATTTTCCTCAAATTTGTGGTACTGGCACCTTTAACTGCCACCAAGTTACAAATCAAGCTTAAAGCCTCCTTCGAATTATTGGCTTTCCTTTTCAATTTGGCGTGCAACCAAAATAGCTCCAAAGTAATGCTGCGAGCTTTGGCTTCCACTAATTTCCTGATGTTTATGTCTGTAGACATTCATTAAAATTCAGTCAGTCCAAGGATATAAGTTAAGTGCCTTGAGATAAACACTTGGTGCCATTTAAGCTAATTCAGGGGCCACAAATGATGGAACATGACATAAAAACTGATGGATGTTTCACTTTTTTACCATTATCATTGATTCATTTTTAGATGGCTGAAAGGAAACCATTACACAGAATGGATGCTCCCAGCTCAGATAATAGAAAAAAGGTAATTATGTAACTTGTGACAGGCATGAGTACACTGTCATTGCTTCTCAACATAAAATATATTCAGTATTTGTCCACATGGCTGAAGCAGCTCTTTGGAACTATATTTCTATTTACCTTGAAGGAAATCTCGTACTGTTCTCCTCCCCAGATCTCCAGGCCGGTGTCGTATCCTCCCAGCTCCCAGAACCACTGCCTGTCCACAGCAAACAGTCCACCTGCCATCACCGGAGACCTGAAAGATGAAGACAGCTGACAGTAAGATAAATTAATACAAATCCAAAAAGAAAGCAAAACAAATACCAAAAAAAAAAAATAATAAAAAATAAGATAATAGCTTTCTCCTTTGACTATTTTCAGCATTTTTCACATTCAAGTATAAATAATTACTCTAAACTGAGTAAACTATTCAAATATCTGATTGAATGTAGGGATGATTTTGTTGTTACTATGCCAACAAAGAAATACTAAAATAATTGGGATAGGAGTAACTGCTATCAGTGGGGAAAGAAAAATAAAAAAAACAACTGCTTTAATAGTTGTTTTTAGTCCCCAGTAACATAATCTTGTTAAATTTCTACCAGTGATTCACCAATCCTGTATTGTCTTCATCTAACACGGGGGAATGTGGTTAAAAGGTCCCAGGCATCAAGGGACACAAAGACTGTGTTCACACAACAGGTCTAGATGCTCAATTACCATTTATTTATTTTTTTCTGCTGAAATCTGATATTTTTTTCTTGCATTTCTGCTACTAATTAAACCCAACCTTGTGAATGGTTTACATCCCCAAAGTGAAGAAGAAGAACATTGACGTCACACAGCAGAGCACTGCTTGTGGAACTAATGACAGGTGCCACCATCTATAGATTGCTTTTAAAGCTTATTCAGTAATGGGAGCTGACTTTATTACCACAAGATCATAAGTCAAAAGAAGCTAATAAAAAGAAGTACAACTATAGCAAAGGCCTATTACGTAGCATTGACTGGGACGTCTTAAAATGCATCTGAAAAAAAAAAAAGAATGTTCTGGATGTGTGAGACATGTTTCCTGATTGTTGATGAAGCTTTCAAGGTTTCCAGAGGACACCAAGTCAGACTGATGCATCTCTCTCATTTCTGTAGATGAAGCCACAATCCATCTATCCATTTCCTGCTTCTTGAAAACAACTAAGACATCGGAACGTCTCCACATCAAGCACAAAGTTATCATCAACCAGACATGAACCAGTAAATGGTTTACCAATTAGTGTAAGATAAAAAGCAAATTAAAACACATCAGAAAAGATGTATAGAGTGTATGTGATGTATGATAAATTTTGTACTCTAAAATGTTTCTTTAAAACTCAGCTAATCCAACGTATTGCCTCAGAATGTGTTTTCTTAATAGCACAGCTCCTATCTAAAGTGCAGCCATTGGAAATAAATTGTGGTTTCTTTGATGAGAAATTTTAAAAGCTTTCTGCTTGTCTGAGCAGTGTATCTTGTAATCTTTTCTATTACAAAATGGAACAGAGGAAAAAAAAAATAAGGTATTTTCTTATTTTCTACTTTTACCCTAAATTGGAGAGATTTTTCAAGTAATCCCACAGTTTTCATTACTTGAATAATGGTGATAGAGATCATGTCACTGGTTGTGATCAACAGAGACATTCCTCTCCCTGATAGAAGAAGTACCACTCATGGTTAATTTTGCCGTGAGTAGAAGTGAAGTAAGACCATGGATTCTTGATTTTAGGGTCTATCTGGGAGATTTAAAGTGAGGTGTATCTAAAATATTTGAAAGAAAACACAGCTTGGGAAGCTGAAATACCTCGATGCAATATTACTTGATTTGCACCATTCATTTTCCTGGCGCTAATTGGTTGTAACTTCTAGAGTGGAGATGAGGAAAACTGTGAGCTTCTGCAGTAGTGCTCACACAGTTTACACTGATCGTATTAATGCATTTTGAAGTATATTTGAACAATTTCGAACAATTATATTAGTTAATAGCATTTTCAGAGGGCATCTCAAGAATATATATATATATATATATATATATATATATATATATATATATATATATATATATATATATATATATATGCTATGGTCCTCTCTACGAGAGGACCATAGCAACCTCCCTGAGCAAGCCCCGGTAACCATCACTGTGACAGATGTCCAAGAAAGAGTCTCAGGTATGAAAAACTGGACAGCACCAGGGCCTGACATGATCCATGCCTACTGGCTAAAGAAACTCACTGCCCTCCATGAGCGACTGGCAGGCCAAATGAACCAGCTGCTACAAAGTGGGACTCACCCTGAATGGTTAACTGAAGGGCGGACAATCCTAATCCAGAAGGATCCATCAAAGGGTACAGTCCCACCCAACTACCGACCAATAACCTGCCTCTCCACAACCTGGAAGCTCATGTCAGGTATCATAGCGGCCAAGATAAGCAAACACATGGATAAGCACATAAGCATGGCACAGAAAGGTATCGGTGTAAATAGCAGAGGAGCCAAACACCAACTCCTCGTAGACCGCACAGTTGCCCGAGACTGCAAAACCCGACACACCAACCTGTGCATGGCTTGGATTGATTACAAGAAAGCCTATGACTCAATGCCGCATACTTGGATCATTGAATGCCTAGAGATGTATAACATCAACAGGACTCTGAGAGCCTTCATTGCAAACTCAATGAGGCTGTGGAAAACCACCCTTGAAGCCAACTGCAAACCACTTGCACAAGTGTCCATCAAATGTGGCATATACCAAGGAGATGCTCTGTCCCCCACTACTGTTCTGCATAGGCCTGAACCCCCCCTCAGCCAAATTATCAACAAGACTGGCTATGGATACCGACTCAAAAATGGGGGCCAACATCAGTCACCTTCTCTACATGGATGACATCAAGCTGTACGCCAAGAGTGAGCGAGACATCGACTCACTGATCCACACCACCAGGATCTACAGCACGGACATTGGGATGTCATTCGGACTAGAGAAGTGTGGTCGGCTGATTACCAAGCCGCCAATGATCCGCACAGAAGGGGTCTCACTCCCAGAAGGAACAATAGCAGACATAGAGGACAGTTACAAGTACCTAGGTATACCACAAGCAAATGGCAACCTCGATGAGGCCACAAGGAAAGGAGCCACAGCTAAATACCTCCAACGAATAAGGCAAGTCCTGAGAAGCCAGCTCAATGGCAAGAACAAAATCCGTGCGATAAACAGCTATGCCCTGCCAGTAATCAGATACCCTGCTGGAATAATTAGCTGGCCAAAGGAGGAGATAAAAGCCACAGATATTAAGACTAGAAAGCTACTAACAATGCATGGAGGGTTCCATCCCAAATCCAGCACCCTGAGACTGTACACGAGCCGCAAGGAAGGAGGCAGAGGACTAGTGAGTGTGAGAACCACTGTCCAGGACGAAACAACTAAGATCCATAAATACATCAGAGACAAAGCCTCAACAGACAATGTGCTCAGTGAATGTCTCAGACAACAGGGAATGGAGGTTGAAGTGCCAGAGATACCATCATGGGAGGACAAGCCCCTACATGGGATGTACCACCAGCAAATAACCCAAGTGGCTGATATCAGTAAATCCTACCAATGGCTGGAAAAAGCTGGGCTCAAGGACAGCACAGAGGCCCTCATCATGGCCGCCCAGGAACAGGCCCTAAACACCAGAGCAATAGAGGCCCAGATCTACCACACCAGACAAGACCCAAGGTGTAGGTTGTGCAAGGAGGCCCCTGAGACAGTCCAGCACATAACAGCAGGATGCAAGATACTGGCAGGGAAAGCGTACATAGATCGACATAACCAAGTGGCAGGCATAGTGTACAGAAACATCTGTGCAGAATATGGACTGGAAACCCCGAGATCAAAGTGGGAAACACCCCCAAAGGTGGTGGAGAATGCCAGAGCTAAGATCCTGTGGGACTTCCAGATCCAGACAGACAGAATGGTAATGGCGAACCAACCAGACATTGTCATAGTGGATAAACAACAGAGGAAAGCCGTTGTGGTAGATGTAGCAATACCAAGCGATTGCAACATCAGGAAAAAGGAGCACGAGAAACTGGAGAAATACCAGGGCCTCAGGGAGGAACTGGAGAGGGCCTGGAAGGTGAAGACCACAGTGGTGCCTGTGGTCATCGGGGCCCTCGGGGCAGTCACCCCCAAACTGGAGCAGTGGCTACAACAGATCCCCGGAACAACATCAGACATCTCAGTCCAGAAATGTGCAGTCCTTGGCACAGCCAAGATACTGCGCAGGACCCTCAAGCTCCCAGGCCTCTGGTAGAGGACCCGAGCTCAGAGGATAAGAACCACCCACGGTGGGTGAGAAGGGAATTTAAATATATGAACCCTCAATATATACATGACATACTGTATGTGGCAAATGGAAAGGAAAACACTCTTAGCATCCCAGGATATTCATAAAACCGTAAAACTATTATGTAGTGCTATGATTTAAGTAGAAATTGAGGCTCTTTTAATTGATATTAAATGTAATTAAAAAGTATTTATTAGGAACTTTAAAAAGAAGTGCTGCTCATGTTACCTGCTCATGTTCAGAAACTAAGACCATTAGGTGTGACCCAGTAACACCCAATAAAAAAATAAAAAAAAACTGGAACCAATAATAATTTAGTCAAACAATGTTCCTCAGATATACACACAGTGGGAATAGTCTCTTTTTTCCAGGTACTGACTGTTCTAAACATCTTCACATTTGACCAGTGGTGCCATTCAGGAGAGCTAATTTTCTGCTCATTGAAAAATGAGACAGAAGCTGAAGACTGATGAGATCTGCTTTTACCAAGACCACAATCTGTTACATCGCACTCGCCGACATATCTGAGGTTATTTCCAAAACGCTGTTTACTTTTCAATTTATCCGTCCTCTCCTCCCTCCCTGTGTTTTGAACAAAACATCTGTATACATGTTACTGTTAGGGCCAAATTGCATATTTTCTCTCATCTTTCTACGAATCCTTACATATTTTCATATTAATTTAAAGGCAGCATAACCGAGAGTCAGCCAGCTTTCATTTGTCCAGTGAAAGGAACTTGAATCAAACATGATTGTATCAAAGACACACATCTTCCCTCAAGACTGAAACACAACCAGACACTTTCCTCATCATCGGGCGACAAAGGGTAAACAACGCTGGCTGCAAGGGGAAACAAGGAGGAGTGGTGCATTGTGTGTGAACCGTGTGATCATGTTCAGCAGAGTGTGTGAGCCTAGCAAAAGCATTGCAGAGGCACTGTGTGGGTACTGATTTGTGGGGTAGAGATTGTTAGCTCTTGCTCACCGGAGGAAAAAAAACAACAAAAAAAAAACACAAACACACTTCACCTCCCCAGAGTTTTACAGAAGCAAACACAGTTTCTTTCAGGGAGATTGCTTTTCAGAAGGCAGTATATTTTAACTGTGTGAAACATGATGACTAACATGAACATGTTTAGCTACCCTGTAAATAAATGGAAAATCCCAACAGTATATTAGCTTCCAGAAATTAGCAAGTCTTAATAAAAATGAGAAAATCTCACCCAGCTGAAACTTCGAGTCTGAAAAGCATGTTTCAACTTCGATTTTTATATTGTGTCATTAAAATTCACTCTTTCTCCTTTATGTACACTAAAATAAGTGGTAAAGTGTTACTTCTCTTTTAAAAAGGAGAAACACATTACCTACATTATCAAACCTCAGTAAGTTAAACACAATCCTTGTGTTTATCTAAATCTGGTAAACACTATAAATGAATGTCACTGGTGCATTTTTATTTTGATGGAAATGCTTTCATGTACTTACTGAAAAGACAAATACATAAAATCTAGGACAAAGTAAAGGAAATCTGGGGGCTTTTTAATTCCTAAGATATAAGAATTTTAATTTTCATGACATTTTAACACACCACAGAAACAACATTCAACTGTTTTTGCATTTAAAAAACAAACAAACAAAAAAAACTTTATATTCAACATAAGAATGTTAGTTTGCTTGAATAAACAGTAAGTTGCTTCGAGTTTTTTTTTTTAAAGTGTTCTGTTCTGGCAGAACAGAGGGGAATGACAGAAAGAATGGGGAGGAACCAACAACACAAAAACAAACATGGGAAAACAAAAATAATGAGTAAAAACATCCCAACTTTGTACTGATGATATTCACAATGAAATAAAAGCAAATACATAAGCAAACAAGATGTTCCTGCTAACTCAAATGCATACCAGTAGCATTTATGTTAAAACAAAAGAAGAATTGTAGTTGCTGGGTGATTCTTGTGTGACTGCTCCCATTTTATCACTAAAATAAATATTACATTTAACAAATTGAACACTTATTTTAAAAGCTGACAGGTCAATTTAGGTTAGTTTGAAAGTTTTATTTTATTACTGTAAAATCTTAAATGGGGTGAAATAAAAACAGCATAATATAAAGCTCAAAAGAGTCATTTTTGCTCAACACCTCCCCTTTAAAACTGTGATGGTTTACACACTATTGAGGCCTTTGCTGAACCAGATTGTGTTTTTCCTACCAAACTGTTATATTTCACATCTTTCAGTGTCAATGTACAGAAAAAATGCAATTGGAGTTAATTTCGGCACAACTTTGCACTAAGACTTATACATTTAAAATTTACATATGTTTGCATGTGCGTTATCCTATATATAATATAGTTCACACATATAAATGAACATTATCATGAACCATACAAAACATGATTTAATTAAGTTTAAGGTGTATTTTACAAACACAGTAAACATAATTGTTACTTCTTTTTGTGCCACTTTTCACAGAAACAACTTCAAGTTCCCTTTGTAAAAAAAAAAAAAAGTTTTAGCACATTTATGTAAATATAACAGTCGACTGCATAAACACGTGATAACATAATTTCCATCTGTTAGAAAATAACAAGCCACTTGTCAAAACCACACAAAATGCCCGTAATTGCATTTCCCTTCATCTAAAATGGTAATGAGTCGACCTCCTGTCACCACTCTCAGCGCTGATCGTGTTGCTAAGTGACTACATTGTGTAAAGCTGTATGGAAACTAAGGGTCAAAGATTATACAAAAAGACGAGAAGTAATATTTGGTCAAGCTAAAATATCCACAAGGACATTGTTTCTAAAATATTTTTAGATAAACATTATTTATTTAATAAGGATAAACTGACATTTCCAGGGCAGTTCTATACTCTGGTAAAAGAGCAACTTAAGGAAAAATAAGGTAAATTTTAGTGCAATTCATGGGATTCTGTTTACACACTGTAATACTTGGGCAAGTTCAAGTACTTGACTGCATATATTTTTTAAACAGTTTTCACCTCAATAAATATTTACTCTATAATAATAATAATAATAATAATAATAATAATAATAATAATAATAATAATAAAAGTTAAATCATCAGAAAATAAATATTAAGGTTAAAAATTGTTTTATATTGCCTAAATTAAGTTTATAAAACCATGGTAACTGTGGATTTCTATGAAATATCTGAGAATTGTGTTTATAATATTTAAAAACAATGGCTAGAGACGCATCTAAATAAATAGGAATGTCACTAAGTTATATTATCCCACTACTGTGATCAAGAAGTGAGACAGTCATTTGATACAGATTGATTACAAACCGTGATATGTTTGAAAAATTTTATTTTACTGAAATTATTATGAATTATACCTAATTAAAATCCAAAATTCAAAATATCCCTAAAATTTTAACAGTTGCTGGAAAAACATAAGACATAGAATTGCTTAATTGTCACTGGAACATAGCAAAATTGCAGTGGTGTCCTCTGTGATTCAAAAAGAGAAATAAAAGGTAATAAAAAATTAAAAAAAAATTTTAAACAAATGTAACAAATTAAATAAAACTTAAAAAAAGGGAAAAGAAACATCTGAATATCTTAAAACTAACTGAATATGGGAACAGAAAATGAACCTGACTCTTGGTTTCTGGCAACATTTGGACCAATATTCACTTAATTAATTAATTAAATTGATTAAAGGTCCACTGGTCTAAAACCCTTCTGGTGTCAGAACTATTGTCTGAGACAGTATCAGTTTCTTTCGATAGAGGAAAAATCCAAGTCAATGGGCCATTAATATTGCTGCTCACAATTTAGGATTAATTAGAAAGGCTCCGGCTTTTATTCTTTATTTCAGTCTGTTGACCTTGAAGGAAGACTAGAAGCTTAAATTCACTGCTAAGGAAAAGATGAAAAAAGAAGAAGGAGGCAGAAAATGGAAACAACAGGTGCTTACATTGACTAAATAGTCAATGACGGACAAGAAGATGGATAAAATCATTCTCACAAGCATTTTAACATGCACACACACACACACAGGCACAAGCCTTCATGATGGATTTGCCATCCCACTGAGCCTCATTTTCTGCAGCAGCAATGTCAATCAGAAAGAAAATGAAATCTTTGTGACTCAAATTGAATTTGTACTGTTGAAGGTCATTTCATTGAGCAAGAAGAGCAGACTAATTCAAGAAATGAGGATTGATTCTGATTGTTCTGCAGCTTATTTCTTCTTTGGTTTCTTATCTTACTGCACAGACCCCTCTGCCTGATGATACCTACAGTATTTTTAAATGGTCTCTGGCATCCAAACAGACAAATGGTCACTCAAATAGAGTGTCTGGCATCACATGCAGGTATTTGGCCTGGGAAAACTGCAACATTGAGCTTATTTGCTCAACGCTGCAGTTTTCACTGAGAAGTACATGCCAAATTAAAAATATATATATATAACTTTTTGGGAAGTAAGACTTAGAAGGCAGTATATTTTCTGTCAATTCAGTTTTGTAGTGTAAATGATTTTTGTCTCCTTGTAGCTTTTCTGTCACACTCAAATGTTTCACATAATAAATCATTGCCACCCCTTGAATCATGAATTAATAAATTAAACTAAACATGTACAGGTAAAACCCAGCTTGATTCTTACCTGACCTGCATTTATAATACTTTGAAAATAACCACTTGAATGGGTGAAAAATATCAAAAAGCAAATAACTCAAAAAATGTAGAACAACAGATCAATTGAAAGGAACGAGTTACAAAGCCATTTCTTAAACTTAAGGATGTAGAAAACCAAAGTGGGAGACACAATCCACAAGTGGAGAAAACATGCAGCATGGATTTCCTTTCCTTACAATAATTCTGACTAGCTAAAGGTGCATATAAACTGTGAGTAGGGCAATGAACGTTCACTCCTCGATGGTCAGGTGAACCTTACATATTGATTATACAGGAATAAATCCTCTATCCTGACAGAGAAGAACACTGGAGTCTACAAGATAAGAAATAATATGGCAACAGTTTAAAGCAAGGATAGGCTTTGGAATAACATGAGCTGACTCTCAAGCTCCAGCTGTTTGTCTAAGTTTTACTGATGAAGGGGTTATATGAGGGCTAATACTCTATATGGAGTTGATGCTCTTCTGCATTTAAAGCAATCATTGCAGATATCTGATAAAGATGGTGGTTTTTCATTCACTCTTTACTTTAGAAGACCTAAAACTATGTTGAGTGAGTGAGTGAGTGAGTGAGTGAGTGAGTGAGTGAGTGAGTGAGTGAGTGAGTGAGTGAGTGAGTGAGTGAGTGAGTGAGTATCCATGGATGGATGGATTTTATAAATAGAAATAGATGACATCCCTGCTGTTTTTAGATCTCAAATAGAGGCCCACAGAATACATTTTACACAGCTGTAAAGTGTAGCTGTGGTGACCTACAAAAACTTTGTCAGACTCCTTCTAAAACTTCTGAGAAATCCCAAACTGCACTCAGTAATGATCAAAATAAATTCACATATTTGTGATTAGTATGACTCCAAGCTAGAACAGTACCTCATAATATATGAAAGTACATGACATGAGGAACTTGAAGTTGTTAGTTTGAACAACTTTGAGTGCAAAAATGTAAAGAAAGCAGAAACCTCCCCATACATCCACTGAACTTTCAGCTGATTTACTGACAAGCTGCAGCAAATTACATTAATAAGCAGCAAGAATTTTGACCTCTTAATTTCTTAAACAAACAAACAAAAAAATCAAATACAAAAAAACTGCATTTTGGCATTTATCCGGTTCCAAAAACCTAAAAAAAGCTCAATGCACTTTTAAAAAGGATAAATGTAAAAGGATTCATCTTCTGATGCGAGCTCCTGGAGCAGCCTTGCACGCTGCAGGTGTAACTCTGTACTTGAACAGAGAAAAGCTGACAAAAAGCCCAGATGAAAGGCCGCCACCCCCACTAGTCCCACAGATGTATGCATTCGTGACATAATCGGATAATTGTGAAGAATATTTCTACGAAAAAAACATTGTGAGATGTGTCTAAAATAACTCCACTCACTCGAACGGCTCACTTTGGTCGTTCTTCTGCAGCTGCGGAGGGATGGGGATACGTTTGTAGTACATTTCCCAGTCGAAAGCCCCTCGCATGGCGTCGCCCGCCTGCGTTTCGTAGCCGAAATTGTCGTGGTCGATGACGTCTATCATCGGGCAAACGATGGTCTTCCTGTTCTGGGCGATTCGGTCTGAGGGGTCAGAGGAGAATGCAGACATGTTGGCAGACAATTAATAGCAACAGACTGGCTTTTTGCTTTCAGAGATTTAAGGAACAAAAACAAGCTGCCTCTCTGCTCCTTTTAACTGACTGCAGATGTCTGGGAGCTGATAGAGAGCCATCTCTCTGCTGATTCAGACACCCAAACACAATGAATGCTATGAGAATAAAGAAGTACATCTTAAAAGAATCAATACTTTCAGAAAGAAAAACACCCTTTGGTTCATTTATTGTAAATGGTATACCACAGATCAGAGTGCAACTGCTTTTCCTTTCAGCATTTTTAGATCAAAGACAAAAAGAAAAAAAAAACATCTAGAAACCAGAAAGTAGGTCCATTCACTTTCTAATGAAGCACTTAGGATTACCATAGCCTGGAAAAATCAGAATTCTTGGCAAAATAAAATATGGATGAAGCCTTGAGGTATGACATGTGTATTCAATGTGACAGGGCCTTAAACTTTTATTCTTTTCCCCCAGAAAACCCAGAATCCTTCAGCACTTTCTCAGAAAGTGTCAAGGTTCTCACTCATTTCACTTCTTTTTAACACAACAAAAGATTTTTTTACAGACCATATAAAAACAATAAGTTCAAAACAATCAACTTGAAAAGTGACTATTTAGTGATCAAAGGAACAACTGGTTTTTTAATAAACTCAGATGAAAAGGCACAAATTTCAGCAAATTGCAATTGTTGACATTAGTGCGTGAAACACGAGTGTGATGGAATAATACAAACATGAGAAGCTCGGAGTATGAAAGTGATATGCTTTGAGCAGTTATAATGTTGATTTTTTATCATTTTAAGTCAACATCTTATAAGCAATAAGTAGATGATCTGACCTTCCATGTGTTTCAATCCAGTTGAACCAAAATCATAAGAGTAAAGTTAATTTTGAAATGCACACCATGAACCTTAACCTCCAACATGTTAACTGAGTAGAGTCTGACAAAACGCAAAAGAACAATACTCCCCCGTGTCCCTTACAGGTTCTGTTCTATTAAAAAGCTAAATCCTTGTTAAGTCATTCAGGTTAGTTGTCCGGTACCCTTGCTGACTAGCAATCTTTTGGATCTTGATTTATGTACATTGAATTAGAGTTAATGTGATGGTGTGAAGCTGAGAAGCTTTGCTCACCCAGCAGAGGCGGCAGCCAGTTGACGTTGGCCTCACAGTGAGAGTCCAGGAAGGTGATGACCACCCCTGTGGCGGCTGCGGCTCCCAGCAGCCGAGTCCTGATCAGACCCTCCCTCTTCTTCGTCCTAAGGATGCGAACCTTCGGCAGGCGTACCATGTACTCCTCTAGCGCCACTTTGAGGTGCTCTGGAAGAGAAAACATAAGGGCAGAATCATCAGATTAATTCAAATGGCTTCCAGTAAATTAATACCTACTGACACAAAACGAGAGACGCTTTTAAAAGCTGTCCTCAAACATACCCTCACAAAGCAAGATCAAAAGAAAGCCATTAGGCATCGCTGTGAAGCAAGACATCTGCCTATGCCACCATGCTGCAGACTGAACCCTTCCCCTTTAGGCCTCTATATCATGCCACACTCACCCTAACTGAGAAAAACTTCTTACTTTGTTTACTTTTCAACACTTTTTCTATCTTTACTGCAGTCATTAGACAGAATGTTAGCCTCGAGAGTCAGAGTCCAACTGTGAGTGATGAAAGAAAGGATTAAATCAACTCCTCCTAACATGTGCGAGCCATAAAGCTCTTGGCAAAAACTACCGCTTCCTTTAAAAATTATGATGCTCATCATTGTACCAAAATTCATAATGCACCACAAGGGAATTATAGCTGCTATGTCCTCAGATAATCTCCTAATTTTTCTTTATCAGAGGGAAGATTACTCAAGCCCACAGAATCAGAAAGTTTATTTAAGTCCAACCAACAGTTTGGAGAACAAGACCAAGAGCAAAGGGAGAGCTTCTTTAGCTGAAAATCTGCTAAAACCTAACAGTAGATAAAGGACAAAAAAAAATACATCAATCAGTCAAATGAAAACTATAAATACATGTTTACTTTCTTCCATATTCCATCAAAGCTGCCTTTGACAGATCAATTTGGTGGCAAATGGAGCTTGTAAATCTTTCTGTTTGAATGTCAAGCAGATTCTGATGAGTCAATAGAAAGATAAAGTGAAATCTGAGAGCGAGCTTTTATTCACAATGCGACTGCAATAACAGCAGTTTCAAAGCTGTCCATACTCATCAAACCAATCTTAACTATTTGGAACTCCATCAACCCATCCATAACATACATTGTCTGAGCCCATGTGATTCCATCCATCATCTGCTTTGCAGCCTCCCTTTCAATCCTCAACATCTTGCTGAAATTAATGTGCCTTTAATTCCATCTTTGTTGGCAAAAGTCTTGATGAGACACCATATGGTACAAACCAACCAGCCAAGAATGCTTTCACACACACACAAATCTGTTTATCATGAGTAAACACAACTCAGATGCATCCGAGAAAAAAAACAAAACAAACTTTTCTCCACCTGAAAAATAATTATGTCAGCAGTGTCTTATAATCCATCTGTCGCTTGGAAAATAAGCTGTTTAACTGCATCCAAGGCTGCTCTAGACAGTTACTCAAAGGGAGTAAACATTCATTGCCTTCAAACAGTTAAACTGCCTATAAAATTTCTTTTGAAAAATACACAGATAATGCTGCTTTATTTATGAGTTTTGATCATCTAGAGAAAAAATGTGTTGGTAATAATTCCTTTTATCTTCTTCCCTACCTTCTCTAATTTGCAACCAGAGTTTCTAAAGTCAAATCCAATTTCTCAGTTTTTTATTTTTTTTTTTTTCGTTCTCATCTGCCAAAATCTAATTTGATTGAATCAATTATTTGAAATGACATATTTCCAAACTTTACAAATAATCTTATAATCTGGTTAAAGATTATAAGGTTGCCTGACTGTTTAACACGTATGACACATAAAATAGAGTTTTCTTATTTTGTGTCACTGGAGACAGGTACATTAAGAGTTTATGTGCCAATCTCCAGTGGTCACTGGCAGTGTTGTAGTCAAGACCAACTAACCCGAGACCAAGACAAGACCAAGACTTTTAGGATCCAAGACCAAGTCAAGGCCAAGACCAGCACCTTGCGCTACATGACACAATAAAATGCGAAATATGATCAAAATTGCTTCTTAAATTGATCTGAGAGATTCACATTCCCATAAAAACACCTAGATATTAAATACTTAGAGTATTTAATATTCTAAGTAAATTTAACCAATGTGAAAAGCAGAACAAACTCTTTCTTCTGCTTCGTTTCCATCTCTGTGCTACAATCTTCGGTGGTCTCATGCTAACAAGATAACACCCTGGGCGGTTGCCCATATCGCCCATGTCAGAAACCACGACTGTCTGCACCATTAAACATAGCAATTACGGCAAAGCATTAACTGTAAGCAACACTCAACTATGAACTCTGACCAAGGAGCAACAAGCAAGAAGTAACCAAGACAATGTACTGTTCTCACCCTGTCGCATGAAGCCATGCAGCACAAAGTAATGTCCATAATGTCTGCCACATGACAAGTGACAAAAACAATCAAAGAGCAATGCGCATGCTCTGCATGCTTTCTTCTTGTGTTTTATTTATTTGTTGCATCAATGTATATGATAAAATAAGATAATAGCTACTCCAGCAGGAGCACAGATACATACTTCCTGAGGTGTATGCGAACATGTTATCCCCCCCGCCCGGGACTGAACTGAACTAATTGGATCTGAATCTGACTGTCATTTTCATTGCCTACAAATGACTTGGACCAATTTGAACTGGATCCCAAGGCCGACAGACAAAAGCAGGAAGAAGAGCAGCCAAAACCCACAAGGATCCACTCTGGCTAACCTCCATTCTTCTTTCTCTTCTGTCTGCTGAAAATTATTTAATGACCCTCAGTAAATGACAACCCTTCTCCTCGAGTCAAACAAGCCGCAAATCAAAAGTGTTCAGACAAGAGTTGGTCCAGTCAGAGGTCCAGTAAAGTTGGTCCAGTCAGATGTTATTAAAGCTTAGCAAAGAAATCAGGACCTGACCGAGGGATACTGTCCATCAAACTACCACACTGTCACAAATACCTCTACTGGTTATACTTGATGGTCTCTTACGGGACTTGGCTTGTGCTGAGAGATCTTTAATTAAAACCAATTACATGAGCAATATAAACAGATTTCCTTGAAAACCGAGAAACATTCATTATCACAGTGATTATAAAACCTGTTTATGACATCAAGGTTTCAGCTTTAGGCTGCTCAACTGTTTTTGCATCATTCACAGATCCTAATGCATAATACGAGTTTGCCGTATATTGTGCATCCTTAAAAGCAGCTTTGAGCAAATTCGCAAAAATATACTGAATTCTTCAACTTTTACATAGTTTCTTTATGTTATAGTCACAAACTATGTATTGTTTTTGTGTTTTATGTGATCGAACCACTCAAAGCAATGAATTTTTGTGAAGTGGAGGAAACAAAAGCATGGGTTAGCTACGAATGGTTTTACAGATTATTGAGTAAGAGGACATAATCTTCACAGACAATCACCACTTTGTGTAGTGCCATCTCATGAAATCCCAAAGGGATTTCACATTGAGGTCAGTGATTGTAATATGAAACAAACTGGAAATTCAAAAGAATACTTTTGAACCAGTTTCTGAAATATCATGGCATTGTTAAAAAAACAACCTTAATCAGATCATCTTCAACATGGTCAGCATTTTAAACAAAATTCAAATCAATGTCTGAGAATGTTGCTCAAATTAAAACTTAAATTGGCTACAACAATTTTTCCCCCCCCCCCATTTTCTGCTATTGAAAATAACAAACTGACAAGTTTTGGTCCAAGTTGTTCCTTCTGAACTAGGTATTTTGGCAGTTGGAGCAGAAGGAATTGTTATTGGCCCTGACTCAAAATTCAACTACTCTAGTAAAACGATTTGACAGGCAAACATGTGTACCTATATGAAATCATTGGAAAAATACCAAAACCTTTGGTTTCAGCCAATTTTATTTGGTGTAAAATTAAATACTTAAAACTTTGTAACTACTTAAATTACATTTGCAAAATATTGTGTGAATAACTGTCACTTTTCAGTCATACACGTTTTATGAATAAAGAATATTTTGTGTGTACCGAATTACGCACTAAGTTTTGTATCAAGAGGAAATTTTCCAGTTTGGTTGGAAAATTTGGTGCACGTGCACACAAACAGTATAGATATGATTTAATAGGAGAACAAACATTGAGAAGGGGCATAAGTGTTGGTAAGAGTTGAATAATGTTGTAATAGAGCAACATACTCTGTGAAGGTCCCCAGACTCCAAGATGCTTTATGGCAAGGCACTTTTATAGGAAATTAGCATTGGCATTTTGGGTTTGCATGAGGTTGGGTGATCATATTGTCCATCTGTCCAGTGTGCAGACATCATGGTTTTGCATTACAGTTTCTGGAAAATCAGGTGCATTGTGTTGAAAGAAGTATGCAACACAACGGCCTGGAACAACCATCCAAACTAAGCAAAATCTAAATGAAACTGTTTCTGCTGAGTGGGTAACATCTTGTCCAACCTTTGTTGTCAGTGACCTTATTTTACATATTTCATGAATAAAACTAAAACTGTTATCTCACTGAACATAATTTTAAAAGTGTTTGTACCCAATGTCTACCCAGATACAGTGAAAGTTCAATAATATCACCTTAAAAAAAACTTCAACTTCACATATCTAACATCCCATCGACTCATTGCAGCTTTAATGCGCTGCTATTATGACATTGAAATAATGTCTAAAGGGCTCCACAGGATTAGTGTCACGCCAAGACGGGCCTTCACCTTCATAACATGGCAATAAATCAGCCCATTAGCTATTAACCATTAGGAAATTGATTCAAGCTCAACTTTTACCCTCCATGGGTAGATTCTTAAGAAACATTTCCTAATGACAGGCGGGGAGATTAAACAGCGAACATTTGCGTTGCATGCAAAGCCCATTCAGGAAATGATTGGGGAGCACAAAAGGTTGCGGTGTCTAATTATGAACAGTTAATTTGACTGGAATAAATTGGAATAAAGCTTGTCTGGTTTACAAAAAAACTGTCGAGGCAATAAATCACTTTAATGAGAAGCGGCTGATTTTGGCATGCATATCAGTCACTGTTAGAATGCAGAATTGAGGACACAAGGAGGAATCGGACATCAGTGACATCCGGGTGACTGCCACAAGTCCCATTTACCAACACCCAAATATCCACTATTATCCCGCAGCGTACAGTCATGGTTATCATTTCACCTTGCATATATTGAACATTTATTGCACCTGCAACAAGTTCACTTAGACTTTTCATTTATAGATGCAATCATCATGCCCTGCAGAATATTTTGTAGCCCTTCTTGGTTGATGTAAGGAGGTGCGAAGGGGGATTTAGATTCAATTAAGCTGAAATTACAATGAAACCAATAGTCTATCCAAATCACCTTTCCAAGGTGCCTGGATTGCTTCCCAGAAGCTTTGGCAAGGTATGCGAGAAGCCAAGCTTCCAGTTTATTGCTCCAAAACATTCAGCTGCTCCTGCACACTCCATCACACATCCTCCTGTTCTGCCGAATGCCAAGCTCCAAACATGTGGAGCTGCTTTTTAACAACTGTCATTAAAAAGACGAAAAAGGGGTGCCAGGCAGTTTGAGGAGTTTTTTCCCCCCTAGATACAGACACACATTTCCCACACCAAAACCACATCCCTTAAGCAGCTACCAACCCTGTCCAGAGTGATGTATTGCATACGTGTGCCTCACCGTCACATCACAAAATGATTAATCTGATAAGTAAGAAAAGAGGGCAGGAGGTTTCATGTCTCTGCATGCATTCACAACACAAGCACCTGCTGTGCTGTTCTTCAAACCTAATTGTCCATTTTTAGACTTTGGACGAATCAGATTTGACTGAACTTGAGAATTTATATACTTTTATTTATTTTAGCCAGTTACATCAAGCCTTCACAGGCCCTTTTTCTATCTGTGAATGTATATCTGACTAGGAATCCATTGTGCACTTTTCAATCTAATGAAGAATGCATCCACTATATGATCTCAGATATGTGCATCAATATGTTTTTCCCAGGAAAGCCTCTCTCTTCTCTGTTTGTTTTAAATTTAATTGCCCTCATGAGGAAAACATGATAAATATGTGTGAATGAATACAGTTAGGAAGCAGCTCTTGTTCAGACAGCAGTTTAATGATTTGGATGTTTGGGAGTCCACTAAGGTGATGTATCAAGACAGTAGGGTTTGACCAAAACTACAAGCAATACAAAGTTAAATACAAGAACAGAACTGGAAAAAGAAAAATTACATCTAGGGAGTCTGACAATAGAACAAAGCAAGGGCTCCACGAGGTGGAAAAAGTGACATGACAGAGGAAAAAGCAACTAAACTGCCTTCATAAAACCAGTAACAAGAGACATAGTGACTGTTAGTCACCGCTAACATGACAGCTCTGATATTGTGTTCAGTCAAAATCAACAGGAAACATCCAGTCAAGCAGTCGCTGCTGTCGCCAGCTGTAAAAGTATCCCTTAGGGTATTGTTAGTCCTTGAGAGTCATTTTCAGTGTGAACAGCCGTCTTCCAAGTTATACCTGAGAGTTCAAGTTTTCTCATTGAAACTGCTGAAAGAGGACAAAAATTAAAAGCAACCAGATCTGCAAATCATTTTTCACAGCAGGTTTTATTTTATACTGAAAGTCAACTACACCAGACTTGCATGATTCCCTTTTTATTATTTAGTGTAATTCTTTGTCATCTAACCCTGTTTTTCTAAAGTTTTGTAGATAATGAAGAAAATATATATCTTAACAGATGAAACAAACTGTATGATATTGTTTCCAAGATGTCCAGTTTCTGACTGAAACAACAACAAATAACCTGTCCAAATAAAATCTGGTAACATAATGCAATTTTTGCTAATAATAATTAAAAAAGGGCATAGCTGACAGCTTTCAAACTTCTTATTCATTTATTTATTTTTTTTTTACATATATACATATAACTTACAGTAGGGCAGGGGCACTCAATACATGGTTAAGAATGGATGTAGAGTCAGCAAGCAATATGCAGGTGAGCAAAAGTATAAAGCATCACTTTACCCCTCATTAATGCAAACTCCAAGTATCTACACATTTTTTTTTTCAGGTCAAAATTACAAATTCTTAGAACCAAATTCCATCCATCCATCCATTTTCTGAGCACCCTTCTCCCTAACGGGGTCGGGAGTTGCTGGTGCCTATCTCCAGCTGCATTGCGGGCAAGAGGCGGGGTACACCCTGGACAGGTCTGTCGCAGCTTACAACCAAATTCTCTGGTCAATTTAAAATGATAGATATGACAGTGTGTTATTAGTTCATGACAGAAATTTCTAAATATTGTTTCAATGTAAAGCAAAAAGTGGAGTGGATAGAGTGGATGGATGGATAGAGTGGATGGACGGACGGATGGACGGATGGATACAAATGATGACATATGTTTGAAAACTAGGCAGACTGACACAAATTGCATAAATAAGAAGGAATTTGGACATTTTTCCATGTTTTTTTATTTTTTTATTTTTATGTTTTTATTTATTTATTTTTATTCAGATTTGGAAATTAGTTAAATCCTAGACTTTTCCAGATGTTGTAGAAAACATGACATTATATATTAATACTAAGGCAAATTCCTTTGTCTTCACACACAGCATCAGTTGCTTGTCTCCTAGGTGAAGCCGGCTGGGTAAGTCGAAACAGCAACACATAACACAGAAGTCGCTTTTGCTAATTTTGATCCCTCAAACATGTCACTGTAGTTTCTGATCTTTGAAGGCAGAGGAAGTGTGTGAAATCTGGTGGAAATAAGCAACACTAACAAAATCAGGGTTCAGGATAGGTCTCGTCTGCAGAAAGATGCTTTCATTTATATTTAAGTGTTTAGTTATTCTCTGAATCCACCCACATTGTAATGACCAAACATATGTACTGAGTATTGAGGGATTCCAACTTTTAATTTGCTTTGGGTAAAATTTTTATGCTTAGTTGTAATTGCTGCAAGCTATAAAACTTTGATTATCCTGTCTATTGATTCTCTGTAGGAGGTGTGTTTTTGTTTTTTCTGTTCGCCCATTCGTTTTCCCCTGCCCCCCATCTCTTCTTTGTGTCCTGGAATCAATAGGTAATTGTAATTTAAGATCCACACAGCATTTTGGAAACTGGGACATTTTTATTGTAGAACCCGAGATCAGGGACGCTGTAAATAAAGCAAAACAAAGCAGGGAATCTAAAGCACAGTGCAGAAGGCGAATTAAAGAAAGAGAAAAGTGGCCGCGGAAACAAGGGACACGGAGGCTCAGTGATCATTAACACCAATTTTCATTCATCAAGGCCGTCCGCTGTCTGCAGATCAGTAGACGGCTCATGCAGCAAGCACAACCCCAACATCCATCCTGAATAATAAAACACCAATTTCCATTTGACTCAAATCGGTGCATTCAGCTGACATGCAACTATTTTCTAATGATTCTTCCCATTTCCAATTTACCAAACAGCTAAAGTGGCCCCTGTGATCCCCAGGGAAAGCTATTTAAAAAGAAGAACAGCCCAGACATCCTCTCTGTCTCTTAAGTCATTCATCTTACAATTCTCCTCTCTTATTTTCATGAACGTATATTTACGTTTTTGGTATGTTCCAATTAAGCATGAAGAAGGTCACTTGTTTCTGTTGTAAAATGCTAGTGGCACTCTTCGGAGAGCAGCTCCACTTTCGATATAACTAGAAATAATAATACAAATGATTATTTTATGCAACCAAAACAGAATGCTGTAACATGACAGGCATCCCCCACCCCTCTGTTAATCTTTGATTGCATGTTTGGACAGTTACAGTTGTTAATAAAGTTAGATCCTCCACAGAGTGGAGCAGCTCTGATCTCCAAAGTGCACTTCAGTTAAACGGGTGAAAAAAATAAACTTGTTAAACATGTTAACATATTTTCTCATGTGGAGCACTGGGTTTTACTCTGGTGATAAAAATATGGCTTTAGATGACACAAATCAACTCAGGAAACACAATTAAATCACAATTTGTCCGAAGATGATCCATATTGTCCCAGTATAGAAATTAGAAACACAATTAAAATCACACATGAATGAGTTTGTTCACAAGATGTCATCAAAAAACATGCTGCGCCGACATCCTCCTACCACTTCCTTTGTCTTTTCTGCCAGTCGTAATATTTTGTTGTTGATCATGTGACTTGTGTGATTTGAAAAGAAGTGTTTCCTTTGCAGTTTTGTGAAATAAACTAAATCTTATATGGCCGAAAATTCACGTCATTCTACTAATGCAAAGATGTTTTTTTTTTTTTTCTTTTTTTTTTAGAAATTATAGTGTTTTTATTAAGCAAATTTATTTACACAATTCTAATTTGCACAAGTGTCTGGTCACTGGAAACGCAGCTACTGGATGAGGGGACAGTAACACCATGGGCAGGTCATGGACACCATTCAACCATTGATGAATGGACAGGTCTGAAAACAGACCAGTGAGTTTCAACTCCAGCCCATGAACGTCACTATTCTGAGTGGAAACGCCGCTTCAGCGACATTTGTTTGTTTCTTTAACGGACAGCTTTTTTTTTCTTGTTGTTGCTGCGTCAGTGCTTAATTAAACTGTGGCATTGTTTTTTCTTTTGTTTAGTTTTTTTTTTTTTTAAGTCTCCTACATTTTCAGCGCTATTTACTGCAGAAGGCAATGTTTTTGTTATTTTATTTTTTTCTCTCCATCAGTATTAAGTTGTTAAACCCATTCTCTTTGTGATTATCTTTGGATAATCGCAAAGATTCCCCTCCTCGGGCTGCCACCTTATCGTGGTGGAGGGGTTTGAGTGCCCCAATGATCCTAAAAGCTAAGCTGTCGGGGGCTTCATGCCCCTCGTAGGGTCACCCAAGGCAGACAGGTCTTAGGGGAGGGACCAGACAAAGCGCAACCCGAAGACCCCTATGATGACCACAAACTTTGGATTTAGTGTTCCCTCGCCCAGACGCGGGTCACCGGGGCCCCACTCTGGAGCCAGGCCTGGAGGTGGGGCACGTTGGCGAGCGCCTGGTGGCCGGGCTTTTACCCATGGAGCCGGGCCGGGCTCAGCCCGAAGAGGAAACATGGGTCCCTCTTCCAATGGGCTCACCACCTATCGGAAGGGCCACAGGGGTCGGGTGCACTGTGTGATGGGTGGTGGCCGAGGGAGGGGGTCCTGGCGGTCCGATCCTCGGTTGCAGAAACTGGCTCTTGGGACGTGGAATGTCACCTCTCTGGTGGGGAAGGAGCCAGAGCTGGTGTGTGAGGCTGAGAGGTTCCGGCTAGAAATAGTCGGTCTCACCTCGACGCATGGCTCTGGTTCTGGAACCAGTCTCCTTGAGAGGAGCTGGATGTACTTCCACTATGGGTTGCCCACGGTGAGAGGCGTCGAGCAGGGGTGGGCATACTTGTTGCTCCCCATCTTGGCGCCTGTACGTTGGGGTTCACCCCGGTGAACGAGAGGGTAGCCTCCCTCCGCCTACCGGTGGGGGGACGGGTTCTGACTGTTGTTTGTGCTTACGGGCCGAATGACAGTTCAGCTTACCCACCCTTTTTGGAGTCCTTAGAGGGGGTACTGGAGAGTGCCCCTCCTGGGGACTCCCTCGTTTTGCTGGGGGACTTCAACGCTCACGTGGGCAATGACAGTGAGACCTGGAGGGGCGTGGTTGGGAGGAATGCTCCCTCCGATCTGAACTCGAGTGGTGTTCTGTTGCTGGACTTCTGTGCTCGTCACGGATTGTCCATAACGAACACCATGTTCAGGCATAAGGGTGTCCATATGTGCACTTGGCACCAGGACACCCTAGGCCGCAGTTCAATGATCGATTTTGTCATCGTTTCGTCGGATCTGCGGCCGTATGTCTTGGACACTCGGGTGAAGAGAGGTGCGGAGTTGTCCACTGACCACTACCTGGTGGTGAGTTGGCTCCGGTGGTGGGGGAGGATGCCGGTCAGACCTGGCAGGCCCAAACGTGTTGTGAGGGTCTGCTGGGAACGTCTGGCGGAGTCCCCTGTGAGGCAGAGCTTTGCTCCCATCTCCGGCAGAGCTTCAAACACGTCCCGGGGGAGGCGGGGGACATTGAGTCCGAGTGGACCATGTTCCGTGCCTCCATTGTCGAGGCGGCTCATCGGAGCTGTGGTCGCAAGGTTATCGGTGCCTGTCGTGGTGGCAACCCTCGAACCCGTTGGTGGACACCTTCGGTGAGGAATGCTGTCAGGCTGAAGAAGGAGTCCTATCGAGCCGTTTTGGCCTGTGGGACTCCAGAAGCAGCTGATGGGTACCGGCGGGCGAAGCGGCGTGCGGCTCAGGTGGTTGCTGAGGCGAAAACTCGGACGTGGGAGGAGTTCGGAGAGTCCATGGAGAAAGACTTCCGTATGGCTTCGAGGCGATTCTGGTCCACCATCCGGCGTCTCAGGAGGGGGAAGCAGTGTAGCACCAACACTGTTTACAGTGGGGGGTGGTGTGCTGCTGACCTCGACTCGGGGACGTTGTGGGTCGGTGGGCGGAATACTCGAAGACCTCCTCAATCCCACCAACATGCCTTCCATTGAGGAAGCTGAGCCTGAGGACTTTGGGTTGGGCTCTCAATCTCTGGGGGGACGAGGTCGCCGAGGTGGTTAAAAAGCTCCTCGGTGGCCGGGCCCCGGGGGTGGATGAGATTCGCCCGGAGTATCTCAAGGCTCTGGATGTTGTAGGGGTGTGTTGGTTACGCGACTCTGCAGTATCGCATGGACATCAGGGGGCAGTTCCCTGGATTGGCAGACTGGGGTGGTGGTCCCCCTGTTTAAAAGAGGGGATCGGAGAGTGTGCTCCAACTATAGAGGGATCACACTCTTAAGCCTCCCTGGCAAGGTCTATTCAGGGGGTACTGGAGAGGAGGGTCCGTCGGATAGTCGAACCTCGGATTTTGGAAGAGCAGTGTGGTTTTCGTCACTGGTCGTGGAACACTGGACCAGCTCTACACCCTCAGCAGGGTCCTGGAGGGTGCATGGGAGTTCGCCCAACCGGTCTACATGTGCTTTTGTGGACTTGGAGAAGGCGTTCGACCGTGTCCCTCGGGGTGCCCTGTGGGGGGTTCATCCGGGAGTATGGGGGTACCGGGCCCTTTGATACGGGCTGTCAGGTCCCTGTATGACCGGTGTCAGAGTCTGGTCCGCATTGCCGGCAATAAGTCGGGCTCGTTCCCAGTGAGGGTTGGACTCCGCCAGGGGCTGCCCTTTGTCACCGATTCTGTTCATTACTTTTATGGACAGAATTTCTAAGCGCAGCCAAGGGTGTTGAGGGATCCGTTTTGGTGGCCTAAGGATCGCATCTCTGCTATTTGCGGATGATGTGGTCCTATTGGCTTCATCAGGGCGTGATCTGCAGCTCTCGCTGGAAGCGGTTCGCAGCCGAATGTGAAGCGGCCGGGATGAGGATCAGTGCCTCCAAGTCTGAGACCATGGTCTTGAGTCGGGAAAAGGGTAGAGTGCCTTCTCCCGGGTCGAGGAGATGTCCTGCCCCCAAGTGGAGGAGTTCAAGTATCTCGGGATCTTGTTCACGAATGAGGGAAGAAGGGAGCGTGAGATCGACAGGCGGATTGGTGCAGCGTCCGCCGTGAAGCGGGCGCTCTACCGGTCCGTTGTGGTGAAGAGAGAGCTGAGTCAAAAAGCGAAGCTCTCAATTTACCGGTCGATCTACGTTCCTACCCTCATCTATGGTCATGAGCTTTGGGTAATGACCGAAAGAACGAGATCGCGAGTACAAGCGGCCGAAATGAGTTTTCTCCGCAGGGTGGCTGGGCTCTCCCTTAGAGATAGGGTGAGAAGCTCGGTCATCCGGGAGGGACTCAGAGTAGAGCCGCTGCTCCTCCACATCGAGAGGAGCCAGTTGAGGTGACTCGGGCATCTAGTCAGGATGCCTCCTGGACGCCTCCCTGGTGAGGTGTTTCAGGCACGTCCCACCGGGAGAAGGCCCCGGGGAAGACCCAGGACACGCTGGAGGGACTACGTCTCTCGGCTGGCTTGGGAACGCCTCGGGATTCCCCCGGAGGAGCTGGAGGAAGTGGCTGGGGAGAGGGAAGTCTGGGCCTCCCTTCTTAAGCTGCTACCCCCGCGACCCGACCCCGGATAAGCGGCAGAACATGGATGGATGAATGGATAATCGCAAAGATTATCCAAAGATCAGACTGTCATTACATAGTGACAGTCTGAACAATAAAAAAAAAACATTTTGCAACTTTACACCATCTTCCAAATTATTATGCAAGTGATTCTCTGATTTTATTAAATGGTCAATGCAAATGGTCAGTATAATTTTCAATTCATGAACTATTACAAGATAAATCAAATTTAACTGAACAAAGCTCCCCATGAGAACAGTATTTTTTTTTCAAAAATAAAAACTCAAAATGCAGCGTTCCTTGAAAGGATTGTGAAGCAAAGCCATACTGAGATCTTGGAGGAGATCCACAGGCAGTGAACTGCAGCTGGAGTCAGAGCTTCAAGAGTCATCTCACACAGCTGACCCCAGTTATGACCTACAAGTATAATACCCTTTTTATCAAGATGCACTGCTGACATCAGAAGCATCTTCCCTGGGATAAAAAAAAAAATAGACTATCAGTCAATGTTCCTACATCCTCTCTTCAGATGAAGGTAAAGTAAGTTGCAGTTTTTTAGGAAGAATGTTGCTTGAAGTCCAGAATGATGTTTCCGCAGATTTGAGGGGCCATGTCATCTGCAGGTGTTGGTCCCCAGTCTTATGAAGTGCAAAACAGCTTAAGTGTCAAGAAGAAAATTTTAGATCACTTCATGTTTCACTCTGCTGATAAGCTCTAGATGCTGTTCTTGTTTTCCAGCAGGACTTAGTACCAGCCCACATAGCTAAAGTAACAATTCCTGCTTTAATGACCATGGTATTGACCACACAATGGGTTGGAGCAATTGACAAGGCTAGTTATGAATTACAGTATTTGATCCATACATCAGATACACCTGCTCATCCTTGCTGGGTTGAGCGGACATTAAAGATGGACAGGTCACCAGTTCATTGCAGAAACCAGAGACACACCAGAAAAACAACAATGCATACACTCATACCAAGGAACAAGTTAGACAGACCAATTAATTCATGCATGCAGAGAACGATATAAACTCCATTCAGAAAAACCCCAGGTTGCTCTTTCAACTACCTTCTTGTTGAAAGGTAGAAGTGTTACCAACCACACCACTCTGAAGCCCAATAATATTAATATTAATAATGTTTTAATAAAATATAATTCAAAATACCATGTAATTTCCTCAGGATTAAAGAAGTACTGAACTATAAATCTCAAATTTTAAGTTTGAGACTGATAAGTATTTTTTTTTATGACATTCTATGGTGTACTTTGAAATATATATCATACAATGTATTTATTTTGAGAATTACCAGATTTAAACTTCCGCTGAAATAAATGAAATAATTCTTTTGGAACTTAATCTATCAATACTTTGTCTAGTTAATCACATTAATCTATTTCAATGATTTAAAAAACGAAATATAATCAGTTTAAGGAAAATGCAGAAAATAACTGAACATAAGCATTCAGTAAGTGAGTATAGTTAGTATATTCGAGGCTGCCTCCAACATTTGTGAGGCTCCGCAAGCAAGTTGTGACGAGTGATCCAAAGATGTGAAACTTAATGGAAAAAATGGGGTTAAACAAAAAAAAAAAAAAAAAAAAACAAGCTCACAACTGGGAAGTGTTTTTTTTTTTTTTTTTCTTTAAACAGTTTTAAAAAATTCAGAGGAAAAGTTTGCGACCACATTGTACAAAGCAGCACAACAGATTTAATCTCCCTCAGCTTGAATATGTAACACCAACTCACAATCAGTCGACTGAAAGCAATTTACCGAGAACTAAACACATTCAGTTCAAGCCTAATTAGAGTAAATAAACTAATTTAAACACAATTATTTTCTAATGTGATTAAATTCATCTGCAATTAAAACAACAGATTAAGCAGCACTTTGTATGGGAAGGTTAAAGGAGGACAACACAGATGAAGCAAACCATTAATAAATGTGATTTTGATCAAAATTCTAAAAGGAATTCAATCAAATTTCAAACCATTTGGACACTGACCTGAATGATTTGAAGTCTAAGCTACCAATGCATGTCTAAGGAGAAAACATCTTGGAGAAGTAATATGGCCTTTTTTTTAATATAGATTTTCAGTGTTTAAAGTAATTACAAATCATAATAGTAATGCCACCGGCTACAGGCCCAACTGCTGTATCACGACTTGGGCTGAAACAATTAATCGGCTTTATTGGGATATGCAATTAACCGTCAGATATTTAATAATCTATTGGCTTAATTCCTCAGCAGGAATATATACAAAATATGTACATTTTATATTTAAGATAGAAGAAAACCTTTATGTGTAAATCTGTTTACACACAAATTACTCAAATAACCAGCTAGGCCAGCCCTAACCAGTTTGATAAAAACCTAAATTTTGTAATGTTTCTTCCATCTCTTTCTTTTAAAATAAATTCACAAATGTTAATCTATTTTGCATTTCTTTTCGTCAGGTTTTAAATAGTCGTCCTTCACCACATCTTTGTGTTTGCATCCTTCACTGGGACACTGGAGGTCCCTTGTTGAGTCGCCACCTGAGTGCGTTTCAGCTGCTGCGCGGCCCAGACACGGCCTTCTGCTGTTCTGAAGTGTGTCCACCCGGCTGTATTCCATTTCAGCGCCGTCACATAATGGAGCGTGTACTTGCTCACCTACATGGTCGGACAATGCAGATGACAGATGGCGAGTGGAGAAATCTGTGGAGAAAGTAGTCCATTAGCCGAGCTAACCTTGAAAGTATTGGGGAGGTTGGGAAGCCAGAGCGAGCCAGCTCTCCCCTGCAGGGAGAGTGAGAGCTGAACATCCTCCCTGCACGGGCTGCGGAAATTCAATTACAGCCTAATGAAGAGTGAGCTGACCTCCCTGCACCATCACCACCACCCTGCAGCCTCCCTCCTCTTATCCCTCTCACCCAGCTGAAGCTCATTATTTACTGTAGCTGGGCAGGTTAGCATGGAAACCTGATTTCAATGGAGCCGGATCTGTCCACAGAGCATCTGTGTCCCATGACCTAACCCCATTTGTGTTGGACCTCATTCATCTTATTCAGTTTTATTTTAGTCCTCCTTATTATAAGTGACCAACTTCGTTGTTTGATTTTAAAAGATAGAGGCCAAAATTATTGTTAGACCCATCACTCATTAAAAAAAACCCCAAAAAACCTGACAGTTATTTTTTGGTTTAATTCAATTGAAGAAAAATATGTTCAGATTTACATTGAGGAAGCTGAGCCTGGGGACTCTGGGTCGGGTTCTCCAGTCTCTGGGGACGAGGTTGCCAAGATGGTGAAAAAGCTCCTCGGTGGCAGGGCTCCGGGGGTGGATGAGATTCGTCCTGGATTCCTTAAGGCTCTGGATGTTGTAGGGTTGTATTGGTAGTGTGCTTTTCGTCCTGGTCATGGAACACTGGACGAGCTCTACACCCTCAGCAGGGTCCTGGAAGGTGCATGGGAGTTTGCCCATCCGGTCTGCATGCGTTTTGTGGACTTGGAGAAGGCGTTCGGTCGTGTCCCTCGGGGAGCACTGTGGGGGTTCTTCAGGAGTATGGGGTATCGAGCCCTTTGTCAGAGTCTAGTCCCTAAGTAAGTTGGGCTCGTTTCCGGTGAGAGTTGGACTCTGCCAGGGCTGCCCTTTGTCACCGATTCTGCTCATTACTTTTATGGACAGAATTTCTAAGCACAGCCAAGGTGTTGAGGTGATCCATTTTGGTGGCCTTAGGATTGGATCTCTGCTTTTTGCGGATGATGTGGTCCTGTTAGCTTCATAAGGTTGTGATCTGCAGCTCTCACTGGAGTGGTTTGCGCCCGAGTGCGAAGCGTCTGGGTTGAGGATCAGTGCCTCCAAATCCGAGGCCATGGTCTCGAGCCGGAAAAGGGTAAAGAAGGGAGCGGGAGATCGACAGGAGGATTGGCGCGGCGTCTGCCATGAAAAGGGCGCTGTACCAGTCTGTCGTGGTGAAGAGAGAGCTGAGCCAAAAAGCAAAGCTCTCAATTTAACGGTCGATCTATGTTCCCACCCTCATCTATGGTCATAAGCTTTGGGTCATGACCGAAAGAACGAGATCACGAGGTTCAAGCGGTCGAAATGGGTTTCCTCCGTAGGGTGACTGGGCTCTCCCTTATAGAAGCTCAGTCATCCAGGAGGGACTCAGAGTAGAGCTGCTGCTCCTTCACGTCGAGAGGAGCCAGTTGAGGCGGCTCGGGTATCTGGTCAGGATGCCTCCTGGACGCCTCCCTGGTGAGGTGTTCCAGGCAGGAGGAGGCCCCGGGGAAGACCCAGGACACGCTAGAGGGACCATGTTTCTCAGCTGGCCTGGGAACGCCTTGGGATTCCCCAGGAGGAGCTGGAACAAGTGACTGGGGAGAGGGAAGTCTGGGCCTCCCTTCTGAAGCTGCTACACCCGCGACCCGGGAAAAAAAAATGGAAGGATGGAGAGTTTCGACCAATTCATGTCCAAGTATTAGTAATACAAAAAAATTAAACAAAATGAAATATCCCACTCATCAATTTCTTTCAGGGTATTTTATTAGTAAATTAAATAATTTATTAATTATCATACTTAATTGGAGACAAGTGTATCTGTTAGGGTTGAATTTATTCAGACACTGGGATCTTTGATTTATGATTCTGGTAGTCTGGTGCTGCCAAGATTCAACTAAAGAAACAAAATGTATTATTCATTTCATTAATAATAATAAAAAATAATAATAAGCAAAACATTGATGCAGCTGTGAAGTAATTGATGGACACAATAAAGTAAAAAAAAAAATAAAAAAATTCCATTTCATTCAAGTCAATTTGTCAGAGTTTATTCTAATAAATTCCATCATAGTCAAGCTTTAATCAAGCTAAAATTTGTTTCAAATATTATATGCATACTTCCATTCCATATACTTTTAATACACTACTAATTTAGTAAATTATGAGTTAGTTAATCTCAGAAAGCTACTGAAGTGCACAAATAGCCTATATTTATTTCAATCCTCCCTATAAGCATGCAGTGTCATTTTAGTTCTGAATTATAACATTGATATGACCTGACTTATCCGCCAGAAAACCACCAACTCATAACTACTGTGAACGTCTGAGCAGCAGTGGATCCTCTTTGAAACTTAAAAATCAGCACTATGAAGAAAATTTGTAATTTTTTTTTATCTCATTATGTCCTTCAGGTCCTTCTGGCAGTTGGATGAGACTCCGGTGTCAACCCCTGACCCTGAATAGAAAAAGCAAGGCTGCATAATTGAATATGTCACATGGAAAATTTGTCCCAGGTCTTGATGAGTGGCAGTGCAAAGGCCAGGGCGGCAGTGCAGACACTGACCTGCATCCATGTGAAGGAAACAGGATGATGTTCTGACAGAACCTTGAATAAGTTCACCCTCACATCTTGTTACTCTCCCTAGATGTTGCTGAAAAATAGTCGGTTTCTGCCCTTGTTTACATGGTATATTATTTATTTTTAGGAATACAATGTATTCCTAAAAATAAATAACACATATAGACCCAAACCAAAGCAATCTTTCTCCGTCACTCTTTAATTCCCAAAGAGTCTAACTCGATTTCTCTACAGAGACAGTAATTCCCATGTTTCAGCTTATTTTGCTGTGCACTGGAGATTTCTGTGCCACTACATTTGCGCAGAGCATGTTCAGACATGTCCAGTGACGGCACGCAGCTGCGTCCAGTGATCACACAGAGACACATGCTATATCAACAAAAAGAGCACTTTCACATCAACCTAGCAAACGCAGCAGTTTCCCTCACTGTGCAGTGGGACGTTGTTCATTTCTGATAAATCATAAAAACATAGATTCAAAGATCACATCAAGTAAATAAAAAATTTTAATAAATAAATAAACTAGTCTAAAATGTTTAAATATTCTTTTTAAATTGGTGATTAATTTTGGTTACTTTGAATATCAGATTTTTTTTTGTTTAACTTGTTCTGAAAAGCTTAAACTAAGAAATTTCAAGCTTAGACGATGCTACAACTTAAAAGTGTTTCAGAAACAAAATCTAAAACAGTGACAAAAACCAGCTATTTTCCTGTATCTAAATTTTAGCTGCAGTTTTAGCAACTTAATCTTGTTCTCTCTCACAACCTGAATTAACAATAGTAGCATTTTGCTTTTTTAGCAGCTTGTTGCTGAAAAGGGAAATCAAACTCAAGTTTTCTTTAATTTTCCACAGACAAGTTTACCCTAAAATGTAAAGTTTTCCACAGGATGAATATGAGTAAAAGTTTCTGCTTGCTTTTATTTTACTACAATAATAAATTATTTGCTAGCAGGTTGTTAACTGAAAAGGTTCAGTCAAAACAGAAGAGAGTCCTTCCAATGAAACAAACAAAAAAAAAAAGAAATGAAACATCTTAATCAGCTTTACTCATCAAGCTTGTGCACAAAAACAAGGAATCTGATTTTGGCTCCACTTTGCTCTCACTGACTACATTAAACTGAACTGACTAATAGGTGGTGAAGTTAATTGTTTCATTTAAATTGTTTTATTCCATTTAAAACCCATCCACTTTGCATCTGTGATGGAGTTCTCATACTTCTGTTGCTTTTTGAATATTTTATACTTCTGATAAGAGCAAATTAGTCATCTTTAGCCTCCTCACCGCAATACTGCTAAAATATGATCACAGCTACATTAATTAAGTGTTAAATACGAGTACAATTACACACTAAAACACTAATGCTTAATTTATCATATACTCATTTTATTCCCTCATATTTAATCCTATTGGGTCTCAGACGACCATCTAATTAATCCCATTGGGATAAAGAAGGAATCCATCAGAAGTCAAAAACAGGTTTCTGTTTCTTGCTGCGGTGTGGCTCAGCGGTCCTGCTGAGTGCCACTGTCACAGAACACAGTGAACCGTGATGTAGAAATTTGGAGCCACATTCTTCTTGTTTTAATGAAACCCTAAAGTAAAGCCATCTGAGCACAATAAAAAGTCAGAGAGAAGATGTGGATGAAATATTTGAAGCTGCTGTTTGGCTGACAATAATCAAAGCCATCTAGTTGTTTCTTTTGTAATCAACTGCATCAAAAGTTGCTTTAATCATCCATGGAAGAAATGACTGACAGCATGTTCATGATCTGGCCAGGTTTTGTATTTTTTGCTAAGAGACAAAAAGACAACAAAAGACTAGTAAAAATCTATAGCGCACAGAAAAGACAGCTTAACCAGAAGAGAAACACATTCAAAGAAAATGTGTGATCTTCCCCAAAGGCACCAAACATTTGATGGGATAGTGGTAATAAGCCAACCTAATAATTTAGATGTCTTTCAAACACCCAACAAGAGACTAATTCTTATAAAAAAAAGACCAGAAACTTGGCTGTTGGAAACATTATTGCTTTACATGTGAACGCAAGTACATCTGCTTCAGTAAAACTGTACAAATTGAGATACAATTTCCCAATATATTTTTTACATTTTGCAAAGAAAAGTCTTGAAACATTTTTTTTTTTTTTTAGAGTGTATATGTTAAAAGAAAAAAATAATAACAAAGCCTTTTACTTCCCTGAAGGGAAAGGTTTTGAAAAATAAGTTGAAGTGAATGTTCAGAGTTAGTGAAGAATGCTTTATGTGCATCATAATAGCAGCGACAGATGACCCTCAGAAATATTACTTACAAAACTAAAGAATTCCTGAAGAAATTTAACTGGGGCCTACCAAGGTGTGCCCAGCGGTTTGGACCCAGCGTTCTGACACTAAAAATTAGCATCAATGCTAAGCTTAGCAAAAAAAAAAAAAAAAAGTGATAAACGTGGACTTGAACCATGTTAGTAATTTGATGCTAATTTTACAAATATGTTCATTTTAACGTGAATACTGTCAGCAGCAAGTGGACCATCACTAGCATGTTGTCTGGGGCTCCCTTCTTAATCTGCTAAGAAGGGAGGCCCCTTAGCAAAGAATGAATGAATGAATGAATGAATGAATGGATGAATGGATGGATGGATGGATGGATGGATGGATAGATGGATGGATGGATGGATAATAAATTAAGAAGAAAAAATCTTGAATTGTCTAATTGTCATGTTGTCATGTTAATTGTCTCCCAACTGAAGTTTTTTTTTTTTTGTCTTAAAATTAAATGAAACGACTGAAAATGAAATGAAACTGTTCTCACAGTGTCCAGTGAAAGTAATGTAGAGTGATTATAGACTACAATCATCAAGCAAAACCAAAATCTACTAAGTCTCGAGATCAGAAGCAGTCACAGGATGCTAATGGAAGTGTTGTCATACCCATACAAACACTCAGGACTTTTTGAAAATGCTAAAATTTAGGTCAAGTTGTTTTGTTCCAGTGTTTCCCACAGCATATTATAAGACTGGTGGGCCACCAGGTTTTACTTTCCCCCCACACCAGGTAGAGCATCTTCTATTTTGAATATAAACTATGTTTTATTTAACCCATTGAACTGGGTGTATGGGGATACACATTAATCGCACCGTTCCTGCAACTGCCTGTTGCCCTCACATGCTATTATTTCCAAATTATGTTGACTACTTGTGCACCTCTGAATTTTTGTAACACTTTTTTTTTTTTTTAATCACGTTTTAATACAAAAACGTGGTGGCTGCTGGTGGACTAGCCTAGTGCCCCTTACAACTCGGGTTTGTACATTTACTAGGGGAAATTAGGGACAATTATGTTCCTTCTTTTACAATATAATACAATCCACAGAAATTATTTCATTTTAAAATAATTTTCATTATTTTTAGATTAAGAAATATCTAAACGATACCACAGAAGAGTCTGACATGATGAATTGTGTGTTGGACAATTAATTCCATTAAAGTCAAATCAAATCTATACATTCCACTAAAAAGGTCATTTATTTGGAAATATTCCATTCACTCAAAATAAAATAGCAACGCTTTGGCACTTAGTATCCCCAGGAAGAAGACTTGTAAAACTCTGGGTCGCTCAAAATCAGCAGAAATCATGACTTCCCTTTTAAAATTCAATACATGTGTCTGGGAATCTAGAACACACAGTTAGAGGTTGGTGATGAAAAAAAAGAAAGAATAGTAAAGGCAAATCTAACTAAATGTTGTAGACAACAGTCAAACACAAAGCCACTGTTCCTCGCATTGATCTTTTTATCTCAAGGAAACTGCAAAGTCCGCAAATAATAAAATGTGGGCTCCTCACTGCAAGCAGCATCTTCTACATCATGCCGGCATGTCATCCATTTTTAATAAAGACATATTGATTAGTGCATTTCTATGCATGTAAAGAGGCTCATTTTTATGTTAATAATTTAGAACACTTACAACAAAACAAAGCAGTTAAGAGATAATGGTCTTTTTTACTTCCTTTATTTTTTATGTATAAACCACTTATTGCTCTCACTGGTAGTTTTTGCCCTCCTAGCAACCTCAAGTGAGTGTATGCTGTAATTTCAGCTTAATAAAGAGTAAAAATACTCTGACATTTTAATATGTTTCCAGCTGGGTGTGCATATGAATATACTTAGCAGTACAGCTCAGACATACTGTGATTGATGATTTGATGATATGTGCTTTAAGAAACAAAAGAAGATATATTTGGAAGCAGAAGATTCATTTTTAAGCCGCAGAAATCATTTTTCCCTGTTCTCGCGCTTTTATCAAAACCCAGCTGGTGCTATGGCTACCATCATATCATTTTATTGTGGCAGTTGTTGAGAAAAAAATAAATTAAATAAAAGGTCCTGCTGCTTTTTCCCGTGATTGATTTCTTGCTCCATGACTGCTGAATGTCAGCAGGGATGAAAAAATAAAACAAAAGATACCTACTTGCTCTTTGATTGAGAGACAAACACTGAAAGCTGACATTTACTGTTGCGCACCGTTTTCCATTGAGTAAAGTTTTCCAAGTGTGCAACAGCAAAGATTAGCAGAGAGAAAGGTCAATAACAAGACAGGCTGAAGTGTCGGAGGCTGAATGGATGAACTAGCTTCGGATTTAGGAGGTTTTGTGATCTGATCCGCACAGAAGAACATCACAGTCACAGCAAAAGTCAACCAAAAAAAAAAAAAAAAGAAGAAAAGAAAACCTACAGCGCAGACAAAAACTCTTACAACTCTTCAGTGCATAAAACATGAATATTCCTGCTAAAATTAAAGTGCACAAATTTCCCATTCAATGATTGTATAGATCAGGGCACAAGTACCTACTCTTTGAAACAATTTTAGAAACCTGGTCAAATATACTAAAAAGATGCATACTGTAATTATAACAAAAAGTTGAATAATCACCTGTTTCAACAGAATTCATAAAAGGTACAAGTGCTGCTTAAAATGTTCTTTATCAAAATGCTCTGAAGAAAACACAGTTACAAAATGGAAAGAAAATGGCTTAAAGGCGCAGTGATATGTAAAATTCACTTTTTTGATCAAGTATAATGTTATTATAAGACAAAGTTTGGAACAGACAATGATCAAGGTGCCGGTCAAAGTCTGACATGGAAGATTTAAGAGAAATTTTCAAAAACAAATGTTTGACAAGAAGAGTGGAGCAGAATTCTTTGAAACCATGTGAAAAAACAGTGTTGTATAAAGTACTGAAATCTCGGAGTCAAGTAAAAGTATAGGTACCGCTCCAAAATATGACTTTGGAAAAAAAACTTGAGTTAAAGTATTAAAGTATCTGAAACGTCTTGTACTTAAGTATGGAAAGTACTGTAAAAATGAATGTACTCAAGTAATGTAATGAAAAGTACAAGTAAAAAGTAAAACAAGGTAAACGCAGTTTGAATGACATTTTTTATATTTTGGTAAACTTGTAAAATACACTTAAAATAATGTACACAACCAAGTGCAGGCAAAATTAAACATGCTAATAGATAAACCTGCAGCATCATTTAGTTAAAAAAATTAGGAGCTTTACCTAAACCACAAGGTTTAAATAATTAATAAGAGAAAAAAATAAATAAACTTGTAATCCAAAAAATACAATAATCCATGAAACAGCCAACATTCAGTACGTTCTGATGACGTCACCACATCGCGCAACTCTCTCTCGGTGCGTCACGATCCGGAAACAATAAAGCTAATTGAAAATAAAGCCGGGAAAATATTTGAAAATGACAGATAAGGATTAATGTGAACTGAAGCGGGAACACCGCGTGTGACCCACGATGAACCGCGGCAGTTTAAACTGCAACAAAACGTAAATTAGCGATTGTGTATGTTTGTGTGTGTTGGCGTGTGTTGAGGCGGCTCTTTAATTAGGTCCTAACTCGTGATGCTCCTTCACAGTAACGAGTAACGAAACCACACATTGAAAATGTATCGGAGTAAAAGTATGCAATTAAGTTCGGAAATGTAGTGAAGTAAAAGTTATCAAAAATTTTTCTTTCTCAAGGAAAGTATGGAGTACTCCAAAATATACTTAAGTAAAGTAGTGAAGTATTTTTACTTCGTTACTATACAACACTGTGAAAAACTGATGAAGTGAGAAAGAAAGGTGGCACTACAAGATGTTGAATTATGGGGTGTATATAGCTTTCACCCACAGATTGGCCCTTTTGATGAGTCTTCATTTAGTAATTAATGACAGTGTGGAAGCTATCGTGTTGTACTTGGAGTTGGGTTTTAGTTATTAAGACCAGATCATTTTTATTGTGTCCAAAAATGGAAAGCAGCTGTATTAATACTAAATGACTTAAAATCCATTTGCACGTTTTTTTGTTTGTTTGTTTTTCTTAATCTTTATTTTTGTAAATAGCAGCTCTCGTCAGGTCCAGCTTTGGAAAGTTGTGTCTTAAATAATGCAGAGAACAAGAGCAGATCTAAACTGGGGAACTTTACACCATTTGTTAGCTGACACATATGCATGTTCAGAGTTCAGCAACTGGGTAAGACTCATACGCTTCTTAGGAGGCGTAGAGAGGAGATCAAAACTACAGGTTCTGGTGCTGGCTTTATATCTGTGACTCAGTGTTCTGCCTGAATGAACGGCAACGCAGAGGTGAGCGTGGGCGAGCAGGAGTGAGGAAGGTAGCATGAGGTAAAGAGAGAGCAGGACGACATCACGTTAAGCCTGTAAGGTGTAAAAAGACATTAAAATGGCTGCATTTAGAGCTAATCTAATTTGTAAATACTGCTGAAAGAAGAACTGCATAAGAACATATAAAAATCTTGAAATGATGGTAATTTTTTCTTACAATTAGTTTACATAATTTCAATGGTGAAACACTGAATTTTATGTCATTTTCAAGGAAATGATTTCAATCAAGTTCAGTAAAACTGAGCTTTTTTTTCTCAACTGATTGCTCAAATTCCAAAGGCCAACAATGGTGAATCCGTATGGATTTTCTCTGTAGCAGCACTGACCGAGTTGCCTGGTGTTTAATTCGTGTGTAGGCTCTGCCCACTCAGTTTAATAATGATGTCTACCTGCTCCTGCATATCACTCCCACAGTGATGCTGGTAACTCTCATCCTCTTGAGAACTTAGTCGACCCACTTTCACCTTCACTCTGCCCATCAACCACTTCATGGAATGCTTTATTCAATCCAGTGTCTCCAAACCAATTCAAGTACATCCTCAACCTAGAAACACAGATTGATCCGCTTTGATTAATCTTTCATTTTACGTGCTCTACCACCGGGATTGAAATTACTGTAGCATTCCTGACTAATACTTGTTAACAGCTCAGTCCAACAGGGATAAATGATAAACACAAATGAAAAAAAAAAAAAAAAAAAAGCTTTTGCTCCAATATGGTTTTCTTTAAATTCACAGTTTTTATATTTATTCTCATCCATTTCATGCTGCTCAAGCTGCAGGGCAACAACTCAGCAGGTGTGATGAAAAAAACAAGAACCATTTCCTCTCAAGTTAAGAAGCAAGATGATGAAACAAAAAAGGAGAGCAGGAAGGACTTCATACTTTGTGAAGCTACTTATTTTATAATAAACTAAAGCTAAAACAGTAAGCTGTTTTTTTCTCTCTCAGTCATAGAAAGTCTGTGACAGTAGTTATGTAGTGATACTAGTAGAGCAAGATACCACAAACTTGCTCTAAATACAGTTTATTGGTTCAACTGGGGACCAAAATTGCAATATTTTGTAGCATTTTCAGATGCTGCAGTTCTTTCACTGTCTCAAACAAATCAAACCATTTGAATAACCTCTGCAAGAGCCACTGAAGGAAATGACACAAAAATCTTCTTCACAAAATGCATACAGAAATAGAATGGCATCAGATTTTAGTGGTTGCAAGATTTCTCTCTCGTCTTTGGCAAAACACCAAGAGCCATTTATCTCGCAAGAGCCAGACTTGCGCATTTGTTTTGGTTGTATTTACCCAGAATGCACTGTGCAATAGATCCTTTCCTGCTTTTGGAGCGGTCTCCGGTGCACTTGGTGTTCACATACGTATTTAAATGGTACCAGGGTTCACTTCAGCCAAACTGAGTCCCACTTTTTAGGCAGAGCAAAGTTAGCTTTTTTTGATCTGTCTCATAGTCTGGAATGGAAATGGCCTGGAATTACAATAACGTAAAAAAAAAAAAAAAAGCAGCAACTATTGATCAAAACCACTTTAAAATAACAAAAAGAATGTCCGACTGGAAGAAAAGTGCAAAGAAATGACAAATAAAATGTGTAGGATCTGATGTGAACTTTGTGTTAAGGCAAACAAAGCCAATGTTAGTCTATTTCATTAGGTCATGCTCCAGACATAAGTCTCTCATGCTCAGTGTTTCCTTGCCCATAAGGAGAGCTACAACTGAGCTAAGAAAGAGCACAAACAAATACGAACCATCAGGTATCCTCAGAGTCAAATCTAAACAGGTGCAATAATTATGATATTAATGTTCTGAAACAACCCTCTGCAGCAAGGCTATAATTACACAATATAATGCAGGAAGTGGTTACTAATTAGCCAGCCAGAAAATAAAACTTTGAAAAACATTGGTGTTATCCATGTGTCACTGGTGAGGTGACAAAACGAATGTGTCATTTAAAGACATGGGCCAGGGTACGATGAGCTAACGGATTTTCACACCATGATGATGGAAGTGAGAGCACTGGAAAAACGAAACAGCAGCTTGCTGCTGAACTCATAATAAAAAGCCCTTTCCCACCCTCTCCCTGTATAACCCCAGTACATTATTTAATATCTAAGGTAATAGGAAAGAGGACAGGAAATTATGCCTCCTGCAGTCTCCATGAAACGGGCCATGATGAATATCTTGTTCTCACATCTACTCTGATAACGCCACACTTGTCCTTAGATTTATTATGCAAGAGTTCAAAGCTGGAGCTTAACTCCAGAGTTCAAAACGATTAAGCTGCCGTTGTGAGACAAACTGTATTATTATTCTGCAGTAACCTCGCCAACAGCAACAGGGTCACATCATCACTGTATGCTCCCAGGTTCCACGCTGATAGTTTGTTTAAAAAAATGAAAGAAAAGGTTAGCATATTTAAAAAACTGACAGATCTTATCAGTTCAAAAAAAGTAGATGGTGCATTAGGAGCAGGTTCAAATAAAGTTTAGTACTTAAAAGAATGATTTGACTGTTATCAGAAAATAGCTAAGATATTAGCAGGTCAAAGCTCTTCTCAGTGCACTTTGTGCACATGTTGAGGTAGGGCAGCAATTCAATACTTCACCTAGGGGAGGAGTCTTCAGTAGGTGTAGTAAGGAACTGGCTCTGCGAACTTGTTCTCCTGACTATCTAATCAGGAGAACAAGTATCTAATCTCTCCGATTTATTCTAGGAAACATTGCTTATTTGTGGATTTGTTTCTTGAGCATTTCTAAAATATTCAAACTAAAAGGAAGCATGGGAAGGCAAAATCTATAAATGCACTGCTCAAATTTCCAGCAGTGGAATCGACATATATAGCGGACAGTATTTATCAAACTTTAACTCCACTGTAAAATGTTTTCCAAAGCTTGACATTTCTTTGAGGTTGGAAATAGCCTCACTCAAGCCATACTTTTGTATTCATAACCAAAATCTGAAGATTTGTCAAACATTTTAGTAGTCAAGAATGAACTTCTATGCATCACAAATCTTGAAAACATGTAGCTTTCCAGCAAATAAGACACGAAAGACTGACATGGCCATTCAGGGCCACTTTCATTTTGAAGGAAGATAAATAAATGTCTCACATCTCTGATGTTGTAAATATTTTGTGTATCCTAAACGAGACCTTCAGGACGAGTCTCAAAAGCTGTGACTCACTGGCATGTCTGTATGTCCCTGTTTCGTTTATGAAGTAAACACACAAGTGTCTAGAGAATACATTTGCTCCCCTGCAGAAACAAGCTGGTGCTTTTATTTCTGAGCAGATCATTATTTGTCTAACAGTCAACAGACTTAGCAAACAAATGACTCAGTGGTTTGTGAGCATGAGCAGATGTCTGTGTGCAAAGTAAGATATGAAAAAAGAAGACATGGTCCAGTAAAAACACAAACATTACCCTTAGATCCCAACAATGGCAGCTGTGCTAATGAGTCTGTGTGGGCACGTCTGGGTGTTTTGCATTCCATGTGTACCTTTGTCGCTGAAGTCATCGACAAGGATGATTTCTGCGATCAGCTCTGGAGGAGAGCGGTTGAGCACGCTGTGAACGGTCCTCAGCAGAGATGACCAGCCCTCGTTATGAAACGGGATTATGATGCTGGTGTTGGGCAGCTTCTCTGAGTAAAACTTCTTCTTGCAGCTGGAAACACACACAAAAGATAGACAAAGATGTGTTAAAGAGGTCGGCATTATCACAATATTTTGTACAAATTCTTGGTTTTTAAGGACATGTAGACAGCAGTCCACAAGATTCATGCCAAGATGCAGAATGTTCTGAACGTTGTGTTGCTGTCATGGTTGACTTGACGCTTTGATGTCAAACAGGCCTGGAAACATATCTGTAGAGTGACAGACATGGATGGGGGAGGTCCAGATTTTTTGCAAGAAAATCAGAAACTGTTCTAACTACCAAGGAATCCCATTTCCCAGTCCTGCCTATGCTTTACTACTTAAGAGTGTTTGACATTACATCTGTGACTGATTTCAGAATCTCTGGTTCAGCATGGCTTTTGAAACATGGGTTTAGTTTTGAGTTCTCAAACAGCAAACTATATTTTCACCCTTGCAGAATTGATAAGGGAGTCATACATTTTTCTGAGTCTTAAGAAGATTTGTGTCTGTTTCCTTCAAGGTATCTAGTGGGGCGTGGCATGTAGGCACTAAGTGCCTATATGCCAGGTCTTTCCAGTCCATGTATACTCAAAGCAAAAGCTGTGTCCACAATCTAGGCAGTAGTTTAAGGTTGTTCTCAGGACTGGAGAGGTGTGCAGCTTGGTCTAAAGTGGCAAGGGTGAGAGTTAGTAAGTTTGAGGACAAAATTCTACAATGGCAAAGGTTCCCATTACGTTGAGGGTCAGTATGTGCTTCAAGCGAAAGAGTTCAAATATCTCAATATCTAGTTTGTGAGTGGTGAAAGGATAGAGCGAGTAATGGATAGACTTACTGGGGCACCGCTGCAGTCTGTCATAGCGAAGAAAAAGTTGAGCTGGATGGTGATTTACCATTCCATATAGACTTTTAGATCATGAGATATGGGTGATTATCAGAAAAATGAGACGTCCCCCAAAAGGTGGCTGATCTCTGCTTTACAGAGAGGATGACAGAGCTACTGTTGGATGACAGAACCTAAGCTACTGATTCTCCATAGGGGAAACAGTTGACTGTGTACAGAGCTTTAAGCCTGAGATGGTCAATATCAGTGTTTATTAGCTGTAAAAAGAATTCAGGTAGAAATGCTTGAAATAAATCATGCTTTGAATAATAAGTCCATGAGCTTCATTGTTGAAATAAATAAAATAAATTTATTTGGTGAAGATATTTTATCCATTTCTAGTATTATAATAGCATCACTTCAGGAGGAGGGTTCATTTGAATGGCCATATTTAAAACTCCAGAGGTTGTTTTTCACTTTTTGACAATTTGAATTGAAACAAAAGCAGAAAAAGTCAGAGCTTCATGAATAGCAAAGAAACAAGAACTCACATTTGGCTGTAACATCTAATACTCCAACACAATGAAGTAGAGCCACAAAATCTTTTCCAGCAAAAAAATGTCTTACACAAAATGTCTTAACTTCAATAGCTAAATACTTGGACGTGTGGTCAACACAAACTATATGACTTTGGTTTTTCCTCCACTGCCATTCCAAAACTTCTTTTTGCTAATTGGTTTGGCTGATACTCAGCCAGAGAAATCCAGCTCAATGGGAGAAATCCCAGACAGCTCAATGAAGGGAGATGACAATAGAGTGGAATTGCATAGGAAGGCATTGGCCAGGCTATAATAACCGTGTTGGACACAACATTTCCATGTCATTACTACTCTTTATATTATTTTTTAGGTCATTATTGCCATATTTGAAATGCTAATTGACAGAGAAAAAGAAGCCTTCTCCTTCCCGTGACACTGGCCCTTACCTAATTGTATAGCTGTGCTCTGCAGCAGTCCAACCTGAACAATGTGTTGCTCTTTTAATAGGATGTAATGAAGCATACCACCTGCTGCTTTGCCCTTCAGTTGCTTTCTCTTTTCTCTTTCCTCTCTGTTCACTCTCTGTGAGATCAGAAGGGGAATCTGCAGAGACTGTAATTACCTCGGAGGCTCTCAGGCTCGTCTGGCTCTCGCTGCGATTCTCCATCACATCATTCTTGTAGCGAGAGTGAGTGAGACAAGTGAATGAAAGCTGTAGGAAGGACCATGGGCTCACGAAGAACCCAGGTGGCACACAGTTGTCAGACAACTGTCACTCTCCTGTCGCTTCAACTGGTCTAACTGATGCCAACATCCAGATTGTTGGTCCAAGAATCTGACAATAACGTGGTTCTGTTGAAAAGATTTAAGCCCCAAACCATTTCTGTTGAGCCTGATTTTCATTTAAATCTTGCCAGGACAGACAAAACAAAAACCACTCTTTAGAGAGTGATGACATGTCTTGACACAAGACGGTTTCACAAAGTGAAAATGTTAAAATTCTAACTAAATGAAGGCATATTTTTTGTCAGGATGTTTAAGCATTTACTGGATTTCTTTCAGTCATGCTTTTCAGAGTTATACTGCAGTAAAATAAATAAATAAAAACTGATTAATCCACCTCGAGTTTGCAAAGTTGAACTGCAATTTTTTGACAGCTGCACAGGATCTGTTTGATAGAGTGCACTTCAGTGACACCACCCTGGTGGAGACTGTGGCACGTGGGACGGAAAGCATGTTTGATGTAAAAAAGAATCCACGTAAGGTCACAGAATGTTGGAGATTTATAAGTCTGAGGGATAAAAATGAGAGAGAGCATAAAACGTAAAGAGGGGACCTTGAGAGTGAAAGCGTTTAAAACTGCTTTCCACATGAAAGTGACAGTGGAGGTCAGAAAGAACCACCTGTCAGGTAGAGGAAGGCGCTGAAGGCTGATCTGAGACGAAGCAGGTCAGCAGGTCTGGAGATGCTTAGACGGCTGTATTTATAGTGTTTCTGCTCTATTTTTTCAGTACTTCTCTTTTGATAAATCACAGGTCTGTGGGAACAAACTCACCTGTTTGCACTCCAATCACATGTCCATGTGGTCCCTAAGCAGGATCAGTTTTTAAATGCATCAACCTGCTCAGGTTTGGAAGAGCCTACTGTGAATCAGAGATGCAGTTAAAAGGGGCTGGTGGCAACAATCTGCCACTTTTCATTTAGAACTGCTAATTTATCTGGACTGAATGTATCCTGACAGGCCCTGATCAGTGATTGCCAGTCGGTAAACTAAATATTTTTTTCTGATTAGCAAACGTACCCATAGAAATGTCAGCAGGTCACACTGACAGCAAATGTTGTCCTTCAACAACTCTGTGTTGAAGGAGGAAGACTCAAAGTTAGCCATATTAAGATTTTTAAAAACAAAGTAAGGGAAAGCACAAAAGGGAAAGCTGGAGAACATTTAGAGAATTAAATGTTAATTATATGGAGGCATAAAGTGATGTCTAAACATTCAGCCAAACGTATCACAGCAAGGTGATCAGTTACATGCTTTCAGGTTAATGTTATCTGTCAATCAATCAATCAATCAAATTTTATTTGTATAGCACATTTCAGCTACAAGGCATTTCAAAGTGCTTTACATCATAAACATAAAATACAAAGTCATGTAACATAGAATAAAATGAAATAAAATAAAATGAAATGAAATAAAAACACGGAATTTAAGCGCCTGTTACCGCCGGACTCCGCCGTCCGTTTAACCACGGGTATTCGTCGGGCCCCGTTGCCCACAACAGGCACGGAATTTAAGCATTCCGTGTCATGAAAGATGGTGGATTGTCTAATATTTGCAGTCATGTGGAAATCTCAAAGTTATGGCACTGATCCATACAGTTAATTCACAGACACTGAGTACGCAGTAATGTTCATATATTAATACATCCTTTATCTTCTTCCTAATCAGGGATGATAATAGTCTCATGTGTGAGCAGCACAATATGTTTTACTCATTCATTTGTTTTTATTTAACCAGGTGAGTTAATAAGTACATTTTCTTATTTACAGTAGACATGGCGTGATAAGGAAAGCAAATAAAGACATGCACTACCTTCACCCCAGACTAGAATTACAAAATGTCTATATTTCCAATAGATGCATCTTTTTTCTGATTGCCTTCCCTTGTTGCTCCTTTAGAATAAATTTATTTCACACTCAGGCACTTGTGTTTAATAAGATACTTTTTTTTTTTTTTTTTTTTAGAAAATCAACAACAACCTGCACCAACTAAACTAAGAGTGTTTATGTTTTCAAAACAACGGATAACTTCAGCAGGTGATTAATTTCTCCCCTCTCTGCTAGATGGAGTGCCAATCTGTAAAATAAACTGCTTTGGTCTTTGGCTGGAATGGAAACCTGCAGACGTTTGGCCCTCCGTGGCCCATTTCAGCCCTGATTCAGATAAAACTGCACACACCGGCCCAAGATGTAATTATTTTTGTTGAGAAATTATTTTTTGTGTGTGTGCCTGGGGTAAAGTGAGGTGTGCGTCTTAAAAAGTGCTGGATTCTTTTGCGCTGATATGGCCGACTAAGATAAGGTGGATATCATTAATAAGACCTCATCTGTTGGAAAGCTGAGTTTTAAGATCTTCAGGGAAATTAAATGTGAACAAGAACGTTAGCAAAAAAATAAATAAAGCAAAAAACTTCTGAAAGTTGGTTATTTTAACCCAAAAAGAGAGGAAGCTTTGTTACTTGGTGCCGCTTGGGACAACATTTAATGGTTTGTGTTTTTCACTGTAAATGTTTAATGAAAAATTTTCATTTTAAATTTAAATTTCAGGTTGATTAAAAAAAATCTGTAATAGTTCTTTCAGAAAAATTAAATTCAAAGTTTTGTAAAAGTCCAAACATCCAAGATTAATTTATATCTGCAAACATCTGATAGCTAGAAGTCACACTGCAGTACTAAGTCAGGCTCCAGATATTTTTGGACAAATTTCACAGACAAAGTGCTATGAAACTGACCCAAAATAACACTACTTAATCTAATGCTACCGGAACGCTCGTTTACACCAGTGAAATTGCATTATATTGCCTAAAGTAATTTATTATAATTTAGAACAGAAGCACGCTGCAGGTCAAACCAAGACACGTTTCAGCTTTGAAATAACGTGTGCTAAATCATCTGGGATTTGTAACATAAATAGTTGTACAATTGCTACCTTTTGCAAAAGTGACATAGGTTAATGTATGAATAGGTTCTCTTCACACACGTCAGAGTTTTTTGCCACTAGTGCCAATAAATATTTTAAAAATATATTTAAAGTTTCAAGATGCTAAAATTTTGTTTATCAATTTAATAAAGCACTACCTCCAATGGTGTGGATTTCAGCACAGCTTTTACCCCTACTGAATAACAAATAAAGGAAGCAAATTCTACTAAACACTTCTCATTGAAGGACAAAAAAACACATTTTCTTAAAGGCCACACAGACCTACACTACAAAAAGGAGCAAAACTGGAAAAATTACAAGCTGCACAAGTTACTATGTCTGCCGGTAAAATTAACAGCTTACAGGTTTAAACCTATCACCTCATAGATACAGGTCAAAGCCTGGACTTATCAAGTTTTAAATGTATGATAGAAACATTTTCTTTTCCACTTTAAAATCTAACCTGCTGTTAAGATTTTGACCAATTTCAAAATTAATTCTAATCCATTCATTTTCTACAAACTACACTATTAAATGTAATGAACAAAGAGGGTGAACTAAAATGCGTTGTAGGTTATTTATTAGTAGTAGTAGATTTGAATATACAGAAAAGGAAAGAATTTGAGTTGTGATGCATTATTGTACAATTGTATTATTGTTTCCTTCTGGACCTTCGCTTAGTTTAGGAGATAGTTTGTTTCTGGCAAATTGAAAGACATGCGTATTTTTGTAGGTTCTGCTTTTTGTTGACATTAAAATAACAACTGATGTCTCTTTAAAGGCAACACCTAAAGCCTTATAGAGCCAAAGTCAGATAAACCCCACTGCCTTGCAAATTATGATATTACATAAGTAAATCTGATTGGAAGCAATATTTGTTCATAGCTTTTTCCACAAGAAAAGTTTTAAACTTTTTGTTGACTATGCTGGTACTCAACTCACTTGGGATGCCGTATGTCGGGGACAGAGCGATTCAGGGAGATCCTGTCGCTGACATAGATGTTAAAGCCGTTCTCCCTGTAGGCCTGATCCACCCTGTCAGCATCCGTCAGTGGGAACGGCTTCCCCTGCTCACCATTTCCTGAAACATGTGCACACACCATCATGTCATGAATAGAATGGCAGTTAAAACCCTCAAACTGAAGTTATTGCTGTTTTCTTTCCTTTAGGCAGAAAGTAAATTGAACTTGAAAACAAAAAAGGCAGTTTTATTATCCTCAAAAGTTATTGTAGCTACTTTTTCGTTCCTCAAACGGTAAACAAAGATAAGGTCAAAATGTATGTCTTGTGTGACATTGTGTTGATGCAGAAGAGCTTTATAAAAGGAAGTCCTCCCAAAGACAATATTTAGGGACCATTTAAAACCTACAGGACAGCAAAGAAATGCAAAAAAAAATGCGTGGGAAACTGATTTTATCTACCACCACAAAGGTCTAAAAATCATTTCGTGTCACATTTTTCCCTGCCATTAGAGAAGCTGACAAATATATCCAAACACATAAAATTTCAGACAAAACCCAAAATTAGAGATTCTGGATGCCCAGAGACCCTAATCAAGCCAAGTCATCTAGAAGTATGATCTATTAAATAGAAATTACTCTATTTTCCCTAAACAAATATCCGATAATTTTTTGTCTTTATGGCTCATATAGTATGAAACTATTTAAGCTCATTCACAAACTGATTTCCCTGGAGTGGTAAATTACGTCCAGTTGGTGATCGTGGTTAATGGTGTAAACTATATTTTGACATTATATTTACATCACAGCAAGAACAGGACATGATGTACATAAGAGAAACATGAGGAGGGACCAAGAGATGGTTTGAGCCTACCAGATCGAGCAGCATCTCTTCTGATCGTCTCGTAGTCATGCCAGTCTTTCCGTCGTACACCATCATGTCCCACTCTGGTGTCCTTCCCCACCCTGTTCACCCCCTGCAAAGAAAAATACTCTCAATTAGGACTGATGGAGCATCAAATAACCAAATAACTTGACCGTAAAATGTCTGGGGAGAATCTATTTGATTCAATACTTTGCATTTAATTAATGTAACTTGTTTACAGCTGTAGCAACAAGTTTCACAGGGAGGGAATTCTACCATACTGTATGTTACTTGAAAATTAAGTGCAAAGAATTATGAAAGAAGATATTGAAGAAGTAAAACACAAATTTTGAATGTTGGGAGAATGTTTCTACAGCCAGACAACCAAAGCATTTCTGACTAAAACAGAAGTTCTTGTGGACACAACCAGTCTTCAGAACAAGCTGACCCAGCATCTCAATTATTCACTCATGCTTTGGTTATAAGGTTATGGCGATGTCAACAAAACGGAGCATTAATGCAACTCAGCATGTCTTTACACACTGATTTGCAACATGTCTGCAAGAATACTGAATGCTGCTTTCATGATATTGAGATTTTGCAAAATAAATCTTGAGCTTTAATTTAACATGACAGGGTAATTAACACACATGGTTTTGAAAAGATTTTTTTATTATTCCCAAAAAAAGTTCAACAAAAGCAATAGTCAGTTCCAAATTAATCACAAAAACTTTAAAAAACAAGAAAAGAAAAAAAAAAGATAATCAAAATGGAGTTTGAGGGACGTGGTTTTAAAATGAATTAAATGTTCTCTGGTTTTACAACTACGCCACACATTCAATAAGATTTATCTTCCCTTGATCCTAAGTCACTATCTGTTTCAGCTACATTATTTCTCCAAGGCTTCAGCACTCACTATCTAACAGTGCTCTGCTGAGAGTTCATCCACAGAAAGCACACTCTTCTATTTCATGCTTGACAACCCTGTGAGGGGAATATCAATGCTGTGACAATCAACTCTGTTGAGGCTTTCTATACACAACCACACACATACAGAAATACGTCGCAGCTCGGCATACAAAGATGGAAGCTGTTACTTCTTGCACTTGCTCATTCCACACGCAGAGTGCTTTTCAGTGATTCCGTGTCATGATTACCGGATCACAAGACAATGGAGAAATAATTAGCTCAAAAAAGAGGGGGGAAACAATTAGTCAAACACTTTAAGTACATGTGACATCACGGAGTGCATAACATTCAGTGAATTAATAATCCAATGCAGAACTGGCGGAACAGGAATCTGAATAACAAAGTAATGCATGATGGAGCTGAGAGCAGTGTTGTATAGTAACGAAGTAAAAATACTTCACTACTTTACTTAAGTATATTTTGGAGTACTTCATACTTTCCTCGAGTAAGAAAATTTTTGATAACTTTCACTTTTACTTCACTACATTTCCGAACTTAATTGCATACTTTTACTCCGATACATTTTCAATGTGTGGTTTAGTTACTCGTTACAAAAAAGCGAGAGAGAAACGCAAATGTTTTGATCCAACCTACTGATTGACTGCAACAAAGTCGGTAGCCGACTTGCCTGGGCTTGTTCGTCACCACCAATAGGATGCACAGGTTTCGCACCTCCCACTACGTCAAAAAAGTCCAGCAAACAGTCTGATTGGTTAGAGCTCCGTTTGTGTAGGTTTGTGCTGTTAAAATGTTCATTTGTGCAGCTTTGGTTTCCGAGATATTAAAATGATGTTTTAGGCCATCCAGAGTTCACCATCCCCGCATTTTGCTCCAAAACAAACCAAAGTGGGCTGGTTCGTTAATGCTCCGTTTGTGCAGGTTTGTGCCGTTAAAACAAACGCAGCAAAGTTGTTTTCAATTTGGATTTTGGCTATTCCAATATCCGGTGTGAGCGGATAGCTCGAATCATGAATCGAGGTTGATTCGATTCATGAACGCTAATTTCGGCCAGCCGTTCTCTCGGTCTCCCCTTCCTCAAGGTGTCGGAGGTTCACTCAGGGAGAGTCAACAAATTTTACATCCAAACTCTCCTGAGAAACTAATGGAAATAGATTTCTTGCCTTGTGACCAACTGACACAAAATTCATTTTACTTACTCTTTACGTAAGTAATGGATGGCCTAAAAAATCATTTTTAATATCTCGGAAACCAAATCTGCACAAACGGAGCACAAACCAATCAGACTATTTTCTGGATTATTTGAGTAGGTGGGTGTCAGCTTCACGGAGGTCTGTTTCGCTTCTCCCATTAAACACCAAGTTTACAAAAAAGCTCTCCCTCTTCAGATGCCAAATAAGCTGCATTTCCCTCCCAATTCTTTGTTTCTTTTGCATAATGACCAGTTGTGTGCACCTATAGTTTGTGAAGTAGAGTAATTGTAACGGCTTTTTTTCTTCATGTTGGCCACATTTTCTGGACTGACTATTTATTTTTCTCATTTTTAGCCCTGATCTTACTGAAAGGGAAAACTTAAGGCTTACAAAAACTTTATTTTCTGTCCTGGAGGGTTTACTAAGAAGCTGGTTCAGTTGTAAAGCAGGTTAAGTTAACCTTGTGGTTTAGGTAAAGCACCTAATTTTCTTAACTAAATGATGCCTGCAGGTTTATCTATTAGCAGGTTTCATTTTGCCTGCACTTGGTTGTGTTCATTATTTTAAGTGTATTTGACAAGTTTACCAAAATATAAAAAATGTTATTCAAACTGCATTTGCCTTGTTTTACTTTTTACTTGTACTTTTCACTACATTACTCGAGTTCATCCATTTTTACAGTACTTTCCATACTTAAGTACAAGACGTTTCAGATACTTTAACTCAAGTAACATTTCAATCAGTGACTTTTACTTTTACCAAAGTCATATTTTGGAGCAGTACCTATACTTTTACTTGACTCCGAGATTTCAGTACTTTATAAAGGAGAGTTTATGTATGACTGTTGTTTCTTTGTAAAACATTGGGACATAAAAAGCACAGTAAATATTAGACAGTCATATTTTTTCTGACTGATTACATTATGCCATTTAGTAAAAATTAATTTGGAAGAACAAAAAAAAAAAAAAAACAAAGAAAAAAAATCACTGTGGGGTTCTTTAAGGGTTCATTCTTGATCTTCTTTCATTTAACATCTCACACAGTATGCATGCTGACGTCAACATATTTATTTATGTGTAAAATGTTTTTGTGCTAACCTAAACAATTTCCAGGTCACCCCGGTGAAACTTTGTATGTGTTACAGCTCACATTCTTTAAAATGTTCTTTGCTTAGATTTATGTATGCCTTTTGTGTGTCCTGAGTTATATGAATAAACATTCTTCACCTTGCTGGACAATCTTTAATTTGAAGTTTGGCAAGAGTTCACTGTAGCAAAAATTTTATTAAAATGTATAATGATAATTTATTTTGTTTTAGAAGTGCAACAAGTGAGTGAAGTCTGATAAAGAATGGCACTCACTTATGGAAATGTATCCATGTCATTATAGGTTTTTTTTTTTTTTTTTTTTTTCCATTTATGAAACCTGATCAGGCATCCAGTGGATCTGACTGATTGCTGATGACTGCAAACCAAAACAACTGAAAAAAAAAACAAAACATCGGATCATGCTGTCTTGCAGGCTTGCACAGTCGACATGACGGGTTTTTCAAGAGCTCTGCCTTCTATCAGTCTTTAAAGGGTTACAGAGCCAGTTTGGGTTACATATGTTGTAACCCAACGTATGTAACGTTGGGTTACAACGTTACATACGTTACATACGTTGCAGTTGTATATACACTGCAGTTAATACAACTGCAGTGTATTAATCACTGCAGTTTTCTTCTTGTGTTCTCTTTGTACAATGACAATAAAGGAAGTCTAAGTCTAAGTCTTCTTCCAAAGCAAAACTCGTTCCATCTGCTTGACAAAATGCAGGTGGCGACTTCTTTCTTCTGGCATTGCGATTTATGCTACTGCTGACATTAAATTAGCTATTAGCCCACATTATCCTGACTCTTCCAATGAAAGCTTTTACATGCCCTGCTTTAGCCTTCCTTTATGCAATATCCAACTGTCTAAGTCGAAAGGACATATTAAAAAGCTCTAGGCTGCACAATGAACGAAAGGCTTCCTAATATAGAAAGATGGTGTGAAGGAGCTTCATATCGGAACCAATGCTACTCTACTCCCGATTTCCTTCTTTCTATCCTACCCTCCCTTAATTTGACCTCGCTTTTCCTTACTCCATCCCAAACAGACACCCACGGTGTGTCACATATGGGTCTGACAAGCAGCAGGAGTCCATTTGAGCAAATTTATACTAAAGAGAAGCAAGAGCGTGCCGCCCCATTTCCTCCTGATTAAAATTTCATCGCACGTCGCCATGATATTCCTCCGGGGCGTTTTGCGCTGCTCGACAAGACCTTGAAAAACAAGACAAGGAGAAGGGGGAAACTTCTCAGCTAATGCGTGCACATGTTTGGTTTTGTGGAAGTAGAATGTGGGCGGGTACTAAGACCAAAGACAGAAATTGAGACAGACAGTGAAAGGTTGAGCGTGAAAAAGTATTGCATAGAAAAACAGTTGCAAACTCAACAATGCCACCATAAACAGTCAGACAAACAGGAAGACTTCTTAAGATCCATTTAAACTTTAGAACACTGGGGTCAGAAAGAGAAACGTTGCATGAATCATGGATGAAACACGTAATTTGGAACATCACTAGTTTAGTACCGATATCAATCTTAACCTAACTTTATTTCACATACTTTGACCATAAACTTCTCTCTTTATCAATAACTGCAAGGTCTCATTTGTGAAAATGTAAAAATTAGTGTCTAATCATATGGTAGTAGGGCTGTTGTAAACTAATATTTTAGTAATCCAGTAATCTATCAATTATTCTTACAATTAATCAGGAATCTGACAAAATAACAAGATAAAATAAAACATTGGTACATCTAACATAACAGCAGTTAATATCAGATATCAAAATCAATCCAATTTTCCACATTTGAGCGTCCCTAACAACTTTTTTGTAGTTTAGAAAATCAACCTGTAACAGTAATAGCTCACTTTCTAAGTTAACCTGAAAAAAGTTATACAAAAATCTTAAATTATATTCAATTCAATAATACAAGCGTATTTGTAGGCAGTCCCACAAATACGCTTGTAAAAAAATGTCTATACTCCAGCTTTTCGTAAATCTATTCATCTCCAGTCAGTTTCATGGATGATCTCTGACCTTGCTCAGCCATTTAGAGCTTCTGTGTTCATGTTAATGATGGCATTTGACTCCTTCATACGTTGCATACAGAAACTCATGTGCTGTCACAATGCGCTCCGCCACCCATTTGTTGCGACCTGTTCGTCCGTAAAGCTACACTTGCGTTAATCATCTAATGTACAGCCACCCGCAGCGTTAATATCCGCTCTCCTGTATAAATACAATTTCAGCGCTCATCCTCGCTGTTCGCTCTGAACCAGCCACCAGGAAGCAGCGCTGGGAGGAGAAAAGCTCTAGGCATTTCACCAGTCATTTTAAGAATGCTTACTGGTCCCCGAAAAACAACAAAAACCCGGACATTATCATGAATCAATAAAATCCTCCCAGGCTGAACTTGAGAACTGAGAGCTCCTGCAACGCAATTAATAACCCGGCCAGAACACGGTGCATTAAAGAATGCAGATAAATTTTCCTCTAGGAATTTCAATAATCGAGGTACCCGAATCACTCAAGGAATCGTTTCAGCCCTATATGGTAGAGGAGATTGTCTATTGACTACTGCCCAAATACTTAAACTTAGACTTCCTTTATTGTCATTGTACAAAGAAAACACAAGGTGAATCTTGACAACGAAATGTCGTTACTTGGCTACCAGTGTAACAGAGCTAAAACCTTATACTACACAATAAATACATAATAGCTAAAAAATATATAAGAGCTAAGAATGAAGTGCCATAGAATCCACAAGTTCAGTATTGTAAACAAATCTAAACTAAAGTGCGTGTGTTGACCATGTCCATGGGGGGGTGGTTTGGTTTGTGAGTGTGTGTGTGTGTGTGTGAAGGGGTGTTACATACAAGTAAATTTTAACTTAAAATCATTCTTACTGATGAGGAAAGGTTGGTTTCAATCGGGAGGTAAGGGCAAAACAACCCCAAATCATCAGCCCTACGTCACTTCTTTATTTATTTTTATGGACGCAGCGGTGATGTCACAGGAGTAAAGCGCGCAACTCATTTATGCAGCCCTTAGTCCTTGTCCTTGACAGTCTTGGTCAAGTGATCTTCCACCTGTCTCTCAACCCACTTTCCTTTCTGACTATAGAGAAAAAAAAAAAAAAGAAAAAAAAAACCTACCGGCGCTGGAAAAATGCCTTTGAAATATGATGATCAAGTATAAAGTTGATTTTGCTCACATCCCTCATATGAAATACAGAGTTTAGTGTGTTTTTAACAAATAATGGTACTTTGAGAAGACTGATATAGCAAATGACAAAGTGAAGATGGACCTTTTCCCCCAGCAATACAAACAAAATGCTTTAAAAACAGTTTTAGTACATGTTTTTTTTGACTCCAGCTTTAAGTTGTTATTAACGATGTGACTGTGATAATCTTTTTGGAAGATGGAATTAAATTCATCTCATCCAGATCTCAGTAATATAGCCTCACTGCCAACAGACTCACAAAGCCCTACCAGCCCAGATGAGTCTCTGAAACTGAGCTGAAAACAAGGCCAAGCACAGTCATCTGTTTCTCTGCTGCACTACACAATGGAGAATTGCCTTCCCCTACTCCGCAAGTCGCTATCATCACAAAACTAAGGCTCCAGGCTGACACAGACTCATTCCACTGTGGGCACTTTTCCGCTCTGTTAATATTCAAGACACAGCAGAAAAACAGTGATAGGACACTGAAAGAGTGACAACGTGATCCTCAGTGGCTGTGTTGTCTCCATTCAACATTCTCAGAGCAACTGATGGGAATGCAAAGTCTTTAAAGTGACACACAAAAAAGAACACAATAATGCACACACCGTAGGTTGGAAGGAAAGCTTAGAGAGCCCAAAAGTATAGGAGCATAACTCCTGTCAGCAGGCAGCATGAGGCCTCATTAAATTTAATGTGGCCTTTTAGTGGTCTATTTAACTGATGACAAAAGGCCACATATCAGTCAGTGTTTGCATATAGTTTCATAAAAAGAGTTATAGTTTCAGTCCACACTTTTCTGAGCATATTTGCATAGGATTTGGACACACACATTGTCAGTCTGAGACATTAGTTCTATCCAAATTGCCACCATCAAAGCACATGAATGTCTCACACCAGATGGCGCAACACAAGCCATGCTGATGGTTTCCTCCCTTATTGACACAATGGTGAAAGGTGCATTCTGGTTGTCCTGTTCAACAAGTGAAGTCTAATATTCCCCAGGTTTAGTCACCACGAGGCTGCTCAGAAAAAAGTGGGAAAATATATAAAATGTTGTTCAGTCTGTCTGGTCAAACTGTGCAATGATGGTCATACCAAAAAAATAGTCAGGTTTATTGCAAGCATTTTTAATTTCTACAGTGATCCTCATATTGTTGAATACTGTCAGAGAAAACCATTTAGTGATTTTAAGATTTAAGACTCCTCCACCTATACAGTTGTACAAAATAAACGTGTTGAACTATGGGGACCAAAATTGCAAAATTTGTTACATTTTCACTTTTGCACGAACCAAATAATTGAAAAACCTGTTCTCCCGTCACCTGTAGCAGCACTGAATCAAAGTCTACTGAAGTAAATGGCATGAAAACCTCTGAAGAAGACATGAATGTAAACAATGTAAACAAAAATGTAGAAGCATCGCATTTTTGTAGTTGTAGGAATCTCTGATCTTTGATAAAAGACCATGAGTCAATTCTCCCATTAGCCCTTGACTGGAGCGTTTGGTTTAGTTGCATTTACCCAGAATGCCCAGCACTATAGTCTGTGTCTTCTTTTGGAGTGGTCTGTGGTTTGTTTGTATCGACATATGCATTTGAATCATTCCAGAGTTCAAATTAATCAAACAAAAACCTAGGGTTTTAGGCAGACTGGAGTTCTTACCTTAAAATGACTTAAAATGTTTTTCTACATAGCTAATCATCTGCACAAGCACTGATTCATACCATGTTGTATAACAATAATAATAAGTAACATTCTACAACAGTAAATTTCAAATTCACATTTTTTGGAGGGGAATTCTTAGAAACTGTATTCAAAACTACAATTTCTGTAAAAGAACTCTGATTTGACCCTCATTGGTGTCGCCTTGAGAATAGAAGTGGTCGCACATCAATTTGGTATAAAATCAGCAAGTCAAAGCTTTAAAGACACAAAAGATTGGAAAATGGCCACAAAATTCTGATTGCTGGGTATTTGATGGTAAACATAACATGAATTGATTCCATAGGTTAACCTGAAAGGATTTTATAAAGGCCTGCCTTCAAAAGCTTTCATTCTGCCAAAATGATGAGCTGTAAAAATATTGAGTAAAGTGTATGCAGGTGTAACTCTACCGACATCAAAACAGGCCACTTTTTCCTTCTTACAAACAATAAAAGCTCTGAGTCAGCAGACTCTTTGAACAAGAAACATAGAAAAGACAGGAGAAAATCAACTGCAGCAAAGGTTGCAGAGCAGCTGCTTCAGAAAAATAATATATCAGTGAATATTCAGTTTGAGCTCGATACAGTGAGTCATCACCCAACCTTAATGCACAATTGATGGATATTTAACATTAAGCTGCTTTAATTTTTCTCCTGTTTTAAAAGACATGGATCAATTCAGCTTTAAACTTTTAATGAGCTACCATAAGAAAAGGATCATATGTTTTTCTTAGCAATCTCCCCTCAATTTCTCAAGAAACCCAAGAGTTCAAATCTATTTTACTATTTATTTCACAGAGCAGAGCAGTTACAGCAGCTGAATCTCAAACTCCAGAGCAGTTAGAAATCCTCCCTTAATTAATAGTGCATCTTCCCCAATAATCTTCAACGATGGAAAACAGCTGCATTTCACCAAATCTCTTAATTCTGCAGCTTTATGTTAAGGTCACAACATTTTTCTTGTGTCTCTCGCAGCATACTCTTTCATTTGTGTACACCAGATGGCTCAAAGTGTACTCTGTGCCTGGGAGACTTATCTGCCATTTCGCTGTAGAAGAAGCAGCGCTGCAGCCACCAGCAGCCAGCAGGAACCACACAAACATGGTGTTAAATGGATGCAACGTCTGATAAATCCCATTCGCTTTCAGTTTACAACTGGGGCAAGATTATGCAGCGATTTAAAAACAAACATAAGAATTTTAAAACGGATCCTAAAATATACAGGCAGCTAGTGAAGTGAAGCCAAGACAGAGGTTACATGCTCTCTCTTTCGAGTTCCTGTCAAAAGTCGTGCAGCCGCATTCTGAACCAGTTGCAGACGTGAGAGCAGTGACTGACTGACACCCAGATTTCGAGAGTTACAGTAATCCAGTCGAGTCAAAATAAAAGCGTGGATCACTGTTTCAAAATGCTGCCTGGAAAGAAAAGATTTCACTGATGCCAATCGCCTTAAATGATAAAAACTGGACTTAACCACGGCTCTAATTTGGCTGTCCAATTTAAAATCACTGTCCACCTTAAAACCAAGATCTGTAATAACAGGTTTACAATACAGCTCCAAGGGTCCCAGGTCAAAAGAGGAGGACTCACAGGAGCCACTGGGTCCGAATATCATTGCCTCTGTTTTCTTTTCGTTAAAATTTAAAAAGTTCAGAGCTCAGCCAACCAAGCTTTAATATCACCTAGACATGCCAGGAGATGTTTGATTGACTGGACATCTTTCTGCTTCAGGGGCAAATAAATCTGTCAATCGTCAGCATAACAATGAAATGAAATCCCATGTTTCCTGAGGATAGAACCTAGAGGCAGTAAATAAAGACAAAAAAGCAGTGGGCCCAGAATTGAGCCCTGTGGTACACCATATGGTATTGAAGCAGTAGATGATTCAGATACTCTAATATTTACTGAAAATGTTCTGTCCTCCAGGTAGGACCTGAACCAAGTAAGAACAGTGTCACCAATACCTACAATATGCTGTAATCACGATGTCAAAATGCAGTGGTCTACTGTATCAAAGGCAGCAGTTAGGTCAAGTAAAATCAGAACAACATGATTACCAGAATCACATGCCAGATGGATGTCATTAAAAACTCTTATTAAAGCAGATTCTGGGATATGAAGAGTTTTAAAACCTGATTGAAAAACCTCCAGAATACCATTCTCATCTAAAAACTGTTTCAGCTGACGTTATACAATTTTTTCTAAAACCTTAGAAAGAAAAGGCAGCTTTGAAATAGGCCGATAATTTGCCAGAACAGTAGGATCAATGCCAGGTTTTTTAAGCAGTGGCTGCACTACTGCATGTTTAAAACTAGCAGGGACCACACCTGAGGACAGACTGCTATTTATAATTGCACAAACAGGCTGCACTATACTAGATAGAATATCTTTAAAAAGTTGTAGAGGGACAGGATCACGGGGGGAACCTGCTGGCTTAATATGACCAACCACATCCTCTAAAAGTGAGACAGTCACAGGCTCAAACTGAGTGAAAGCAGCAGAACAAGGGACCGAAACAGAGGGGTCAGAGTCAGGAGCTATGGTAAGAGCCCTGGTTCTACCAACCTTCTCAATAAAGAAACCCAGAAAATGATCACACATGTCAGGAGAAGCTTCCAAACAGGCATTCTGTGGAGTATTAACCATAGAGTCAATGGTGTTAAATGAAGACACGTGGGTTATGGCTGTTTGAGGAGATAATATTAGCCAAATATTCCCTTTTTAACTCTTTAACTGTGTTCTGGTAGAGTCGCCAACAGTCTTTTAAAATTTGAAAAGTAACCTGCAGTTTATCCTTTTTCCACCTGCGTTCAGCATGGCAACATTCCTTCCTTACAGCACAAGTTCTGTCATTAAACCAAGGCTCAGGTTTAATTTTTGGCTGCCTAGTTTTTAATGGAGCAACCAAGTCCAGGATTGTTTGACAGATGGAATAGAACGATCCATGAAGTTGAAGAAAAGCAGTAGAGAACTGAGTGGTCGTGGTAGGGTTAATAACATTGAAAACTATTCTAGATTATATTTAGGATTCCTAATTGCACTTTCTTAATCGTTTGAAAAAAAAAAATGCTTATTGCAGCTTATTTTTTGCATGTTTGACCAAGGTAGTCAACCTATTTCTGTCTGTGTCAGTTTCTTTGCGATTTATCTCACATTGGCAGTTACACTCCAAATTTCACCGACTGCTGAACAAATTAAATTTATGATGGGTTACAAGCTTGACCAAGCTTGTGAAGCTATTAGTGTATTTAAGTGTTCAGTACTTTTTTGACAAAAATAAATAAGGATTTTGTGTATTTTATAACAATGATTTCAGAAATAAAAAAAAAGGAACACCTTGCATCAAAAGCAAACATATCTGTTGCAACCAGCAGAGTTAAGACATTATAGTGAGCAGTAGGACCAAAGTGACTGGTTTTCCTCCCAATGACCTCGATTGAGGGATTTCCAGATTATGAGTTTCTCTAAAATGCTGGCTGCCTAACCTCGTTTCTATGCTGCAGTAGTCTTCTGTTAATCTGGCCAACAGCAGATTATGTCTGCTTTATGGTCAGATAGCGAGCCTCATGCTATAGCAGCCTTTAAACCCTCAGCAGCTGCAGGAGGATGCTGCACAGTAACAGCACTGACATGGCCCAGAGTTCTTCATGAAGTCCCTACTTAATCTAATCTTTCTGGGTTAAATATCACAAACTCAGCAGCTGCAAACTAAGCTTTAACTAGCACTATATATATATATATATATATATATATATATATATATATATATATATATATATATATATATATATATAGTGCTAGCCTAGCCTAGTGTTAGAATAATTTTTCTTTATTCATTATATATATATATATATATATATATATATATATATATATATATATATATATATATATATATATATAATGAATAAAGAAAATTATTGGCTTTATACTAACTCCATTCAGATTTACCTGAATAAAGTCGAGGATTAAATGTTTCATATCTTGAAGAATTCAATTGAAAGTAAAGCAAACAATGCAAAACACTCCAGGAGACAAATAGCACAAAATAAAATACAACATTCAACACTTTGGAACAATGAATGACAATATTTGCTGTTGTGAAGTTTTCACTAACATCATATTTTATTGTTAACAGATGATTTTCTTTCATGTCTGTTTCAATTGTATAAAATGTAAAACTCCCTATATCAACAAAATAAAACTTTTCAAGAACAAAATGTGGTTTCAATAGCAAAATATTTTATTTTTAATCTCTCATCATCTAATCAATTTGTACAAAGAGCTTGACCTGCAGTTGAAGGACCTTTGACCAGAGACAAGGAGAAGCAACATCTCAGAAGTTTGTTTACTGTGGTTTCACACTTAATGATCTGAAAGATCCAAGTTAGACAGAGAAAAATAAAGCAATATCTGAAAGCTTGCTTCTGATAGATTTTTTTTTATTTTGAAGATGAACTGTAGGTAGTTGATGGAATAAAAGGTCTCCTAAATGGACCTGAAACTGGACCTCAAGCTCGTTGTCGCTCTTAATTAGGGCTGTGCAACACATGACATATTTATTGCCATGACAGTACCACAGTTCACAGTATGCATATGAGTGCAATAAGTGTTAGGTAATTATTTAAGCACAATTTGCCATGTTAGGTACTCTCAATGTATTTGGTTGACTTGTTTAAAGAAACATATCTGATTTTAGAAGGAAGAGAGATGGTCGAGTCAACAAAAAACTAGCAATTAAAGAAGCAAATTTTTAAAGAATGGCAGCTTATTTTTATGTTTGACCATGTGTCTCAACTTACTGTTTGTCAGTTTTTTAAATTTATTTTACATTAGCTGTTATACTAATGTAAAATACGTTTAGAAGAATACATTAAATGTTATACTAATTGCACTGACAGGAAAAAGTAACGTGTTTTGCATGTTTGACCAACCTTAACTTTGAATATTTTTGAAAATAGTGGAAGATTTAATTGTACCTATTATTACATGATTTATTTAGCATTTTATTAATCTAAAGCACTCTACAAGAAAAGAAACTTAAAGTTTAAATACTGATTTCACATTTCTTTAGCTAAAAGGCTTATAGATATTCTGAGTTAAAGTGGTACAAAAAACTTCCAATTAGATAAACATTAAATAAGGATATAAACGAAAATCCATCCCACTGCAGCTCCATCTGCTTTAGGGCACTTCGTGTCCCAGGCAAATCATGAATAAATAAAGTCATATTCTTCTTTTCTTTTTAATTCAGGCCTGCCTTTGTTTGAAGAAAAAGAAAGGCTGGTTCTCCTAGCAGTTCAGCCTGATAGAAACAGAAGGGCAAATCAGACCACCTTGGGTCAATACCTCCCTTTTTCAGTTTCCTGTGTTCCTGCTGAGAGCAAAAAGGAGCCTGAAGTGAAAGGAAGAGGCAACTTTTGTACTCCTCTTTTCTTTCCCTTCCTGTTCTGTTAGATCACAAGCAGATCCTCCTCAACCCCACGAGACACAATTATTGTACCTGTCTTCTGTGTTTCGCCTCACCATCTGCTGCTTTTTCTCCATCTCATTTTCTCTTCGGCAGCATCACAGGCAAGATAATTAGCTCCAGCTTTCCTGCTTCGCCGCAGACAAACATGCATGTAAAGTGCCCACACTTTCTTAAAATAGTACACCATACCGCTACAATCAACCAGCAACCTACACGTCCTCCAGGAAACAACTCCAAAAAGCTGTTTATGATACAGGGTGACATGTGAATCATACTTGACAAAAGGTCTCAAGTAATGATATTGAGATTATGACTTATTAAAATGTGGGAAATACAGTATCTCCTAAAGGAGCCAGTCAGATTATTAGCAGCAGTTCACAACAATATAACAATGTATTACTCAGCATTTTATGCATACAAACAATGTGGTGACATGTTATCTGGTGCAAATTAAATAGTGCATGATTTGATTATTGAGATAAAAACTGATTATTACTACAGATAATATATTCAACCTTAAACAAAAACACTTTTAGTATTGAATTACCTGAACACAAAATATATAGACTCTATGTCAGGACCTATTTGTTTTTTCTGAAATATTCTAGATCACTGCTGCCAAATAATAAACATCTTACTGCCAAAAGGCATATGTCTGACCTCATACACATATGAACTTCAATAACATCTCATTATTAATATATAGGGTTTGATTGATGTCAGCCCACCATTTGCAGCAACAATAACTAGGCCTGCCACATTGACAAATTTTGCTGTGCAAGTAATTATTGCAATAAACAATAATATTGTTTTGAGACCATTCTCAAGTAAAATATGAACAATGGCATGATAATGCAAGTTTCTAAACAACGCTTGACACTGGAACCGGAAAATATTTTAAGCATCCAAAATGAAACAACCAAAAACAATACATAAAAAAATCACAAGCAAAAAACCACACACAACCACAGCCATAAATAAAATGGATTATGATGTCTCTATAAGGAATTGCCCTTTAAAAAAATATTAATCTGAATGAAAATGATCAGGCTCATTTTGAGTGATTAATTAATTATTTAATAGCTTATTACAACAGTCTTAACCATTATTCTATAAATGATGTCTGCAAAGTTTATGAATGTGTTCATGAGACTTTCCGACCGGTTCCCCAGATGCTCATTTGTAAGGTCAAAGATTGATGTTGGACAAAAAGGTTTGATTTGTAAGTCTATGCTCTATTATGTCACAAATATGTTCTGTTAGGACTATGTGCCAGCCAATCAGGTTCTTCCATAGAACAAAGTCTGGTCAAGTCTCATTTGTTCTGGCAATTGCTGTTGTGTAAAGAACAGTGCACTCGCAGTGTTATTTACATCACTGCATCCAACAATTTGTGCTGCACTATGTGAGTCACATCTTGGAACCAGCTGCCATGGAAACCCATTCCATGAATCTCTCATGCACTCTTCTTGTCCAAACCTGAAGGTCACTTGAAGCTTGTGGTCTGTTGCTGCTGATCCTGGAGAAAGCTGCCAAACTCTTTGCCTCTTCATCAGTTGAGTCCCATTTGTGCCTTAGCTTAGCCTACCACTTTTTGATCAAGCACAAGTTGGTTTTATGATTAGAAGGGGTGACCCAGTAAACTTCTCAATATAGCGTCAAGTGTGTATCTTATTTAAATTTTGCTACAACGACATATTTTATAAAGACTGGGAATGCTGTGACTAATCAATGATGTTGGTCGTAGCATTCTATCCACATCAATGCTTTTAGTATACCCATCATTTTTATGAAATTATCTTTTCATGTCTTGAACTTTTTAAGTTCTGTGTGTGTACATGGGCTGCTGGGTGGGTGTATTTGCTGAGTATATAAATACAGTGTGAAGCCAATGGTTGGTCAATTCTGTCCAAACCATATTTTCAAAACGATCATACTGAATAAGGAAGCTGGTTCAATAACAGATTTGCTAGGTCATTATATTACTTACTTATCTTAGTTTAATTTTTGAACACCAAGGGAATCTCCAGTATAGATATATTTCAAGCTAGGAGACGATAAACAGGAGCTTGGATGCTTTTTAAGGTTTATTGATTTGACGAACAAGTGAACTGTGCTGCATGAATGTCAGACAATACTGCAAAAATAAGAGGGAATAGTTTTATTTTATTCAACATTATTTTAGTTTCAAATTGCACTCTATTAAGATGCAGTCATCTACTCTTGCCATTGAATGTGTCTTTGAGGAAATGTTAAAAGAATTTGGGTCCTTGGCTGATTAACTCTGTGTCAAGTGTGTATTTTTGAAGATGTAACTAAGTAAACCATATCTGTTTTGCTTCTGCCTTTTTTAAGTTCAATAAACTGTGTATATAGTGTAATGATCTGAATGAACAACATTTAAACTACACAACCTCAATGTTAATGCAACCATTCTATGAATATTACAGTCGTTATTGCATTTTAAGCTAAAGATATAAAAGAAAGTGGTTTTCCCTTTGTTTGCAGTCATGTTTAAAATAACCTTTAGGTTTTTATTGTTTTTTTTAAGTATGTAAATAATAAAGCATTAATTTTACTTATTTCTGCCATGCTGAGTTGGCTATTTGCTTTTTTTTTTTTGCAAGGACCACCTTTGCACAGGAAGATTATATCATTGTATCTTCTCTTCTTGTTCAGACATTTCCTCAATACTACAATCGGAAAAGGTCAATAGGAATCGCTTGTCTTCAGGCATGATGAAAATGTTGATTTTTTCTTTTATAAGTTGAATTAATTGAGAGGCAAGAAATAAACGTACACCTTCAAAATTTAAGACAAAAAAGATTCCTTGTACTGCCAGTAATTCCACTGCTGTTGTTACTTGAAGTTTCTCATCATAAAAAGAAAGAACACTGAAAAGTTGGTTGGGAGTTTTCAGTCTTGTTCTTTTCAACTCTCTACTCTCATTCAAGTTCCCTTGCTTTTGTCTGCTTTTCCAAAGAGCAATGATGCTCTCTGGGCAGAGATCAAGTCACTCAGACCTCTGCCCAGAGGTCAGAGGTCTGGAAGAGAGACCCCTGCAACTTTTGCCACAAAGACACTCTCATCTCCCAACAGGAATCATTATCCACAGCTCTGCTACACCCAGAAATGCCACGCATAGGATTTGACAAAGGCCAGGAACGCCTTTCTGCTGAATTCTTAGATTAAAGTTGTAAAAAAATTACTTGAATTCTTTAGCACTCATTGCAGAAGGTGTGCGGGAAAACAGTGAGTGTAAACCAAAAAAATATAAAAAATCCTGAGGATCTCGTGGGAAGAGCAGCACTATCAGATCCAGAACTCAGAAAAATGTGACCGACAGAACATATGTTCCAATGCTAGTGGCAACGCAGCCAGCATTACGCAAGAGAGATTACCTCATGCCACTCAGAATGAAGCTGAATATTAAGAGAAGCAGCAGTGTGATGGATGTTTAAGACTCTTCAGTGTGGTCATGATGGCATGTTTCCAACCCCTTCTGAGAAAAAGTTTCATTCACTTCTGGGCAGGAAGAAGGGAAATACTGCTTATCAAATTGTACGACAACTAGATGGTCTGTACAGTGTTGATGTACTTTAGTTGCTGAGTCAGATACCAATGGAGCTGGCTTTCCTTCAGGCCATTGAACATCAAATTATACTGTTGCATTGATGTAGTATCTATCATGATGGGATTCATTTATCTGACACAGTTTGGTTTACCATAGATCTCAAACTGTGATGAAAGTGTCACTGGTGGTACTTGGGCTGCCTTTAAGGTCTATGCATGCTCCGCAGGAACAGGAGATTAGATCTTTCTAAGAGGTGATCAGCAAAACATTATCATTCTGATCTTGTACCTTGTTCACACATCATCTGGATGGAACTTTTCTGTAGTTGGTCAGAAATTTGAAGTGGACATAGTTATTACACTGACACTTGATGAAGTGAGTGTGCATGCTCAAAACCGACCCAATGCGGACATCCACCGGAAGGTACATTTTTATGATCCATGTCTCTGTATCGTACAGTAAAGTGCTGCATGTGAAGCAGCGTTCACATCAAAATGTTTACTATGCGACACTGAGGAGAGAGTCAGCGTAAATAGTCGTAACGGCGCACAGCAGGCTGACTACCACTTTGTGCTGTGCTGACAGTTGTGGTACTCTGGCTACTCTGGTATAGCTAGGACATAAAACTAGGCAGCATCCATTCAGATTGTGGGAAATGAAGTAAAATCATTATGAAAAATCAATGCATTTGGTATGCCTGACTAATTCCAACCATCCAGTTGGCGTGTGTGGAGTCCGCTCAGTATGTTTGAATATGTGGAAGCTCCCACATATTGTTCATTTGAAATGTGGAATGTTATTTTCTTTGCCACCTCAATTGAAAAAAGGCATTTCTGCATGCAGAGTGGCATGCAGAGATATTAAGGATTTTATTTGGCAAGGTTAATATGAACAAACTCATCAAAAGTGTAAAAAAGACCTCTTGCTGTGGCAGTAACTGCGTTTCAAGGGAAATATATAAGATGTTGAGGCCAGGGAAACTCCAGTTTTGCAAAATTCCAGCTTCTTCCAGTTTCTTCAAAGGACTGCAACCTTCAACCAACCACTCAGAAAGAACAGTAAAAAAATATATACTTTTAATCCCAATACACAACTAACTGCAGAAGTCCATTCTCTGTTTAAGAATACTGCTAAACGGTGTCTGAAGATGGTGGCATTGAACTTTGAAAACTTGGTATTCAAAGATAGTACTGAACAGTGTTGTATAAAGTACTGAAATCTCGGAGTCAAGTAAAAGTATAGGTACCGCTCCAAAATATGACTTTGGTAAAAGTAAAAGCCACTGACTGAAATGTTACTTGAGTTAAAGTATTAAAGTATCTGAAACGTCTTGTACTTAGGTATAGAAAGTACTGTAAAAATGGATGTACTCAAGTAATGTAATGAAAAGTACAAGTAAAAAGTAAAACAAAGCAAACGCAGTTTGAATGACATTTTTTATATTTTGGTAAACTTGTAAAATACACTTAAAATAATGTACACAACCAAGTGCAGGCAAAATTAAACATGCTAATAGATAAACCTGCAGCATCATTTAGTTAAGAAAATTAGGAGCTTTACCTAAGCCACAAGGTTTAAATAATTAATAAGATAAAAAAATAAATAAACTTGTAATCCAAAAAATACAATAATCCATGAAACAGCCAACATTCAGTACGTTCTGATGACGTCACCACATCGCGCAACTCTCTCTCGGTGCGTCACGATCCGGAAACAATAAAGCTAATTGAAAATAAAGCCGGGAAAATGTTTGAAAATGACAGATAAGGATTAATGTGAACTGAAGCGGGAACACCGCGTGTGACCCACGATGAACCGCGCCAGTTTAAACTGCAACAAAACGTAAATTAGCGATTGTGTATGTTTGTGTGTGTTGGCGTGTGTTAACGCGACTCTTTAATTAGGTCGTAACTCGTGACGCTCCTCCGTCACAGTAACGAGTAACGAAACCACACATTGAAAATGTATCGGAGTAAAAGTATGCAATTAAGTTCGGAAATGTAGTGAAGTAAAAGTGAAAGTTATCAAAAATTTTCTTACTCGAGGAAAGTATGAAGTACTCCAAAATATACTTAAGTAAAGTAGTGAAGTATTTTTACTTCGTTACTATACAACACTGGTACTGAACCACTGACCTTGATGAATTTAGTGTTACGGAAGGGCAAAAGGATAAGACTCAATTAAAATATATCTAACTTCATGTCAGAACAAATTCCACAAAGGGCAGATTTTATGATCAAAGAGAAGGCTTTCTTTATGTTATCAACCTTTCAAACTAATGAGGAAAGAAAAATAAAGTGAAAAAGTACATGTGCTATGTTCTTCGTAGCATAAAACATACTGATATGACTGTTATGTCAGGCTGTGTTGCCAAATATGCCAATCAGACTAATTTTCGAAGTCAAGCCTTGGATTCTGAGAAAAATCTCACACACGTGTGACTAATTCATGACAATTCTAGATAATCCCTGCATTAAACAATTGTCTTGAAGCCGTGGGGCCAAAACAAATGAGATTAACTGTATTTTTCTGTAGTCTTTTGTGTTGGATTTAAAAGCATTTGGCTTGTCAGTTTCTCAGCCATGTTTTTTTGTTCTTTTATTTATTTTTTTTTGTTTACTAGCATCACCATATTCATGTTTCTGGTACCAGGAGCCAAGAATATGTTCTACTCCCACCACCCTCACGCCATCCCCTGATGTTCCCTTTTGTAAGCAGAACTCAGAACTGCATCCCGCTCAGCGTGGGAGGCCGGGTGCCACTGAGGGGACAGAGGACAGATGTGGCTTACATAATGATCAGCAAATCACTTATCTCAGTGGCCCTAATCCTGCAAGCATTGCTCCACACATCTCCCCACGGCGGCCTCGTCTCACTGCGCCAAGTTTTGCCACATTGTGCTGAACCAAACGGCCTGAGGCTTGCTGCTTCTTCCCAACACTGGCTGTAATGACTGAACCAATGGACTTGATGGGAACGACTGTACAGTTGCCCTTGAAGGCAATTACCATCATTTTTCAATATGGGGACAACCAGATCATAGCTGAACAGGCAACAGCCCAATATGGGACCAGAATGTGAAACAGATCAGTTCACAAACTGTTGAAAAGATCACGGTTCATTGGCTGCTTAATAACAGGAAAATACAGATACAGAAAAATCTATCAATCTACATCTTGACAGATTTCCTACCATTTTGTTCAGGCCATGTGCCCACATCAACAAGGGGTATGGAGATTAATGACAAATAGGAAACTCCTAGACGAAACAGTTGGAAATGATGTTGGTCAGCTTTTTCATAACTTCTCTTGAACAAAGTTCAGCTGATTATTTTTTGCAAAATACCTAACAATTGACTTTGGTAAATACTTACATAGATAAATAACATCCTGAAAGTTGCCAGAATCACAGTCAATTTCTTCCAATGCATCAAAGTCAAAGTTTCTTTTTTGTACTGCAGTTTCTATTTCAAGTAAAAGTTTGAATCAAGAAATCCACACAAAGCTAAACAGGTCCTTCTCAAAATATTAGCATATTGTGATAAAGTTCATTATTTTCATTAATGTAATGATAAAAATTTAACATTCATATATTTTAAGATTCATTGCACACTAACTGACATATTTCAGGTCCTTTATTGTGTTAATACAGATGATTGTGGCAGACAGCTCATGAAAACTCAAAATTCCTATTTCAAAAAATTAGCATATTTCATCCTACCAATAAAACAAAAGTGTTTTTAATACAAAAAACCTTCAAATAATTATGTACAGTTATGCACTTGATATAAGAATTTTCTATGTTCTTTGATCAATTGTATGTTTCATGCTCATTTTATACATTTTCAACACATTTTAAAGGAACTGGTTACTGTATGCTAATTGTATGCTAATTGATAACGCTCTGAGCTCATGGTCGTCACCTCTGGAGTCCATGGACAACGGGGGTCCAGCCATGGACAGCAGGAGGTTGAGTGAAACTTGTTACTGTATGTTGATTGATCATGATCAATTAACATACATGAGCTCATGGTCAAGTCGTGGGCAGGGAAGTAGCATTCTGATTGGCTAACCCGTCTGGAAGAGGGGAAATGGCCATTTCCTTCTTGCATTCGAGGTCATTTTTGGTAATGAGTATAAAAGCAGAAAAGTCTAATTTGTTCAGTAGAGTCTGCTGTGGGTTTCGTACGGACGCCCAGTTACGTGATGCTATAGCTCTGCCCGGACTGTCGGCTCTCCAGTTCACTGTGTCACGGTAAGAGCGGATTGAAAGAATTTAAGCATTACGTATTGTTTGTTGTGTGAAAGAGTTTGCTGTAATCTGTGGCGGAATAAAAGGACACATTTATTCTAGCAGAACAGCGTGTTGTCATTATTTATCACCGATCACCCCCGATCCTGCCTAAAATTTCACAAAACAGCACTCAATACTTGGTCGGGAATCCTTTTGCAGAAATGACTGCTTCAGTGCGGCATGAAGGCTATCAGCCTGTGGCACTGCTGAGGTTTTATGGAGGCCAGGATGCTTCGATAGCGGCCTTTAGCTCATCCAGAGGGGTGTTGGGTCTTGCGTCTCTCAACTTTCTCTTCACAGTATCCCACAGATTCTCTATGGGATTCAGGTCAGGAGAGTTGGCAGGCCAATTGAGCACAGTGATACCATGGTCAGTAAACCATTTACCAGTGGTTTTGGCACTGTGAGCAGGTGCCAGGTCGTGCTGAAAAATGAAATCTTCATCTCCATAAAGCTTTTCAGTAGATGGAAGCATGAAGTGCTCCAAAATCTCCTGATAGATAGCTGCACTGACCCTGCCCTTGATAAAACACAGTTGACCAACACCAGCAGCTGACATGGCATCCCAGACCATCACTGACTGTGGGTACTTCACACTGGACTTCTGGCATTTTGGAAATTCCTTCTCCCCAGTCTTCCTCCAGACTCTGGCACCTTGATTTCCGAATGACATGCAAAATTTGCTTTCATCCGAGAAAAGTACGTTGGACCACTGAGCAACAGTCCAGTGCTGCTTCTCTGTAGCCCAGGTCAGACGTTTCTGCTGCTGTTTCTGGTTCAAAAGTGGCTTGACGTGGGGAATGCGGCATCTGTAGCCCATTTCCTGCACACGCCTGTGCACTGTGGCTCTGGATGTTTCTACTCCAGACTCAGTCTACTGCTTCCGCAGGTCCCCCAAGGTCTGGAATCGGCCCTTCTCCACAATCTTCCTCAGGGTCCGGTCACCTCTTCTTGTTGTGCAGCGTTTTCTGCCACACTTTTTCCTTCTCACAGACTTCCCACTGAGTTGCCTTGATGCAGCACTCTGGAAACAGCCTACTCGTTCAGAAATTTCTTTCTGTGTCTTACCCTCTTGCTTGAGGGTGTCAATGATGGCCTTCTGGACAGCAGTCAGGTCAGCAGCCTTACCCATGATTGGGGTTTTGAGTGATGAACCAGGCTAGGAGTTTTAAAGGCCTCAGGAATCTTTTGAAGGTGTTTAGAGTTAATTTGTTGATTCAGATGATTAGGTTTCTAACTTGTTTAGAGACCCTTTTCATGATATGCTAATTTTTTGAGATAGGAATTTTGGGTTTTCATGAGCTGTATGCCACAATCATCCGGTTATTGTATTAAAACAATAAAGGACCTGAAATATTTCAGTTAGTGTGCAATGAATCTAAAATATATGAATGTTAAATTTTTATCATTTCATTATGGAAAATCATGAACTTTATCACAATATGCTAATATTTTGAGAAGGACCTGTATGTGCTAATGTTTAGGTATAAATATTCATATCCATGTTAAAGCATAAAAAGGCAAAGGTCTGCTAACTAATCTGTTAACTACATCACACAAGCTTCAGCTCTGTACACAAAACTGTATTACAGCAATTGATTTAAAACTTAAAACAGTAGGCCACAATGTACAGTAGTCAACATCTCCAACAATGATTTGTTAAAATTCCCTGGACTAATATCCTAATCTTATGATTTGGGACAGGATCAGGATATTCCTCTAGAAGTGGAAACAAATTTTAATTTGAGCAACACAAAACATTGTTACTATAAGTACGTAGGAATTATTTTTATGAACTATTTATTTTGTGGCTATTTCCAGTGCAGTCAGCAAGTTGCCCCTTGTTGAAATTTGTTTTTTAAGAACAAGCATCTCAATGCTTTCACTGCAGAAAGCCAAAAAAAATTCAATAGATTTTTTAATACTTTTTAGAATACTTCCACAATAAATACCGTAAATTAGTCATGTATTTTTAATTCCATATCACCCATTCCTAATTTGGTTTTCAGGTATTTCTTTCTTGTCCAGCTCCTCACAGCTTGTGTTATCATGAATCATTTTGTATCTCTCATCAATGTCAATGAAAATATTTAACAAGAGCAGAAAAACAAATCCAAATCTCATAAATTCTGACATTAATAGCACCTGCTGTTTATAGAAGTCCCTCAAGAAGCAAAGACACTGCCGAGCAGAGCAAAAAATACAGCAATTTCTTCAAGAGGCAGCACGTCCATCTTCAAACAGCTGCTAAGCATCACTCATGGGTCTGTAGCCTTTCTCCACAAAATACCTTTAAAGACTTAAAAACAGAATGAAATGGCTCTGCTCACACCTTTCCTGTGAAGATATCTAAACCTCAGGAACACAACTAATTCTACAAAGGACTGTGAACATTTGGACTGAAACAGAACTTGTGCAAAATACCCACTACCATTAGTTGAAAAAAGATTTAAACTCAAGTTTTAAACACTTACAAATGAAACCAAAGAATTATTTTTGTGACTTTGTCAATAGTTTTCATATTATTGAGCTCAATTTAGAGCTGTGTCATAAGGTCAGGGGATGAAATTATTTTACTATTCATCTAAATTAATAGATTTCCAAATTAGAATTTGTGAAAAAAAAAAAAAATGAGACATGAAAAAGGTGGAAGTCAGAAACACAGCACTCCAGCAAGTTTATGGTAAACACATGAGGTTGCATGGACCCAACACTCTGCAGCAAGCAGAAATTAGCTGGACATTAGCTACATTGTAAAACTAAGCTAAAAATTATGTGTCGTCAATAGAACCTTTGGTAATTTAAGGGTTTTTGTAGAATGATGGAGGACTATGAGACAGAAATGATAAAAAGTTGCTAAACGTAAAATTGTGGTAGTGAGAAAGTCCCCAGAAATTGGAACTCAATTGAGAACCTATTCTAAGTTCTCAATAAGAATATTTATTGAGAACTTTGTCAATCTTGGAACGAACCGAGAACTATTAGTTAATATAGTCTATGTAGACATAACTACAACTATACAGCTAACTACAGTCTTGACTATATAGTTATATTCATATCCATAATTGCATGGCTATAATTATGTAGTCTTAGCTACTACATACTCTTCACAGGATGTTTATGACTATCGTAAATATTAGAGCTAATAGGGTGCCACTGAGTGCAATACTTCATTACAATAATACAAATGAGTTGCACTGAAAATATTGCCTCCATAAACTGCAGGGTACTTTTTTTTTTTTTAGGTATTTGGATTTCGTCTAGCATTTAGATGGGTAAAATACAGTTGGGTAAAAAGTTTGTGATCCAGTTCCGTAAATTCAGCATTAAATAAATGAAGAACAAGCTCACCATTTAGTAAATGAATGTACAAACTCCTTGCCCTGCTCATGTTGCTGCTCAGTTGTTAATGATAGAGCAGAGTAAGGGGAGCATACTGCAGTATCAACCTGCCTCTGGTAAAATGGTTCATCTGCGATGGACACTTATTCTCCTTTCCCATGATGCTCGGCTGATTTAACTGCCAACCCTGTCGTTTGGCTTATCAACTGATCTTTACTGCTGCGCAGCCAGGCGGTTGATGTGGAAAAGCTACAGTGTTGTCCCTCTTACACACAGAAAGAGCTTTTATCTCACATGTGCCAAGCCCATAGCAGAAGCCACAGACTCAGAGACAAAATTGCCAAAGAAAGACTTGAGTTTCTCATATAAAGAGCAGATCGCTGGAGGAGAAAAAAATGTCCAGAAAAACAGAGCTGGTGCATTTCCCTTATGGAAGGTAAACTCATCACAGGTCAGGTGGTCAAGTGCCTGAGGTAAAACTCTCCTCCTGCCTGTATACAATAACCTGATGCGACACAGAGAAGTCAATGTGAAAGAAAGCTGGGGTCAATTCACCATCCAGCAGCTAATAAGAGTCTGGACGCAAAGAGTTCATCAGTAGCATACTGCAACCCGGGAAGTCGGCAGAGGTAACTAAAATGGGTACAGCAGCTAACGTTACAATTCCTCAGAAATGAGGACTGTTAATGGTGGAGTGACAGTTCAAATCACAACACTCAAAAAAAAAGGACTATTACAGCTCAATACCTGGACCAATTATGGATGATGAAATTACAAAGTGCAACAAATTTAAGTACAAAACAAAACAGAAACACCACAAGAACATAATTAGTGCTTAACTTACATCTTGTACTCTGAAAATCAATAACACATTATCTGCCTTGTTAGTTTCCACATCCTTATATACATCTCCCTGAAGTTATCCAACTCCAATGCACCAAAATTTAGATGTTTTAAGATCAGTTAATCTAGTTTGATTTGCATCTCCGAGCTGATATTTTCCTTCTTAAATTCAAGGGAAGCACCAAATAATTAGAGACTCTTTGACCCAATATTAATATATGTGTCAGTCGTGATACTGAAAAATATGCTAGATTGGGTATCGGGGACAATGAGCCTGATCCATAATGGTAGATCTATTCAGTCCAAGTCTATGCTTTGTACTCTGAGTGATGTCACGCTTTATTTTACATTATATTTGGAATTCCCAATTTCACTTTCTGAACCATTTGAAAGATTTCTTGCAGATTATAGTTACATGTTTGACCAAGATAATCAACCCATTGGTTTTGTCAATTTCAGTGCAGTTATATTTCAGTGGCTGTTACTCCTTATTGAACTGACTGGATAAACTGTGTTGTTTTAACATGTTTGACCAAGCTTGTAAAGCTATTGGTATCACATGAATTTGCGATTCAATATATTTACGTCTGTGTTTAAAGAAACACTTTAAGTCAATTCAACACTGTTTTTCTGTATCAGATCATATTCACTGATACTAAGCCTCAGATAACTATATTGGTAATCGAAGTGAAAAAAGTGGATCAGTGCATCCCAACCAATTTGTTTATGTTCAGCAAACACCAACAGTGTGGAATCTGTTGATTAATGTACAGGTGAGGTTGGATGAAAAGAATTTGAGAAACTAGTAAAGATCATTTGTATCATGCGGCACAGCACAGAAGATTTGAAAGATGATGTATAGCTGTTTTAAAAGACTGTTTAAATGTATTCTTTATTCAAATAAAAAAGCAATGTTTAGAATAAAATGATGAAGTTTACCTTGTTTTTGTTTTTTTTCTGGGAACCTTAGCACAGTGAAAAACAGAGTTGGCCTTAAATTAAGATCCTGGGATAAGATTAATAATAAAAATAATAATAAAAAAAGAAGGATCCTCATAACCCATGTGGCTGTAATTAAAAACCTGACTTCTCGCTCTGTATCCTCAGGCTGTCTGCTGCACCTGTCCCTCATTTGGCTCCTTGCGCTGATCTGGGGCAGCAGATCCCTGACAGGCATACAGAACAGCTTCTGCACACGCTCAGCCTGAGCCGCAGCCAGCAGCAAGTCAACGTGCGCCTTGTATGGGGAACCTGGGGAGGAAACACTCTCTAACAAAGTCAACCCAGGAACAAACACCTCTTTTACCCTCTCTAGCTGCCTGCTCCTCCAGAGGTGCTCCCTTCTTCCTCCTTTTATTCAGTCGCTCTGAGTGATAAAACTCAACAACTCAAGTCTGCGACGAGTAACTCCACTTGTCTTTGCAAATGACTTTCACCCCTCAGTCTCCCTCGTTTCCAGAGGCTTAACACATTAAAGATAAAATCTCATTTCCTAGTCTAGCAGCATCACTGGCTCTTCGCTTAGTGAGGCTGCATCAGGTGCTGACATCAACAGCTTTTCTCCTGCTCACAAATTCCTGAAGCTACACTGATTATTTCCTTTGACAAATCTAACAAAATCTCACACTAAACTCTGTAAATGTATGTCTCCTTTATGTACTTAGGATTACAGACTGTGAGGCATATGCTTATCACTTCTTTCTCAAAAAAGAAGGATCCTCATAACCCATTGAGGTTATGAGGGCCATAATCTCAATGGGTTATGATCTCATTGAGGTTATCAGGACAATCCGATGCCCTGATTTAAGAATCAAGAAAACAAACATCAGATCACCAGCTAATAATGGTATTTCCGTCATTCATATAATGTATTCACATTTTGATGTAAGAAAACAGACCGACAAGGCTATGAAGCAATCTGAGGAGGCCTTCGGCGAGAGCCGCAAGATAATTGAATGAGAGTTTTTTCACAATGATTACAGGAAGATTATTGAGCTTCTGAAGCTTCTGGCTAGGCGTGTGAAAGAGCAAATCAAGCTTTGTGAGAAGTATTGAGAAAGGCAGAGGCTTTATTAGCAAACAGACAATGGTGTGATGACTCAAACTACTATGACTGGGAGGTAAAGGGTTTAGGTTTAAGCTGCTCTGTAGTCTGAGAAATTCTTTTTCAGACTTTAAAGACATCCTGAAATGCCTTGGTGCTCAAACAAAACCATATCAAATCTTAATGTTTCACCATCTCTGGCAAACACAGTAAAGGTAAGGCACATGCTTAGGGTGTACTGAAGAAAAAATTATGTCTGGATTCAAGAAGAATTAATAGATATCTGAGGACGCCCACACGCTGTTGTGAAGGTTGCGTAAAACTGAAAAAGCAATGGGGCAATGGACAGAAGGATCCAAAAAAAACCTTGCAGAAAATAATGTCATAATGCCATATTGCAACTGTCATCTAGATACAACTTATGTACTGGTGCTCTCATGTACACATTGTTTACTCTCAGGTACACATTGTTTACTATAAGGAGCTCAGTAACTTCTGTAGATGTCGTATTCTGTACAGCTTCAGACAGCAATATTATGTGCTGGTAATAATGTCTAGACAGGCTTTCTGTCTAGACATTAGGTGATTTAAGGTGGAGCTAAATATCCAGCACATTAAAATGAGAAAATATACATAACTGGGTTTTATAGAATGAGACAAAGTAATATTTGAAAAAAAATATTTCAGGTTCAATAAAGAATATTTTCTTTTTGTTGTTGTTTTTACAGATGGACCAAAGTGTGTAGGAATTCTAAACTTTTTAGTTTTAAAGAATCTGTAATCAGTAATAAATTTACTCAAGGTTTGACCAGTTCATGTTGTGATGTTTCACACACTGAAGATAAAGGTCATTCTAATTGCAAATTTTTTTTTCTGTTTTTATAAAAATAATAAAGATAAACTTGTTTTCACTGTAGAAATTTCCATCTAAATAGTCAATCAGAAGCTGCCTAAAAGATGCCAACTTGTATATGACCAACATCACCTCACATTGTTGAAGAGTCATTGCTGTTACTCTATCAATGTTTCCCTTTCCTGCTGAAATAATGACCCATGAATTATTCAAAAGTGCTGGAGGTTTTTCAAGGTGTAAAATATTCACCTTCAGATCCCAGGCTTATCATAATAGCATCGCCAGATGAACTTCAGTTTGATGAGAAATATGGTGGCATTTTAAGATGGCAAGATCTCATGTTGTAATATTTTTGCAATATGTCCAACAGGTGACCTTTACTGGCTTAAATTATAGTTCATAAATCACCTTGGCAGTTTGGACGAACTGTCAGACGGTCTAGGAACTGCCTGAACAAAAGTCTGTGTCACAAGGTTTTCCTCGAGTCTTGTCTAAATAGTTCCTACTGGGGCAAGAGCAAATGTAACAACATTCTATTTCAGTTTTTAAGATGGCACATACCTAACATTTACTCATATGGACAGAATGCACAAATTTGTATGATGTACTCAATAAAGTGGATTAAAAGCTAATATTAGGAACACATACATAAATTGATAAATTATTGAATCATTGACTTTCTTGTGAAGAAATTATCCTTAGTTAAAAATTTAAATTATACCACCTTTTACATGTTAAAAACTAATTCTCATGTGAGAATTAAAGAAAAAAAATCACTATGTTGCCACATTCAAGATCACAATTGGCTTGTGCACACTGCTAAAGCACCAATAAATGATCATTTTACAAGGAAATCATATGCAGTCATGTGTTGTGTAATGAACTCCTGCAACAGTTCTCGTAAACCATGGTTAAACTGTCTTAATCCTCTTGTCTCTGCAGCTCTAATTGCTCTTAAACCCTAAGGATATAAAGTGCTGATGTGCTTTCCTTAATTGCAGACATCCTCCCTTTCCCCACACTTGTTTGCTGCCATATGAAGAAATTTATAGCAGGTTGAAACGACAACCAATTCCACAATGTGCCTTAAGGACACCAATTTTGTAACACACATGTGTGGTGCAATCCGCAAGAAGCATTTTGCTAGGGCACCCTGAATCCATTCAATTTCAATTTGGATTCATATTTCCTGTAGGCGCAGCCTCGAGGTCCCTCAATGTTCTGAAATCACTGCTTGCTATTGGCTTGAAATATCACTCACTTTTTGATATATGATGTCAATAGAGCAGAAAGGAAAGATTTTTCAGAGGACTCCAGGCTAAAATCTTATTCAACTTTCATGTTTATCAGAATAGCAACAGACAGGAAACAGTTAGCTGCAGGTCAAACACTCTGACACTGCCGAGGAAAAGCAGAGAGCGCTTTTTAAGGCAGTTGTACAAAGTCGTTAGAATCTAGGACATTCAGATGACTATGTTGAGTTGGCCCAGTTCCTGGAGTTTAGCTGTGGAGATGTGAAAAATATCACCTCCTGTTTCACACATTTCTTATCGATACAACTTATACTCTACAAACCCACTCACTCAAATGACAAGTTCTGGCCACATGGTTGAGTAATTACAAGAGAAAACACATAAAATCAACTCCATGCTGAGGCAAAAGTCACAATACTCAGAATCCTGATTTGGTTTTAATGAAATGTTGGTGACCAACTTCATGAAGCGATGCATGAGGAAAGATTTCCGTAACTCTCCTAACCCTTCTGGGGCCTGTTTATAAAGTCGTCACTTGGAATTTCGAGTGCTCAGGCCTTGAAATTCTAAATCTGTTTTAATGTCAGAGATAGCAAGCCAGTAGAAAACCCCAGACATTAGAGGATGTTTTAGCTCACCGGCTTACTGTACCATTCTCATTTATAACTTTTAGATTGAAGTTGAACTGACAGGATAATATATTTTTAAGGAAAATGTTTTTTCATGTCCTTATCATCCAACTGAGGTATTTAACCCAGGTGCTACGACTTCCTGAACCTCTGCCTTGTTGTGTTGTCTTTGCTTGTTTGTTATAGAGCAATAAATATCCTTTACGGTAAACAAATATAAAGAATAGCAGATAAAATAGAGAAAAACCCTTCTAAAAGTAAAATTTTGTAGCATTTTCTGTTAGTTTGCACAGAAGCTAATGTTGTTTGCACTGCCCCTGCACAACAGGACCACCTGACCTCATGCAAATCTGACTTCATCTGTGCCCAATGTAAGCAACTACGGCCACAAGCCTCTGTCCACCTGGTTAAATATTACATTAGCATGGAAAAGGCAAGTTCATAACAGTTGGAATACGTTAGCCAACAATTATTGCACTCCTAACAGTCCTGCACACACTGATGAAGATTTGTCAATTTATTGAGCAGTCAAAATGTCGCCTCTGTCGAACTGTCCTGTAGTTAACTAGGTTTAACTGTAACATCACCAATAGTCCATATAGACCATTCTGTTAAATCAAAATCTGGAACTCACTGAAAAGTATATTTAAAACTCAACACACTGGAAACTTCACCTACTAAGTTGGAGGGCATGTGCAAGTAGACAGCTAAGACTCAACTCCTCTACTAACAGCATGCCTCCTGTCATCATGAAAAAGCTTCAACCACTTTAGCAAATGAAAATGCTCACTTAATCAAACCAGAGGAATATTTATCAATAAAATAAAATAACTGTTGCGAACAAACATTATTTGACATCTCCAACTAAGGCTGGTTGATACCACTAGGGCTAAAAAAAATACTGAATAAAATTAAGTGGCTGAAAAATCTTACGTTTTGTAAAGTGGGATTCCATAATGGTTAGTATTACAAATTCACTGCATTAGGAATTCCCCCTTTCATAATGTTTGCTGCACATAAACCTCCAGAGGGTCTGCTCATTAATAAGACCAAAGTTGCCACAGGCTGACCTTCTACAACATGGAGACATGCATCTCAGTGCATGAGTCAAGGATTTTAATGTGTGTGTCCTGTAGTGATAAATGAATAGTAATCTTAGTGTTTACGTGTTGCTCAGAACTGCAGCCTCCCATGAACAGAAGCTGGTAGGATTTCTACGTCTCCACGACTGGCCTCTGAATCTCAGCCAATTTGTTTCTCAAGAGTACACTTTATCTTGTGGACTTTTGTCAGGGCTGATCAAATCTACTCAGGAAGAAAATCCTTGAGCAAGATGGACCAACATGTTCCAAGCTCCCCTAGAGCTCAAAAAATGCATGGAGTTGAATTTAATCATTTTTGTTTCTTCTCTTTTTGTGTTTTTAATCGGTTTTTACTTCCATTTCATTTAAACAACAGCAGCTAAAATTGGTTCAATAACTCAAGCTATGAAACTTTATTTTTATCAATAAAACTATGTTATATAATTTATAGCTTTTTTTTCTAACATTTTTGCACTTTTGGACTTCATCTTTAACTGATCTTCCTGAGTTTCGTCTGTGTAAGATGCACAAATACAATAACTAATTAACGGTTTCCATATTTCATAATAGTTTGATCTACAACTGCTTCATTCCAAGAGAATCGGTTTTCTATTGTTTATTGGAACAGGGAAGACGTAAAGCTTGATGTTTATTCTAGGATCTGTTGATTATTAGGTCATAATAAACCCCTAAAACCTACTCATAACAAACTGTTCTTTTTCAAGAAAAAAAAAAAAGTAATTACACCAACAAGTGTTTCTAATTGAAAGTGTGGTAACGCATTTGATAAAATGAAAGAAGTTAATTGACAAACTACTCATGCCTCTTTTTCACATTTTATTACATTACAACCAAAAAGTGTATTTTATTGGAATTTTATGTGGAAAAAACATAAGGTAGCAATCTGAAAAAAGAAACAAAACAATGTTTTACATTTTTTACAAATCCAAAACTGTTATGCGTGTTTTCACCTCCGCTGAGTCTTTATTCTTTTTATGCACTTCACGCATGCCTTTATCAGTTTTGCACATCTAAAGACTGAAATGTTTTACAATTCTTAAAACACATTACACAAAGCATTTTAGCAAGTAGATTGAAAGTTTAACCAGTACTGTCATGATTCATGTTTTGTCCTGTCCATGCTATGTTTAAACACTTATTCAGCTCACCTGCCATGCCTGGTTGCTTACCTATTCCGCATGCACCCCACCCTACTTAAACACCTCTCAGCGTCTGCCTCCTTGCCAGATTACTGACAGCCATGAGCCAGTAGAGATCCAGTGTTTCCTTCCAAGCCTTCAGTGTTTCCTCAACCCTTTTCTGTCCATGGATTGACCCCTTCTGCTAAGCCCTTCATGGATCCCTTCTGTTCTGGATTTCTGGACCCTGACCCAAGCTCTGCCTCACGTTAAGTTAGCAAAGTTAGCAATATTCAAGCTAACTTAGCTTGAGTATTCCCTGCCCCTCAAGCTAAGTTAGCTCTCTCTGTCCTGCTTTGTATGACCTCTGCCTGAATATCGTCATAGTCCCTGGGTGTTGCCTCTTGGATCTCCTTATGGAGTAGCCTGTTCAACCTGGTTACCTGCACCTCCCTGCCTTCAGGCCCTTGATTTCACTGCTCCACCTGTCCACTATTCTACAGGTCAGTTAAGCTGAGCATTTCCAAGATACCCCTCTTTTAGCTGTGCATCACCAGCCTCCTCCCCTCTCTTCCCAGTACTGTGTTTGACGACCTCATCCTGAGCAGCAACCTGAATTTGAAAATTTAATTAACTTGTTTTTTCCTTTGCGTACTCATGCGAGTGGCTGAATTTCCGGGTCCCCACTGAGTGTCCTTCCACATGTTTCCACACTAATCTGACACATAAAATCTCTACAAAATACTTAAACATTTGTCTGGAGATGAACTGAAAAAAGGATCAAATGTAAAAATGGGAAATGAGGACAAATGTGATTGATTCTGTCTTCCCAGCTTGACAGTACTAAGTGCCAAAGCCAGAACTTTCCAGGTGGAATCAGGGATGAGCTCTCTCTGGAAACCAGCTTGATGTTCTTTCAAACCACTTTTGTAACCGATTGTACTGAGCATTTCTTGTAAATACAGATTAACTCACATTGACACAGAAGATGTTGTGGTGCTTCACGGCCCTGTTCATACCAACAAAAATGGGTACTGATGTTAAAGAAAGTCAGAGTCGACAAACTCACTGCTGTTCTCTCACTCCCTGCGCAAATGACCCAAAAATAATTACCACTGGCTACTGTAGTAAATGGAAATAATTTCTGGTAATACTTCCACAGCAGCAGAGACTGGACATTCATTTTTCTAAATAAATGCAATTCAATGTTTAACAATTTGACATTTTCATTTTATTACTGAGGTATTTTTCTTAAGCTTGTCATACAGCAAAGGATTTACTAAAAGAGCTCTTAGACTACCTGAAATTTTCAGACTCTCTTCCCCCTGCAGGATGGGAAAAGCTTGTTGAGTCAATCAGGCAGCTAGCTGAGCAGCACAGCAGGTAGCAGGTCAAAACAGGCAGCTTCCTTTCACTTCCACTCTCTTCTCTCATCTTTTCAAACCTGCACTTAACCTGAGCATCTGGAGCAGTCGGGACGAGGCTGAAGCCAAGCCACCTCTGCTTCCACGGCTTGCCTCATAATGAGGGAGACGACGAAATGTGCAAATGACCTTTCCGTCACCGTCACAGCAGGGATGCTTTGAGACAGGTCTTGTTTCCCGGTGCACCATGGAGCACTCACTCAACAACCATATGCATGAAAGAATTTCAATCAGTTTACACTATCTTTGGGTTTGAGATACAACTTTTAGGTTTTTACGTCCTACAGGACCGAGACCAACAATTGCAAAAACTCATGCCGTCTTGAACATTTAATTTCACTCCAAAATCCATTTAAATATAGATGCCTGGATTGTCAATGTTCATCTTTAAAACAATCTCTGAAGAATAATCTGGCATCCAGTATTCCTGATTGTGGACTGTTTAATTATCATCAGTCCTCTGGAGCTGAGTCTGGCTGTTGATAACTAAACATCCTCTTGAGCACTCGAGCAACAGCTCACTTCATTTTAACTGAGATCCTTCAAACCCTGTTTACGTAAGGTGCTCCCAAAGGTTCAGTCCTGGGGCCTCTGAAGTACTTATCATCCACCTGCTGCCATTTTTCATCCATCCATATATCCTTACCCTGGTGGGGTCAGGGCAGGTGCTGGTGCAAAACTCCAGGGGTCAACAGGCGAGAGGCGGGCTACACCCCAAATAGGTCGTCAGTACCGTCACAAGGCATGGCCATCATCTTTCTTGAATATAATAATACAACTGAAGGTATGGTCACAAATTACAGCACACAATAATCAAGGACTGGAGCAATTCCAGCTAAAGTGGAATTGCTCCAGTCAATTCCACTGGAGCAATTCCAGAAATTAAAATTGTCTTAAATTTTAAGAAATTTTAAGACAATATCTTAAAATGTTTCAGTGACAAAAAAAAGAGAAAAAAACTCAACAATTAGAAGAGCTCCTTTTCTTCTAATTGTCCTTTCAAATCACTATATCTCTATTTTACACCGACTTGCTGTGTTAGACCATGGTATTTAGAGCCATATGTTACTCTGTCCCCAACTTTTGGAACTCTACCTTTGTCACTGGATCATTCTCAAATCCTATCTAAAAATCCATCTATCATCCACTGCATGTTTCACTAACTTCTTCTACCATCTTATCACCTTCCTTCAATGTTTTTGCCTATTTTTTATTCCACACCATACAGTTGTGTTCAAAATAACAGCGCTCCAACACCATTTTTAATGGAAATTACATTTCTACATGACAAATAATCTAATAGATGAAGCAGAGTAGTATAAAACCAACAGCCCCAGCAGACATAACATGCAGGCTGATGATTCTGAGTAAATTAATCAATAGAAAAGAGCCTTTTCAAAAATAATAGCTGTGTGGAGTACAATCAGTGAAGCCATTTATTTTGTGAAAACGTGCACATGCTGTTATAGTGCATTCCTCCAAAAGTCTGAATAGTCGATTGTTCCCAACGTTGCTCAGGAGAACACCGTTCTTTGATTAAAAAGTTTAGAGCAAAATGTACAAAGTGAATAAAATGATAGGCTGTTCACCAGAAATTTTCTTAAATGCTTTAAAATGAAAACTCAATCCAGACAGACATGAAAGAAAACAAAACTTCCTATTTCAATGGATATGAGGAATAATAATATAATATATATATATATATATATATATATATATATATATATATATATATATCACAGTACTTGCTGCTGAAGAGAGAGCTGTTGAAATGAATGTCTAAACAATGACCACTAAAAAGGAGCAGCATCTTGGTTCCAGACTAACAAGATAATTGCTGCCAGTCAAATCCTCCGACGCTAAAGCGATAGAAAACCTATGGGGTGAATCCATGCATCCTGTTTCGGAAACAAAACAAAGAAGGGGAATTGAGAAATCTAGTCCAGTCACGTCCTTGGCTATATATATATATATATATATATATATATATATATATATATATATATATTCTTTTGAAAAGTACCACTGTTAGTAAAATAGCAAAAATGCGTGCATACACCAAATAAAAAACATTATGCTTCAACTAGTAAAAGCAATGTATTTGCAACTGAGAAAATAAAAGCTATTCACTTTAAAACATACGCTGCCAGCTGTCTGAACATAACTTTACTAAACAGTGACCTGTAGTGTTTTACAAGCTGTCGTTAAATGAAATGCATAAATTATTATGCCTTCTCCGGGTCAAGGGAGATGTCCTGCCCCAAGTGGAGGAGTTAAAGTATCTCGGGATCTTGTTCACAAATGAGGGAAGAAGGGAGCGTGAGGTCGACAGGCGGATTGGTGCAGCGTCCGCCGTGAAACGGGCGCTCTACCGGTCCGTCGTGGTGAAGAGAGAGCTGAGTCAAAAGGCGAAGCTCTCTATTTACCGGTCGATCTACATTCCTACCCTCATCTATGGTCATGAGCTTTGGGTAATGACCGAAAGAACGAGATCGCGAATACAAGCGGCTGAAATGGGTTTTCTCCGTAGGGTGGCTGGGCTCTCCCTTAGAGATAGGGTGAGAAGCTCGGTCATCCGGGAGGGACTCAGAGTAGAGCCGCTGCTCCTCCACATTGAGAGGAGCCAGTTGAGGTGGCTCGGGCATCTGGTCAGGATGCCTCCTGGACGCCTCCCTGGTGAGGTGTTTAGGGCACGTCCCACCGGGAGGAGGCCCCGGGAAAGACCCAGGACACGCTGGAGAGACTACGTCTCTCGGCTGGCTTGGGAACGCCTCGGGATTCCCCCGGAGGAGTTGGAGGAAGTGGCTGGGGAAAGGGAAGTCTGGGCCTCCCTTCTTAAGCTGCTACCCCCGCGACCCGACCCCGGATAAGCGGCAGAAGATGGATGGATGGATGGATGAAATTATTATTTCTACACATTGTCACATTGTCTGCCTCTAAGCTTTAGCATCAGGAGACTTTGACCAAAAAGTTGCACAATCATTTCTGATGTGTGAAACAAGCTTTGATGAATTTATTAAATCTTTAAATTCTTCTGTGCTGCTGGCAACAATTGGCCTTATTCTATTTTATTTTTCAGATATCAGCCCATCGCTCCCTTATCAAACGGTTCTGGAGGCTGACAGCAGTTATCTTACCGCTTGCTAATATGTTCTAGGCCTTTCCTGCTGCAGCAAAGTTTTTTTTAAATCTCCATTTATGGCATCCTGCTGTCACTTAAGATGTTGAAGCGAGAAAAATGTAACCAGGTAGGAAAGTTTTGCTGGGTCAGCTGGTCGTCTTATCCCCACAATTCCTTTTTATCTGCTGATAAGACATCAAAGAAACCACTTTGGAATCTCAGTAGAAAGTGTTTTCCAGATCTGAAATGTGCTGACAATGAATATTAGTATTTACAGAAGGTCAGTTTCACAGTTACCCTACCTATTTAGGTAGGGTAACTGAACTCTAATCCGAGTTGGGTTATTTTTATTCCAATTCCCAGGTCACTCAAGTTGCTGAATTTTTTCCAGAACTAAATTAGACAGACATACCATTCATGAAAGCCTCCATTCAGCACATTTAGCCTCATTTGAATTGGAGAAGCTGTTCTTCTCTGCCAAAGGGCTTCTATTTGGGAGCTTTAACTCCCAAATCACCCTCTCCCTCACCAAAAAAAGGAATGCGAAAAGCAAGATTTTTACAGTGTAGAATAACAACTAACCAACATTGTCTCTTTTTTTTTTTTTCACTGTTGAAAACTTTTAATAAAATATGTTCAAGTCAAGCACAAAATCAAGATCGAAAACGTAAAAGAGAAAATGTGAGACAGGGAAAACAGGGAAGAAGATGGAGGTAAGGTACGACTGCACAATATCACAAATATGTCATTATCAGACCATCAATATATATGCAACATTCATCAAGCAAAAGTAGTGCTTAGAGTGCAATGTTTGAGGCTCGTAATATAGCAAATAAAGCTCACTATATTGATTTGTTATTTTCCTTACAATATTATTAAGTGCCATATTGTAATTGCAAAGGATAGTTTTGGATAGAATATTTGGTTGGTATTATATTTCAAGTACGAGGCATTTAAACTGCACATTGATAATATATTTGGCCATTTGGATCAGTGCCCACAAAGAATATATTCAGTAGTAGAGATGCTGAAGCTTCTGAAGAGTTGTGGGGCCAGTGAATAATAGCAAAGAAAGAAAATAATACAGTATTAACAGGAATTAGAGACCACGGCTACATACAAATAGCTAAACTGTGCAAATTCTTGAGAAAGAGCAGAGAGAGGAAAATTTTATACATTTAATAATTATATTGGCATTACAAAATAATCAGTCAGCATTGCACGGCCATAGGATAAGATAGGTAGATGCTACAAAAGACTTGAGACAAGGCAGGAGGTCAACTTCAACTATTTTCACAAAGAACAAATGGGGAAAAAAAAATTGCCCGGCCAAACGTCGCCCGGCCAAACAAGGTCTGCGTCAGGTGTTGGGGAACCAGAGCACCTTGATGACAAATGGGCTACTGGAACAACACGGAAATGGGCGAGAGATGAAAATGTGGATCTGTTGGAATGCTACTACTCAAGTAACCCTAGTCAGAGAGGTTACATGCAAAGACTGGGGAAGAAATGGTTACTTCGACATCCCCAGTCAACACTAAGCGCTGAACAACTAGTGTTCCAACATCCGGAAACGGCAACTGCTATCACAACTTGAGATTGACGAGATACAACACAAATGCTACGGCAAAAGGGAGGAACCCGGATGTCAGAACTGTGGGGACTTAACTACAAGTCCAAAATAGGGATACACGGCCCCATTGAGTGAATCAGAGCTGAACGAGACAGCTGCTGAACTGAGAGAGAAAATCATGACCCGAATGACAACCAGACCCAGGAAGCCAATAACAGAGGCAAAACCAAACTCATTGAGAATGGAATGCTTAACCCAAACCTCTACAACTCAGCATCAGTGATCCTTGAGATACTTGGCTATAAGAGCAACCATGAGACCCAATACCCACCATGGAAAAGACGGTTAGAGGCTAAAATCAAGGTAACAAGGAGGGAAGTGAGCCAACTGTCAGAGCTCCACAAGGGTACAATGAAAAGACAAGTACCCAGAAAGTACAGGCAGATGCCCATACCTGAAGCACTCGAAACTGCCAAACAGAGGCTCCAAGCCTTGGCCAGCCGCCTAAAGAGATACACAAGGGAGAATGAATCCAGAAGGATTAATCGGCTCTTTTCCACTCAACCAGCTAAGGTGTACTCTCAATGGCAGGGTAATAATAATAACAGAGCAGACCCAGACCCAGAGCAGACGGAACAATACTGGAAAGGCATATGGGAACAGCAATGCACAGTGGTTGATCTCTCTACGAGAGGACCATAGCAACCTCCCTGAGCAAGCCCCGGTAACCATCACTGTGACAGATGTCCAAGAAAGAGTCTCAGGTATGAAAAACTGGACAGCACCAGGGCCTGACATGATCCATGCCTACTGGCTAAAGAAACTCACTGCCCTCCATGAGCGACTGGCAGCCCAAATGAACCAGCTGCTACAAAGTGGGACTCACCCTGAATGGTTAACTGAAGGGCGGACAATCCTAATCCAGAAGGATCCATCAAAGGGTCCAGTCCCACCCAACTACCGACCAATAACCTGCCTCTCCACAACCTGGAATCTCATGTCAGGCATCATAGCGGCCAAGATAAACAAACACATGGATAAGCACATGAGCACGGCACAGAAAGGTATCGGTGTAAATAGCAGAGGAGCCAAACACCAACACCTCATAGACTGCACAGTTGCCCGAGACTGCAAAACCCGACACACCAACCTGTGCATGGCTTGGATTGATTACAAGAAAGCCTATGACTCAATGCCACATACTTGGATCATTGAATGCTTAGAGATGTATAACATCAACAGGACTCTGAGAGCCTTCATTGCAAACTCAATGAGGTCAAAGTGGGAAACACCCCCAAAGGTGGTGGAGAATGCCAGAGCTAAGATCCTGTGGGACTTCCAGATCCAGACAGACAGACAGAATGGTAATGGCAAACCAACCAGACATTGTCGTAGTGGATAAACAACAGAGAAAAGCCGTTGTGGTAGATGTAGCAATACCAAGCGATTGCAACATCAGGAAAAAGGAGCACGAGAAACTGGAGAAATACCAGGGCCTCAGGGAGGAACTGGAGAGGGCCTGGAAGGTGAAGACCACAGTGGTGCCTGTGGTCATCGGGGCCCTCGGGGCAGTAACCCCCAAACTGGATCAATGGCTACAACAGATCCCAGGAACAACATCAGACATCTCAGTCCAGAAATGTGCAGTCCTTGGCACAGCCAAGATACTGCGCAGGACCCTCAAGCTCCCAGGCCTCTGGTAGAGGACCCGAGCTCAGAGGATAAGAACCACCCGCGGTGGGTGAGAAGGGAATTATATATGTAGTTTCCAATGGTTCAAAGTTGCTAAAAACTTACTTCAAAAGATTATTCCACAAAGTTTTGATTCAGGGGGCAAGATGGAATTTTGTTAAGAATTCAGAAACATTTCATTTTAACATAAGTCTGATAAGGTTATAAACATCTGACTACTGGATTGATGGGCAGCAACTGTCACCCTGAAGGACATTAGTGCAATCACACCATGCACCATAACATTTATGATATGAAATATGAAAAAACTGAGCCACTAAACAGTCAGTGCCAATGTTCCCTCTAAACTGCGCGCCTGCGCAATCGCGCACTGCTCGCCTATTCTCACCGCACAAGAAAATCTATGTAGCGCATAAAATAAAGTTCAACATAAACTGGACATTGAGCTCAGACATCAGTTTTGACTATGGACCAATGATATTTTTTTCTGTACTACTTTGCATCGAACTCTGTGAGTGAGAGGAATCCATCCAATGATATGATACGGTTCACTTTCGCTACGCACCCAATCATCGCATGCTTTTTTGTGTACGTGTCTTGGTCATGTGCGCTGGCACCATGCAGGTAAGAATAGTGCACCGGAGTTAAGAGACGTGAACGCTAACACCTTATCATGTCTAAGTGGGACATCACCAAGCCAAAGTAAAAACAAGAAATGCACTTCTTCTAAGATCAAATAGCTGTCAGAGTTTGTGCAACTAGAAGAACAGTACAGTGTACAGTGGAGTGACCGTGTCAAGGAGGCAACGGGGCCATCATTCTTTGTATTAGTAAGCTCTGTGATCACATTGATGCTCGTTTTTCAGAGCATGAATTAAAGGAAAGGTCTGCATTTGATATTGAAGCGTTGAGTTCAGACTTTTGACTATGGGTGAGCAGACATTGGTGCATGAGGCCATTCTCCTCCACCCACAGATTATGGAGGCCATTAACAGTCAATATGCTGAATTAAAGTACATAAAGCAAGAAGCAGACTGACCCATCAACCTGGGCAAATTGTACAACCACTGGAAGAAGTGAGAAGGGCAGATGTGAAAAAACTGTGTAATTAAATATTTTACAAGAATTTATACTGTATCACAAGCTACAGAAAACATTTCATTGTGCAAAATGTGAATATTTTAATATGAATAAAAAGTTATGTCTGAAAGGTGTAATGCCTCATTTCTCACCCTGGCTAAAGCAGGACTCTTATAACATAGTATGCATCTCATGAACAGCAATGTTTTCTTTTCTTTTTTTTTCATTTTAATTGGGAAAATCACTGAAATTAAAAGCAAACAAATGAAAATTGCTGATGTAATTTGATTCTTTTAATAAGCCATGCACCTTTCTATGATCCCAGATTTATAATACTTGTGCGTGGCCACGCCGTGTACACTGATGATGCTCACAGTGGTTCTCAGTGTGCTCAGGAAGCTTGTGTGTATGCCCAGACACATGAAAAATTAGAGGGAACATTGGTCAGTGCCCGTTATAACTTGAATGACCTGCAGCTTTATACATGAGACCTTCATATGACATTAATCATCCCTGCTGAGTGTTTGCATGTGAAACATACACTATAGTGTGACATAAAAAAAATCTCAGAATTTTGATTCTGTGCAGATCCTTTACAGCAAACAACAATTTGGAAACAAGAGATTCAGACACAAGTCAACGGTTCAGTCACATTCATAACACTAAAGCAGAACATTCAGGTTTGGTTGAGGCTTGTGGAGGCCAGAAATGTAGGATGTCTTTCTGAAGTACTCCAGTTCAAATGTTCACATGTCCTTAGATATTGTGTGTAGACAATAAAATATCTGTCAGAGAAACATGTATGGCTGGATATAATAATCTAAATATGTCAACTCCCACTTTTGTCCAGCAGAAGGGGGAGAACAGACCTCACAATGGCTGAATGCTCCTTAAGAGTATTCACAGCATTCCACCACTTCCACAAATATCTCAGATGTGATCATTGGCTAACTCTAGATCCATATAAAACACATGGATCAGTCAATTAAAAGTCCATGAGCCTCTTAGTAACTCTGTAAGGGTGAAGATCTTAACTTTTGTTCGAAAGCGTGTTGCCTTACAACTGTTATCCAGCCCTCCTCTGTATTCCTTGTCCATCACAGGCCAGCAATGAGAAACCCATGACCGACAGCCAGAACACACACACTTAAGGGCAAGTTAGAGAGACCAATTCATTACAATATCACTTTGTGCAATATTAATATCTCAAAAGACTTCTTAGAATGCAACAATTATTGGCTGTCATTTTCTAAGTGGCATGAATTCCCACCTTGCAGGCCAGTAAGACATTCAGCCTGTTGCATATTTTCCTACTGCACCTGATAGAGGATCATGTCAAAGGGTTCAAAGAGTGAGGAAACACATGAGTTAGATGGAAACTATTTTTGCTGTGCAGTGATGGTTTGTTTTTGAAAACTGGAGAAAAATGAGGACGTTACGAGCCACGAGTTCCTGAGTTATTGCAATACTTTTAACCCCGTGCCTAAGTTAAGCATGTTAATATTCAGTAGTCATGCTTTTATATCTTTCTTACGGTTCTTCAGTGAATGACGGTTTGCTATTTCCTGTAACCAGTAAACGCACCATACTGTTTTACGTTTTTGACAACTTCCTGAAGTCGCTGTTATTGTAACTTCTGTGACGTCTGGCTCCAGGTGAACTACGTGGCTCCGCCGCTTAACCTGGACGTAAAACTGACGTTTAAACGCAGATAGAAACACGCTTCGTGTTTTTTTTGTTTGTTTGTTTGTTGTTGTTTTTTTAATCAAAACAATAGTCACAGTGGAGGAATTAAGCAAAAGTTCCTGCAGTTCAGACGCTCAGAGCACCAGGGGAAGGAGAGCCGGGGGGATATTGTGTTGCGCTGAATCTCTGCCTCATACATGTGAAGTGTTATAACGGTCAACCGTTCACGCCTTTACACAAACGGGCGAGAGAACAGTAGGCAGCCGAAGCCGAACGGTGCCGTACCTGAATCGCAGGGATGCCGCCCGGACCGTCCACCGAGTCGGGCGAGTTGTCGAACACTCGGTCCCTGTACAGCGACCATAGACCGACGTTAGGGAGGAATAAGAGAGCAGTAATGAGCAGTCCGGCGAACTGCAGCAGCCTCTTTTCCTTCCGCCTCATGTCTCTTCTGGGAGAAGGAAAAAACAACAAGCGTATGAAGCGACGAGCCCCCGAACCTCGCTTCTTTTCCCGAAGCGCAGACAAGTTTCACTCCGAGTGTTGGAACGGACACCGGCTTGTGTGACGCTGTTGAATCTCAGAGCTCCGCCGCCAGGGGGCGCTCAGCTTTTTAAAGCAAAACTGGGAGGAGGAAGCAAAAAAACCGGACACGACTAATGTTTACCTAAGGTTGTTTTTTAACTTGTTTGGGAAAGCTTTATGTTACGCAATTATAATCACAACAGCAAACCAATTTACAACAAGAAATTGTATTTTCTATCTTCACAGCAACTATAAATATGAGTGTAATAAAATTGATCATTTACCAGGATTAATCAGTTCAATCCAACTTTTTTAGTACAAGAATGCACTATAGATTTCACCCTGCCAATGTCTATTAAACTAAAATGAAGCCAATGTGATGCTGTTTAATCCAGTGCATTGGATCAACTGATTCCAGCAAGCGACCACTGCTATAAAATCAAGAAATTAGAAAGAGTAGAGAAATAGAATAGAAATAAACTTTATTCATTCCTTTGGGATTTACTCTCAGGGAAATTGTAGTCCAGTCTCCGACATCAAATACTTAAACTTTGTTTTTTAACATTCTACGGTCACTCCGTTTTTATTGTACTCCAGTGAGGAGTTGAAGAGTTTCATTGCACAAGGGACAAAGGAGTCCCTTAGTCTGCTGGTCCTGCACTTTAGAAGAAGCCGATTCAATGCCAGGAAAGCATTGAATCTACTTTCCTGGCTGCTGATGACAGTGTGCAGAGGGTGGCTGGTGTTGTCTATGATAGCCTCAAGTTTATATTATTTTAATTATCATAATCTAATCTCAAGTTTTAGACTACGTTATTTATACATCAGCAATTACCTCCATTCAGTTTTATAGTCACAATTAATTATTCTGTTTGAATTAATGTGGATTTTAGCATACAATTATTTGATTCCATTTTATTTTCCATATGTGAACTTGTTTAAGACTTATTAAAATGTGTATTTCTGAGAATCCTGACATCTTCAGACCCATTTAATAAAGTAGAATATTTTTGAACAATCCTATATTTTGGAACCTTAAGTGAAACACATTATACAAATTACACACCAGTGGACGTTTGAAAGTGTTTATTTCTGTTAGTTATGATTTTCACATACTGCTAACGAAAGTAAAACATTTAAGATCAAAATAATAATATAAAAAAAAAACATTTTAAATACAGAAATGTGACCTCAATGAAAAGTGTTTCAATACCTGCTTAAAGGTTTCTGCTTTTCCAAAGATACTTTAAGCCTGACAAATGAACCTAATTGGAACATAAAATAATTTAATAATTATAATTGATTGATTATGACCATGTGTGTTCACACAATGCCAAGGTCGAAAGAAATAGCCAATGACCTTAGAAGATTAGCAATTTCAACCTTTCAATCAGAAAAAGACAATAAGGCCATTTCCAAACTATGTGAAGTCCATCATTTTCCTAAGAGTATGATTATCTAAAAGTGGAAAACATTTAAGGTAGTTGCCAATCTTCCCAATATGGTACATCAACCCAGACCTTTCAAAGAAACCTTCAACATGGAGGAGGAGTGTTGGTAACTTTTGCTTATTTAAAAAACTGCAGCCACTGAGCAGCCTCTGTATATTCATTAACGTGTTCTAGAATAAAATGTGAGGTCATCATATGGCAGCTGAACTTTTTCCAAACACTGGTTATTAAATAATGATCCCATAAACAACAGCAAAGCTACCACAGAAAGAGTGAAAAAGGTTTTGCAGTAGATCTGGAACGTCTACAATCCAGAGTTCTTTTCCCCTCAATCTGCTGAATTAAAACTCTGGAGTACCTCTCCACAAAATTGCTAGTCATTTATGTTTTCAGTTGTTCCCCTTCCTTTTTATGTTAATCTGCTAATAAAAGCCAATTGTTTCTGATCTAATGGCAAGTAAAGAAGCTTTACGGAAAAATTAGTGTTTAAACTCAGTTTTGATGTTTAGCTCAGAGCAATCATTCAATAAAAAAAACAACAAAATGATAATTCCTGCATTTGTTATTGCATTTACATCTAAAACAATTTTGTTGATTCTTTATCATTTTTAGTCAATTGTTAAGACTTTGTGCTACTCGCAGCTCCAGAGCCTCAGGTTTTATGTTCCAGCAACATTTTTCTCTTGCATGTTCCATGTGTTCAAACAGAAAAAGGGAAGCAAGCAAGGCTCCTACAACATGGAATCAGCTCCAGCCTGAAATAAAGATGTTGGATCTTATTTCATTGGACTTTTTTTTCCCTGAGAGTTTTTTAAAAACATGCAATGCAATTTAATCCATTAGTGCATTGCTTTTAAACTGATTTTTACAATTTGTATAAAATTTTGCTCATGCTTTCATTTGTTTTACTTTTGTGTGTTTCAGATCTCTGAATACACAAATAATTGTGAACAGCTACATATCAAATCAATCTTTATCAGGATCTCAAGGGGTTTTACCTGATTAAGTAAAGGAAATAAAAAAAATGTTAAAAAACAAGATCATGGATGCCTGTACTAGACTCTTAAAAATCCAGTTTGTGGTTGGACTTTGCTTAATGAATTTCTGGAAAACACTATAAAATGATTTAAGAAAAGTGCACCAAAATTTCTCCATGAATTTTTGAGACATAAAGTCAGACATAAAATGGCTATTGAGAGTTATTTCTGAAAAAAAAACAAAAAACTTTTGAATAATATAGTGCCGCATCCTGTATTACGCATAAGGTTATTATTGTGGCTTTATCTGTGTTTATTAAATAGCCTAAAAGCCTCCAAAGGCTCAAGGGTGAGGCAAGGCTGGATGTCCATTCACATAAATCCCCCCAAAACTTCATTGCAGAAATAAAGTACAACTGAGGTAACAAAAAAACAAACTCAAACAAGGATTTGGCTAATGCCATCTTGTAATCTGTGATATTATACTGGGTTCTTAATGACTTGAAACATTGAAACATTGTGAAATATGAGCAAACAAACCAAGTCAAATGGAAGAAACTAAAGAAGAGGCTTTGCTAAATACAGCTAGTCATCAACCAACTGAATGTGGAGACAAGTTATCATATAATCAGACAGTTTTGTTGATCCAAAGAACAATCTTCCATCAAATAAATATAGCGAATCAAAAATGGGGAAAATGAACATTTCTTGCAGAAGTTTCATGCCTGGAAACCCAGCAAACACCTCCACAGATGAACATTATCTCAGAAGTTCAGTTTTCACTTCATTTACTCAATTATTTGTGTATTCAGCTGCATATCAATTCTGATGAAGCATGAAATTCAGATGGCACACATCAAAATACACAATGACTATCTCAAGAATGTTTCAGCTGCTTAAATTAAAATCTCACATCAAGTGAAAGCCATTGGACACCAAAACGGAAAGATAATTTACTGAAGTTTAAAACATATCCATCTATTCATCAAGACCTTGCATACTTGGACAACTGAGACTGTAGACGAAAGAGCAAAGACAAGTGTGTGTGTGTGCGTGAGAAAAATCCCAGAACCTGCCAACAAAACTTTCTGAAGACACAAGAAATACTTTTACCTTCAGCCTGTGTCAGTGTCCCTACACATTTAGGAAAAGTCTGGAAAACATGGAATTTTATGTCTATATTTTATGGATCTAAATTGGTATGAAAACAGAAGATGAGTATGGGAGAGGTTAGTCCCACACAACTATCCAAACATTCTCGTTAGGGTCTATTCTGTTTTCATTCTTTTTTATAAACTTTGAGTTTTTCCATCATTCCTCCTCCATGTCTTGTCCTTCTTTCCATTTGTTCTATCCTTCCTAATGCCCTACATTCAGAAATTGTGAATTATTTTTATTTTTTTTTAATGTAAAATTGAAATTTAAGACTGTGGACTCTGGAAAACTAAGTCTGGAAAATAATGGAATTTCTATCTGAAAAACATCTTGTATGTGAGTGAAGGATGAAAATCAAATCAAATCCACCATCTTCTCATCAGTGAGAGCTCTTGGGGTTCATCTGAAGTATTCAAAGGAAACAAATGATGTGCCGCCATCACAGGTGTGTTTATTACATCTCTTTCCTAATGGTGGTGTAAATAACTGTCTATTACACACACAGCTGCTGTTTTAGTGGACATAAAAAGACTAAATGTTACTGCTTCTGCAAGTGTTTAAACATTAAATCTTTTAGCTGCGGTTATTGTTGTTAGCAGACATATTGATTCATTTTACTGCCTTTGTCTGTCTTCTGAGAATCGTGATTGCGTCAACCTGTGTTGGTGTGAGCTGGACTGTGAAGGTGGACATCCATCCTGGAGTCCAAGATTTAGACTTTTTTTTCCTCGTTTAGTTTTCCTTTTAGTGTTTGTGGTTACCTGTCATGTGAAATAAAGGTCACAACTAGAGTAAAAAGTAAATTAGAGAGTGAGCATCTCTTTGAAAACCGGAGAGTAGGTTGTGGGACAATGACCGGGTGTAAGGCCAGCTTTCTTATATAATAAAATTGCTCAGCAAAAGAATCAACCAATAAGCAAACTTTCCAGGAATAATTTGGATTTATGTTCTACATAACAATCCGCGAATACTGAACTGAAACAAAGCCACTGCAGGTAATAAACAAAGGGCTCATTTTGTAACCAACATACAACCATGTTAACCTCACTTCCTACACTTACGGACCCCTTTTCTAAATGTTGGAAGAGAAAAGGTTCATTCTTACACTCATTACAGCAGTGATGAGTTTGCTCTGTCAGAAGCCAATAGCAGCTGCGTTTCCATCCACCACAAAATTGCAGCATTTTTTAAAAGAACTCATGTTTTTTTTATTAAAAGTTTTTATGCTGCGCCGAGCTGTTTATTTAGCCATATCGAAATAATGTATTTCGCAAAATACATCTTTTTCGCATCAAATGAGTCACATGATCTGCAACCAAAGCTGACAATTACAAGAAGTAGGAAGATAACTTTAGACAATGTGCTGCTGATTCCACCCCACCTCTCACAGCATCACCAACTACAATTTCCCCAAAATGATACACACATGTAACTGCTCCCAATTTCAATGGGCTTGTCACACCACCACCAAGATCTCCACTGATGGTTGATGATGAGCTCTACCATGGCTGAAATATGAATATATCTCATGTAACTGCTCATGAAATAAGTCATTGACTTTTAATGACTTATCTGTGAACAACCTCGTTCTGGTGTGATTTAATTTAATTTCTTATTTAATGGAAATATCATAATTGTGAATTTGTGTTTTTTTAACATCAGTAGTATATCGGCAACAATTTGATCACATATGTAATGAAATGCAACTAACAATTTTACAACTGATGGGAAAATCCGTTCCCATCAGTTGTTATAATCGTTATAGTTGTTATAACTCTTTATAAAAATTATCCCTAACTGTTAAAATTACATGCTTTTTGCAAAAAATATAAGGATCACCAAATTAAGCGGTTACACCATTTTTCTTTACAAATGTTTTCTGTTGTAGAGCAGCACAACTGTTTGTAAAATGGAAGATAAACTTGGTTTACATTCCATTTGTGGTTTATAAACACCACTACCCAGACTCAAAACCTTTAGATATGTATTTGCACAGCTAACACATGAGCCTGGTTTTCACCAATCAGTGGCTTTTGTTTATCTGGTTTGTGTGGGACCATCAAGACATTGTCTGCCAGAATGGACTAATACTAACTAATTGCTCATCAGAGGGAGCTCAATGCCACAGTGAAAGCTGGTAATAGGTTTCAGCTCGACAGATAATCATCGGTCTGCCGCTGAGGGAATACCAGCATGCTAACAGGATGCTCCATTTGGATGCCCTGCAAATTATATGGATATTTTACCCCTTTTTTGTGTAGCCTCTTTCAAATCCACACTAAACCCGTGATACGAACAGGAGAAGTTTCAAAGCGGGATGCTACTCAATCAACATAAATCCTCTGCATGCTCTGAAGTTTAGGGTTCATCCATAATTCATGTTGAAAGACATTGAACAGATTGACTTGTCACAACTCAGGCTGATACAGACGGGAGAAACAAAGAGGACTGAGCCTGAGTCTTGACCGGGAACCAAAAAAGCAAAGATTTCTACATCCTGACATCAACTTGGTTTTAGTCTTTCACCTCAGCAAGCCTCACCTGAGTGCCTATAGTTAGAGAAGTCAATATCTTTGGTTTAATCGTTTCAAGATTAGAGTTAGATAAAACAAGCTTAGCGTAAACAGTCTTCACTCACTTCAAAACAAGAGCATGATTAGAAAAGATCACAATGTCGGCTTCTTGCACTTAAACGATAAGGACAGAGGTACCAAAAATGAACATTTTTTTACAGCACAATATGTGAACATTGGTACCTCGAGTCTGTTTTCAAAAATTTAACAAAATCTCAATTTTAGTGCTTTGATAAGGATTTCAAACCTGAAATAAAAGTTATCCAGAATATTAATAAGGATTTGATGTTGCAAATCAATTTGAATACACTGCAAAACACAGAGTTAAATAAGGTATTTTTGGATTTTAGTCTAACTATCTTAGTAGACTTGAAATTAAAAAAAATAAAAAAAACTTGTAAGAAATTATGGACTTAAAACAAGCTACTATATCTTGCTGAAAAGTTATTTTTACGGTATATTTTATTTCAAGTGTACTAAGATATTTGAACTAGAAACTAGCAATATTTGGTCTGATTTTGTGTCTTTGCAGTGTATAATGTCAAAACTGCTGCATTTCTTAGGCATAAATACATTTTTTTGGAGACTTTGTTTCCATATATAATTTTATTTCTTCCCTTTCTAATCACTGACAATGGCAAAAGAAAATGGAGTACTTTTCAATACTATTGACACTGTTTTGAAACATGCTTTTTTTGGAAATGTTGACAACCTATAAGGAATCTCAGACTATGAAGAAATTTAATCTCTAGGATATGCAATCAAGCACAGTGGATTTGGGTTATGCCAACTGCACTCACTGTAGCAACCGCTGACATACGCTGCTAAAGAACATCCCTGTTTTTCAGTGATTGTTTTCTCACATATGCAGCATTACATCAACTCTCCTAACATAAATTATTCATAACCACCAGGAAGGCTTGAAAAAATATTTTGAATGCTGTATGAAGATGTTATATCTTCATACACTTCAGTGCATTCTCGTGGCATTCCAATGGAGGGAGTTTGGATCCATCCACTTTGGAGGATGCTTTAGGAGAGACACGGGGCTCTTTAGAGAAATATCTCACAGCTGGAGGAGGAAGTTGAAGAGATCTTGGCTGCTGCCTTGTCAATCATATGTCTGATAAGTTGTAAAGGTGAATAGATGGAGGTAACCATCTACTTATATCCTAAGGTTCATATGAGCTATCTGAGACAAAACATGTGAAGGTGGAACCTGATTTTGTTTTTCTTTAAAATAAACAAATCACAATAGAAAAAAAGAGGATTCCCAAAAATTTGATTTAATCTACTCTTATTGAGTTCACTAACTAATATTTGTCTATAAAATGTCCAGTCATCTGCTTTTAAAATTTCCAGTCATCTGCTTTTAATGCTATTAAATTCCTGCAGCCCTCTCTGAAGGCTTGCACATTGTGTTTGTAGATTGTGTGTTTGCGTGTGCGTGTGTGTGTGGAGGGGGGAGGACTTTACTGCCAATCGAAACACTGATGCATGTAAAACACACATCTGACACGTGGAGGTTGTGCTCTGTGCTGCACGGGTGACCGAACACAGTTTTATTTTAATCCCCTCATGTGGAGCATGATTTTCTCTTGCCGAGGAACCAATCAATGATAACCTCATGACTGACAACTGTAGTGTAGTAAAATGCAAAGCGCCTCACTGACTCAGCATGTCAAGAATGTTCCTGGAAGCTGCAACATGACTGCAAGGGAATCAGTAATTTGTGCTGGCTTCACAAGAATTTGGTGAGCACTCAAGGAAAGTGTGAAAACTTTTTAACTTTCAGGGTGACTAAATAAAGATGTTTGTATTGGGCAAATGCTTTGAAACAGCCTTTATTCTGGTTAGTTTTGTTTTAAAGCAGCAGAATTTCAGGTTATATTTTTAAGTAGTTTAAGTAGTCTTGAGAAATAGAGCTCCAGGTTTTGCTTTGTTTTTTACTTTTATATGTACTTTCCTCTTTTAGCCACCAGATGCCACTACATCTTGCAAATATGGCCCTTTTAGAAACTTTTTTAAATGTTTTTTTATTATGATTTAAAATCTAAATTTATATAAACAAACAGTAAATAAAGTAAAATAAATATTCAGAAAGAAAAGAATAAATACATGAGATGATGAGAGAAAAAGGAGAAGAATTGGGATTTATAATATTTACCCAACAAAATGTTTTTTGGGTAAACAACAATAATGTTAGGGGTTCCATTATTATTAGAACTCCTAACAATCTCCTACAAATATGACTATTAGTTACAGTCATTAATTAGAACATGGATTCAGATGAGGCTCTTTGTTAGGTTAAAATTCCTTCTGTAAATAATCTTTGAGCAGGTATAAACCACGCTTTCATCAGGCTCACATTTCTGTATTAAAAATATTTATTAATACAGACTGACGTGTTGCCGAAATGTGCCATACAATAAACTTAATTAATTTGATCGATCTGATGTAATATATAATATATATAATGTAATATATATATATTATCTTAAAAGTTGTTTTTATTATCTGTAAGTGGAAATGATCATAATTAACAGAAATAAAGGCTTGAAAATATCACTGTTTGTGTAATTAATCAACATAATTCTTTTCAATTAGTGAATTGGTTTACTGAAATAAATGCACTTCTCAGTGTATTCTCATATTGTAATCTATTGAATGGGTCTGTATATTTAGCTAATTGGTTAATTCTATTCCCTTGGATTATAAATATGACAGGACACACAAACCCATTGCTTTCAATTACTGACCTCTAAGCTGGATGAGGAGCTGCATCTGTCTTTCCACAACATATTACGAAGAGAGTGGTTAGGAAAGTAATCTCCACATATAGCTGTTAAAAAATTCAGAAAATTGGAAGATTTTCATACAATATTTGCAAAAGTCTTAGGAAACTGATTGGTATTATTATAGTTTGGTGATTTCTCAGACGGCTCTTTGGACCTCATGGTTTTTACTCTCACTTCAACAGTCAGGACAGCAACAATCGAAATGTCTGAGGTTTAAACAGAGCAAAGCTCCTAAAATTTCTCGAAGAATCTTTGATATTATCAATAAATTAAAGTACCAGTAATAAAATAAGCAAAGAAAATTTATTTTGCTTTTACTTTTTTTTTTTTTTACAAAACATTGATGCACACTTAAATTAACACAAGTTTATGTTGCTTACACATAGTTAGACCACTGCAAAAGAGAAAGTGAGAATGCAAAAGATCCAAAGAGACAGAAAAAAAATATTTATAAGACAGATAAGACTGGAGAAAAAAAGAAATGCCAGAAACTACTAAATGAAGAAAACAATACTGCACATCTTGGTAGAGTGTTATGGTTTTATTTAGTTACGTATATAGTTTTCAGCTCAGATACACAAAACATTCAAGAGATGACATCATGTGCTTTGTGTTTTGGTGATCAGGGGTTTCCATCAAAGAGGGAAGACAAGGAACCCGCTGAAGGTGCTGAGCCGGCTTTGATCTGCAATGGTTAGGCCGTTCTCCCAGATCTGGACGTAGATCTGGTTCCCCTCCTCCAGCTCCAGTGCCACTCCGTTGGAAGCGCTGGCTTGTGTCCCTGCTTTGTGGTAGATTGCGACAATGTTCTCACCGTTTTTCTTCAGTCCTGCGTTCAGCTTTCCTGTCCTGCCAACTGCTCCGGTGAACCGGAAGTAGTAGAGTCCTTTCACTGGGGCTGTGAAAATTCCTGCAGGCAGATAGAAACAAAGAACGAGATCCAAACACCTGCACAATGAACAATGACCAACAACTTCCAAACTCCCATTGTTGTCCAATGTTTAACATTTTTAATTGCAGACCAATGCAGTACGAGGTAAAATCATCACTGGTCATCACTACTAGTAATAGTTGAAAGTACCTGTCTCTGGATTATATGCATTGCCAATGTTCGTTATCACTTTCTTGAACTCCAGTGTGTGACAACGATCAAAAGGCCCTATGGAGGTCCAATTCTGCGACTCGATGAGTGCAGCAGAGAATGCCACTTGATGGCTGTTGGCTTTGGAAGCACAGATAATTTCCTTTAATGACCTGAAGCTTGGACTCACTACAACATAAACATGACCGAAGGAGATGAGGAATTCAGCTAACTAACCTCTCTCTTCATTCTCCCTCTCAATTTTCTCCAGTCTGGCCATGACTTTCTATAGTTTCCTGCGATCCAACTATTCCACAGACCAGCAATGTTCCAAGAAAAAAGAAGGACCTCATCTTTGCTTTAGGCAAACTTCTCCTGCTGCAGTACAAGCAACACTGTCCTGAACTTGTGAAGGATTTACCTATTTATACAGATATGTGTCTGATCTTTGGACTGTGCACTGTTTTCAAAATAAAAGTCAAACAACGAGCAGCTTATTTAGCCATATTGGTGGATGGAGTCCAATGTGCAATTGTATATCTAAGAACTTCCATGTGAGACAGGTCTGAAATAACATGCACTGTTAACCAAACAGCCAGCGAGAAAGTATGTCAATGTTTTGCTCAAGCATCTCAGACATCTGCAGGTTTGTTGAGTGCATAAACAAATGTTCATGTATATTTGTATTTTGTGTAAATAAATGTCATCTCTCTTTTTATTTGAGTGCATAGACAAAAAATTGTCCACTTTCCTCACTTTCTTGATCTACTACTCTACAATTTGCATTAGTTGCTGTTATCTGACTTTACTGTTCATTTTATCTCAAATGTTGATCTTTGCAGAGGAGGGAGAAAGTGACGAAAGTGGACATTTTGTCTGTGCACTCAAATAAACAAAGAGATGACATGTAAAAGTTTACATACACAGAATAATAATATACAAAAATGTTTTTTTTTCTCAGTCTGAAGTTAATTAGACCATATTTATCTAGTTTTAGATCAAATTTATGTTATTAAGCTGTAAATGAATGAAAAAACATCAGTGACAGATTCATTTAGGAATGCATGTAACCAGTTAGGAGCCCAGCGTTGTGCTACTGATGGACGCTCACTGAAACGTTAAGCTAAGAGTATTCATCTTGCATGCATCCAGATCTCTGTTAAAACATTGACAGACATTGATCCACACTGCTAGTAAAGCTCAACAAACTCCTGGTTGTTCATCTTTTTGTGACAATTTGATCAGCACACAAACAGAAGAGTGACAGTCACAACCCTTTGGGTAATATGAAATATTCACCTTTCAGTACTGATGAACGGGCCCTTTAAAATTACTTCAAAACATGCTGTTGAATATTTATCATAAAATAAATCTTTTAAGGGAGGTTTTTATTAACTGGTCATTTTGGGGAAGTCAGGATAAATGTTTACGGAGATCAAACTGGTCAGCACCCTGCCCAGGACTATAGAGCCTTCAGCCCTGTCAACCTGTAAAGCACCTGAAGCTACAACTGACTGCTTACAACCAAAAAGTAGACATAAAAAAGTGACAATGCTGGCTGCAGTTAGGTCGGTGTTGTATTTTGAATTCACTCACCCTCCTCCCTTAATAACTGTGTGATCAGGAACTTTGCAGTAGTTTTATTGAGCCATTTTGAGGGCTTAGCTGCCCAAAGTTGTGAACAATATTTCAATTTAATAGATTTTTTCAACATACTCAACGGAGACAAAATCAATATAAACTGAACTGTTTCCATATTTTCAAGTTGGCACAGTAACCAGTAGAAACATAGATGCTCAGCCCATCTCTCTTGTAACACATTACCTGAACAATGATGGCTGAGATTCTAGCTTATTTGTATAGAACATGTCACCAACAGAGCTGTTCAAAGTACTTTACATTGTACAAACCTGATACAGTAAATTTATTATGTACCAGCAATACACATTTTCCATTTTGTCAAATGTTTTCATTAAAATCACCAAGCAAATAAACATAATAAATGTTGATTAATTTTCCAGTCATTATGAACCTCAGCCAGGTAACAGGTGAGTTTTGGCCTTGATTTAAAGGAACTCATTGTTTCGGCTATTTTACAGTTTTCTGGAGGTTTGTTCCAGATTAGTGGAGCATAGAAGCTGAATGTGGCTTCTCCCTGTTTGGTTCTGGTTCTGGTGATGCAGAGCAGAACCAGAAGACCTAAGAGGTCTGGAAGGTTGAATCCATCCCCCAGTAGTTCTAGGATTTCTAGTCACCAAAAGGGGCATCAGTAGACCATCAGGCAGGCTGAATAGTTTTTCAAACTAGTAATTCTTCACAAACCTTTGCTGGATGACTCTCTGTAGTGATGCTGGAATACAACTGCTACAAAAATTATTCTGATAAGACAAATATTATTCTTGCTTCTCTCCATTATTTTTCTCTTTTGTTTAATAATTCCTTTTTTCTATAAATTCCTTTCCTTGTCAGTCTTTGTTGTCTGTGGTTATCATCTTTCTCACAGTTTCAGACAAATCCTGTGAGCATGTCCCTTGGTATGCAATAAGCTGTGGCCCACAGCAGCTTTTAGTGGTGTCGTTGATACAAGAGCAATAATGTTTCTGCTGCATGGCCCATTTTCTTTGACCTTATAGGATGCTATAATGCTCAACTTGTCACAGCCTCTCTCAGGACAAGGAATATATTAATGGAATGGATTATATATTAGATGATCTTGGACAAGTGCCTTACAGAATGGAAATAATGAAGTGCATGAGAGATTTTGTTTTTTCGGCTTTCTTGGGGCCTCTAAGGCACTGAAAGAAGGAGGGATTTATGATTTATTCTGCTGATATAATTTATAATTTGCACATAAAGATAGTCCATCAGGACAGTTGAGAACCTTCCTTCTCAGTATAGTTGTGCAATTCCATCTTTCCAAGGCTTCAAGAAATATTGCAGTTAGGTTTTTATAAGTTCCTGTGGGCTAGTCAAGAACAGGCATAATTTTACATGCAGTAGACAGAGATAAGAGTTGTATTATTTGAAAAATCAATGAGAAATGTTTATGGTGGAGTGTGGTAAAGTAGCAGATTTTGACATATGAATCTTCAGTGTTGTGAGTCTGATAAGAGATTTGAGGACTTCTCAAAATGATTTGAAATAAGCAATTCCAAGTAGTGGAAAATTATCTAATATTCAAAGTTGATGACCTTCAACAAACCTGCCGACTTGACCAGGTTTCACAGTGAAAGCAGATTGTAGGATGCTTGAACAAAACTCCATAAATGCTACCATGTAAGTTATGGACCTAAGAGAGCAGTGACATAGGAAACCTTTCAAAGGTGAGGCTTGAGAAACTTCTAAATACTTCATAAAATGCAAAAATGCAAACCAAGGATATTTATATGCTTTACCCCATAATCTTAATTAACAAAATTCAAGTGTCGATATTATTATGTTCATGTGGACAAGGGCCTCGTTTTGCCATTTCTTTCACTTACGCAGTATTTTGATTTGCTGGTTGTCGCCAGTTCTTTTTCATCCAAGCAATTCTCTGCTTGGATGGAAAAGATCTCCTTGTAATGACGACCAGCCACAGATTCTGAAAGTGTAAATACTAAGCTCTCTAATGATGGTAAACATATGAATCAGGACAAAAAAAATCAAAAACACCATTTCAATGCTGGCATTCTGCAAACAAGATTAGGGAGAAAACAAGTATCAAGTTTCAAAAGAATCGTCTCCAAATCTGATCAGCTGCCTGGGGATTTTAACAGAAGCCTTTCATTTACATTACTTGCAATAAGCTCACACTCTGTTTTGTCTATCAACAGGTATGACTAGGAAGGTGTGCAGATATCTAATTAGAAATACATATTTAGAAGTTTCCATCTCTTGTTCCATTTTCCAACTACTGTTTGTATTTATTGAGAGATTTTCAGCTGGCTGATGCATCTACTAGATGCAGTCAGTCATCCACATTCGTTGCGGAATCCTTTATATTTATGTCTTGCACAACTTTTACCCTGACAGGAAAAGTTGTCTGTTATCTGGGCCAAATATAGTGAGAACCAGTGAACAAACCTGGGTCTTTTTCTTTTACCAACAGGGCAATGTGATGGCGATGTTCGGTAGCCACGTGTTTCTTCAAATGTTCATCCTATTGGCTGAAATCAATAACAAAAGTCTGTAAAAGGCCATTCAAAAATGATGTGTTAATGTGCTGTGAGTTTCCCCCACATCCCGAAACAGGTCAGCTTTACTACATAAACCAGCTGAATTCAAACACAAAATTTACCATTCAAAAACCTCCTAAACTGCTCTCTATAATATGGAGTGGTTTCTTTATGACTTTCTCATGACGTGTCACAAAGTGTGGTTTATTTTCATACACATGGATGAGTTATGAATTGAGCATAGACAAGGCACAGCAGGAGTTCAGAGTACATGTACAGAAAGAGAGATTGTGGAATTGAAATGTACATACCACAAATGTGTGTTTTTTCCCCCATATGTATATACTCTCATATCAATCTCACTGTGTACTTAGGTTGGTGACATCAAAATAATGCCATAATAGTGCAGTGTTTGAGGAAAACATCAGAAAATGTGATTGTCTTTAAACACTAGGAAAAGATGAAACACCCAGATCCCTTATGGGCATGTTGTTATGAAAGTACATGTCTGTACAGATCAGAAAGAGAAGACAATTAAACTTGCATCATACGTGTCACCTTTCTAAAAAAACACATGAACACCAGACTAAGGTTAGCCAGAGAGAACAGAGACACAATGACCAAGACCTCTGCTGTAATGCTTTTTGGCAGCTCAGTCCAACATTACTTTGAATATATATATTATATAACTATAGCATTCCACAACAATAACTTCATAACTTCTGTGAAGCAGAATGCTAGTTTGAGGATGCCTTGATGCAGTACGACTATAGAATTAACCACATATTACAACTGTAAATAAGTAGGTTTAGTGTTTCACATGCAAGCTAAAATTATTCTCTAAACAGAATCAACTAAGGTTCTGTTTCAAGAAAACACATCCTGGTTAGAGTTAGGGCTTTTGCACTGCAGTCATGTTGGCAAATAAAAGTCAGCTCTTAACCCATACCACTGAGACACAGCAAGATTAACTGCTCAGGATTTTCAAGCAAAATCCTGAGCAGGATTTGGAGCTCCAATTATGTGAAGAGAGCTTCAAAGCCCCCGTAGCCGCAGTATGTTATGGATGTCCATTTTCTTCAGATTGTGAAATGTGCGTCTCTGGGATGTTTGGGAGTCAGAGGTGAGACCTCTGACTCCCAAACCTTATTATCTTGGCCTCTGGTCAGTGAAGGACGATATGAACTCAGTCAGGTAAAGAACCAGCCACCCAGCAAGTCTCAGTCCAAAACAAACAGGCTGCACAGTTCATGAATTTCTAAAAGCACAAGAAAAGAAAATGGAAAGATCACAGAACATAATTTTTTCATAAGAACCTAACTGTAGTTTTCACACATTATTAAATATTACTGTTCTGATGAAAGAAAATTCACCTGTTGTGTTTGTTTATATCACACAGATTGTTGTCTGTCACAGCAGACGTAGGAACAGTGCGCTGAGCAAACTTCTCTTCTTTTATTCATCAGGGGTGCCTTTGTTCTTTTATGATGAAAAAGTCTGATGTGTAGGCACCAGAGAGCAAGATCCCACAACATGAAAGACTTGAAGAGAACCAAAATAAAAAAGAAAGCAAAACCTTTACTTTAGTTTTACAGGAGCAAAGAAAGCAGCCTGCAAGGTCACCTTCAGAAGAATACTTCAAAAAACCTTTAGACGGAAAAATGCATAAGTTCTATGAGGTCTGGGTAGCTGAAACACCATATCTTATCTGCCTGTACAGTCACCTGCTCAAGCCAAAGGAAATATAAGCATATTCTTAGCTAAAATATGTGACTAACTTGTAACAAGTTAGTCACATATTTTATTGGTATTTCTTTTGGTCAAATATCAGCATAAAGTGCTGCATGATTGGAAAGTGGAAGGAACATGATTCATGGCTTTTAGCAGGCTTTGCATAAAACACCTAAAAGAAACAAAACCAGCAAACAAATGAGAAAAAACTGTCAGCATGGTTTTTCCTTCTAACTGCAGTGTAACATACTGCCTTTAGAAAGTGCATTGGAAATGGAGACAGACAGAGTTTGCAGGTATTTTTTAAAAATCTTAAACCTTTTGTTAAACATGAAACATTTACATTTTGCACTTATTTGTAAACATCCACATAGTTTTATCATCAGTAAATCAATTTTACTCAGGTTTAAGTGCCATATTAATTTTGCATAGCACATCCCACAATTGACTATGTGTCCTAAGACAAAATGGAGGCATTTGCATAAATTCAGTAGATAAGTTTAAAAAGCTGAATTATGTAACAATTGGCTCCAAATGCCAACCAACCAACTAGCATTAGCTACAAACACCAGCATTCTGCAAGCAAGCAAAAAGATTTTATTCACAACTCACCAATTCCATTGAAACTTCACGGCTCCAAGCTCAATGCTAGTTGAGATCTAAATCATATTTGTATTGTGAGCCTTAAAGTGCATACAGAACAAAAAATGATGAAACAGGAAGTTGTTTGGAAGTACAGGCCAGCAGCTGCTTTGTCCCCTCACACCTGACAGGGAAAAGGTGGAGCAGGCCTTTAGTGCTGCTTCAGACAATGTAATTGGCTGAATGCATCATGTGGTTGTGATCACATGACTGTCATATGAAACATAATGGTGATTCAGAGTAGTAAGGCATACTCCAGAGCAGATTTTACCCTGGTTTATACTCGGTAAGGAGATCTTGACTCAGACAGGCAGTCAAGAAACTCATGGTAGCTCTGGAGAAGCTACAGAAATACAGACCGAGTGGGAAAATATCTAGACAGAAAAACTAGCTACACACCGCATAGATCTGGAAAGGTTGGAGAAGAAATCTTAAGACTTTGCAGGTAAGTATTGATCAGCAATAACTGAGACTGAAAGCTATTTAGCTTTATTTCCTAATAATCAAGTGGTGCACTGATTTTGACTGACATTGCCCATTGTTGTTTAGTTATGGTTTGCTAAACCAAACCGATTAGATTGCTTTTTTTTTACATTTCTGGATCCACTCAGGGAATTTACATGTAGAAGACCCGTAAGGTTCACATTTGCAAACACATTTTATATATGGAGAGTTTAGTCTGCACAAGCAAATAAATAAAATCTGTGCAGCCTGTTCATGAGACGTTCAGTGGTGCTGTACTTTCAGAGACTTCTTGCTCTTGTCTGAAATTTAACAAACAGATGAGAGTGGTATTGATCTTGTCATCCAGAAAGTCAAAAGAAAGTGCATTCGTTCTTTCACTTTAATTCAGAGACTTATAATAAAACGGTAGAAATGTAAAGTGCAGGCAGTAAAGAGCACTCAGCCTGTTTCAGTAGGAGAAATCACTCTGCTTTATGCAAAAACACAAAAATGACCAAACTTGGGAAGTGACAGCCTGTGCTGTATGTGTGGCTCATATGTAATTAAAGGTAAAAAAAAAAAAAAAGCCCTTCTTTCACTTATTGACTTTCATGGTGGCTGTTCTCAGATCGACTGAGTGAGGTGTTGCTGTCATGCTGTGGTCTTTGTGAGTGCTGTAGCGTGCCTCGCTGAGAGTAGAATGGATCTCTGGGGAGGGGAGGTTCACATTGATCCCCTTAAAGCCTGAACTGCAGCACTGTGTCGGAATGACAACAACATTCATCATCTCACCGGTCATTTGTAACAACAAAGCAAGAGTACAGTGCAGCGTGGCAGGGAGGTGCAGGAGCACATTGTGCTTGGAAAGGAAAGTGGAGAATCTGGATAAGACTACAAGTGATGAGTTTCATGACATAAAGCTTCAATTGACTGATTAGTTCTGAACTTTTCATCAACCTTGACCCATATTGAAGTGCACGAAGCAGTTTATTCACAAAATAGAACATTTTCATAATTAAGGTTTGGTATTTCAGTATTAAAAAAAATATTTCTAAGAAAATGTTAATACTTAAATAAGAGTAAAATGAATTTCACTACAGAAATCTTTTATGACTGTCATAAAACAGCTAGCTCTGCCAACAGTTGTCAAGCAGATGTCTGTTATGATTTCTGATGTAGGGTTTGATCCAAAATGCAAAAAGGAACTTCGAAATGCTGTTGAATAAATATGTAATGGAAAAAGGAAAAATACCGATGACGCACAGGTCACATATAACATCTTGCAAAACTCATCACCGCTCTTGGCATTTTTAAGAGTTTGTTTAAATGTTTGTAAAGTAAAGTAAAATAAAAAAATACATAAATATTTTTAAAATAATAATAAAAAATGAACATTATTTAAGTGCTATGGCGCTTCTAAAGCATTCAGGGGCAACCAATTACCTTCGTAAGTTAAATGTTTTGAGAAAGTAAAGTCCGCCAAGGTGCAATATAAGTGTCACAAGATCTTTTCTGAAAGGCTCCAGAAGTTGAAACGTCAACACTAAACCAACAACTCCATCAATACTAAGGAGACCTGAAAACAAGTCAGGGACAAAATTGTTCAGCAACATAAATAAATAAATAAATAAATAAATAAATAAATAAATAAATAAATAAATAAATCTCAATTACTTGCCCTACATCTTCTGGGGCAACATAAAATCCTCCTGGTAAATGTTCCACTGGCCTAATGTAACAAACTCATAGAAATGTATCCTTATCCTGCTCACACTGCTAAAAGTACAAGCAGCTGCATTAATAAATAGAATATACTAAGGGTTGATTGGTCAGTAAATTTTAATAGACCTAAACCATTAGAGAATCTATTGAGTTTTGTTAAGAGGAAGAAGAGAGACACATTGACAAACAATTAAAATGGGCCAAAGGCCATTATTATAAAACCTTTATTAAGGTTTCTGCAGTCCGACAAGAGGATTGCCTTCAGTAATGCAATGATTTATATAAAAGTAGCCCTAAACAAATATTCAGAGGACATATTGTAATGCATAGAAGCATTTTTCATAAGCCCTACATTGCTGCGTTTTTTTTTTTTTTTTTTTTTTTTATTGGTCCAAGTTAAAATGTCAAAATTTCATAGAAAAATAATGTGTATGTAGAACTGAATCACTGAACACTGAAATGTTCTAATAATTAAGAGACAGACTTAAACATAAAAGCTTCCTGTGATGTGAGACTGGGTCCAAAGGTCCTCCCTCGGTTTGTCTGTGTATTCGTAAATCACTGCAGGAAGACAGAACTTGAATAACAACACTAATGACAGGCCACCTGGGAGTAAGCAGAGCAGATCAACCAGAGTGCAGCAACATGACATGGAATTGATGAGTTACACTGCCTGGCCAAAATAAAAGTCGCCACCTGGATTTAACTAAGCAAATAGGTGCCAGCCTCCTATTGGATAATTACTGCATAGGGGATTATCTTTCAGCTGGCTACAAATTATTTAACCCCAGCTGATGCAATGAGTAACTCCTCATTTCTCAAACAACCATGGCAAAAGACACATCCTGTGGTCGTGGAAAAGATGTTAGTCTGTTCAAGAAGGGTCAAATCATTGGCATGCATCAATCAGAGAAAACATCGAAGAAAATTGCAGAAACTACTGGAATTGGGTTAAGAACTGTCCAACGCATCATAAAAAACTGGAAGGATGGTGGGGAACCATCGTCTTCCAGGAAGAAATGTGGTCGGAAAAAAATCCTGAATGATCGTGATCGGCGATTACTTAAACGTTTGATCAAATCAAATCGAAGAAAAACAACAGCAGAACTCAGGAGTATGTTTAATTCTGAACCCAAAAGCATTTCCACACGCACAATGCGAAGGGAACTCAAGGGGTTGGGATTGAACAGCTGTGTAGCCGTAAGAAAACCTCTAATCAGTAAGGCTAACCAGAAAAAAAGGCTTCAGTTTGCTAGGGAGCATAAAGATTGGACTCTGGAGGAATGGAAGAGGGTCATGTGGTCTGATGAGTCCAGATTTACCCTGTTCCAGAGTGATGGGCGCATCAGGGTAAGAAGAGAGGCAGGTGAAGTGATGCACCCATCATGCCTAGTGCCTACTGTACAAGCCTGTGGCGGCAGTATTATGATCTGGGGTTGCTGCAGTTGGTCAGGTCTAGGTTCAGCAACATTGTGTGCCCAAAGAATGAGGTCAGCGGACTACCTGAATATACTGAATGACCAAGTTATTCCATCAATGGATTTTTTCTTCCCAAATGGATCGGGCATATTCCAAGATGACAATGCCAGGATTCATCGGGCTCAAATTGTGAAAGAGTGGTTCAGGGAGCATGAGACATCTTTTTCACACATGGATTGGCCACCACAGAGTCCAGACCTTAACCCCATTGAGAATCTTTGGGATGTGCTGGAGAAGGCTTTGCGCAGTGGTCAGAATCTCCGATCATCAATACAAGATCTTGGTGAAAAATTAATGCAACACTGGATGGAAATAAATCTTGTGACACTTCAGAAGCTTATTGAAACAATGCCACAGCGAATGCAGGCTGTAATCAAAGCTAAAGGCGGTCCAACAAAATAGAGAGTGTGACCATTTTTTGGTGGCGACTTTTTTTTTGGCCAGGCAGTGTATATGTCGATGGAAACAATCGTTCACAGTAGAGCTTAAAGCCAGGGCTTTGTCAGAGGCCGCTGAAGCTGCTGAGGCAACACACCGCATGACATGCAGGAATCGAAGTGGAACTGCATCAAGCCAACCTTGTTGTTTTCATCCTCTTTATCCTTTCAAATCCTGCTAATTTTACACTGTAAACGTAAAATAAATTGCACATTTCAAGCCAAATCTACACAAAATTATGCACAATTTGCAGAGATGCAGAAATCAAAATATGAAAACAAGAATTTTTCCTTGTTTCCTTTATACGACAACCTACTATTATGTTTTCTACAGCTCAGTCAATACTGCTGTTGTCTGAACAATATGCCCTGATTCAGTCTCACCAATCCGCATTAAGAGAGTTGGCTTACCGCCAAGCAGAAACTAATCATCAATTAACCGAACTTTCCAAATTCCTACAGAACTCAGCTCTGCAGGTCCCCAGCGTTTCATCCACCCCTCCTGTGGTTCCTGACCCACCTAACCGTTCCATGTTTCCTGAGATCCAGCCATCCGCACCAGGGACGTTTTCAGGAGATATTAAGAAGGTAAAGGGCTTCATACTCCAGTGCAATATTATCTTCAACCATTCACCGCAAAGTTTCCTCCATGATGATTCCAAGATTTCTTGCATGTTATCTCTGTTGACGGGCCAAGCTTTAGAATGGGCTGAGGCTAGGTTTACTTCAGCCTTGAGTGATGGCTGTACATTTCCGGAGTTCTTAAAAGAATTAAAACAAGTATTTTGTCAGAAGCCTGAAAAGTCTTCAGCCTCTCGAGATTTACATGGCTTAAAGCAAGGCCAGAAGAGTGTATCTGATTTCGCCATAGACTTCAGAATGAAAGCAGCTGCGTCTGGCTGGAACCCCACTGCTCTTAAGAGTGCATTTTTTCATGCTCTAAATGAGCAAATTAAGGATGAACTGGCAACCCTAGATGAACCAGAGGACCTGGATGAGTTCATTAACCTAACTATACGGTTGAATAACCGAATCCGCTCCAGAACGAGGGAGCGAACTTGCCGGGTTTCATCCTCAAAGGTCTCCACACACGGCAATAAGTCCTCTGCTCTGAACTCCCCTTCCTCCGAGCCCGACCCCGAACCCATGCAGTTAGGCCACACACGCCTAACCCCTGAGGAACGCCAGAGGAGGCTGCGTTCTCGGCTCTGCCTCTACTGCGGAGAACCTAATTACATCATCGCTAACTTTCCCATCCGTTTAAACCCGCAGATCTGGCAGTAACGACGGGGAAACTGCTGGAGTCACCATCACAACCTGTGAAACCCCGTCTCCTCATTCCCATCACCCTGTTTGCCAATAACCAGTCTTTTTCCCTGTCAGTTCTCGTCGATTCAGGATGTGAGCAAAACCTCATCAACTCTGAAATAGTACAACAACTGGATCTCGAGATTGAACCCCTGCCTATTTCCCTCTGTGTTTCAGCCCTGGATGGTGGAAACTTACCACACATCACCCGTTCGCCTGCTGATCTCAGGTAATCACACCGAGGAAATAGTTTTTTTTGTCTTCCCTGCCATCAGTTCCCCCCTAGTTTTGGGTTTCGATTGGTTACACCTACATAACCCCCATATCAATTGGACGGAGGCCAAGATCGAAGCTTGGTCTACCAGATGTCACTCCACCTGCCTTCACTCCGCCATTTCTACCACGTCAACCCTGACTGGACAGGCAGAGAACGACCCACCGGATATTTCCACAGTTCCCAGTGAGTACCATGACCTCTCTACAGTTTTCAGCAAGGGCAAAGCGCTGTCACTACCACCCCATAGGCCATACGACTGTGCCATTGACCTCCTGCCAGGAGCCCCTTTACCCAACAGCAGACTGTACAATATATCAAGAGGCGAACGCCAAACCATGGAGGATTATATTAACAAGTCTCTCGCTGCTGGAATAATCTGAACGTCTTCTTCCCCTTTAAGTGCAGGTTTCTTCTTCGTGGGGAAGAAGAATGTATCCCTACGGCCCTGCATCGATTATAGAGGGTTAAATCAGATCACCATTAAGAACAAATACCCATTACCTCTGTTGTCCTCCGCCTTCGAGCCCGTGCAAGAGGCTACCATATTCACCAAGTTAGATCTCCGGAACGCTTATCACCTTCTTCGCATCAGAGAGGGTGACGAGTGGAAGACTGCGTTTAAGACCCCTATGGGCACTACCAATATTTGGTCATGCCCTTTGGCCTTTCCCTCCCCCCCGTCTTTTTTCAGGCATTAGTAAATGATGTCCTTAGGGACTTTATCAACGTGTTTGTCTACCTGGATGACATCTTGATTTACTCTAAGTCTCTCCTAGATCACACAAGACACGTCCGCTTGGTTCTCCAAAGGCTGCTGGAGAACAATCTATATGTAAAAGCAGAAAAGTGTGAGTTCCACCATCAGTCAGTCACTTTTCTGGGATACATACTTGAGGGCGGACAGGTAAGAGCGTCAGAGGACAAAATAAAAGCAGTTCTGGACTGGCCCAAGCCTGAGACCACTGCAACATTTCTTGGGGTTCGCAAATTTCTACAGGCGATTCATACGCAATTACAGTCAAACTGCCTCTCCACTAACTGCTCTGACCTCCACCAAGAAGGTGTTTGCCTGGACCCCTCAAGCCGATGCCGCCTTCGCAGAACTAAAGTCCCGGTTTGCCCAGACACCTATACTGGTCCAGCCCGATCCACAGAAACAGTTTGTGCTGGAGGTGGATGCCTCCGATACAGGGGTCGGAGCTGTTCTCTCCCAGACCAAAGATCACGATCACAAGCTTCATCCTTGTGCTTTCTTTTCCCGTAGACTCTCGCTTCCAGAGAGGACCTATAAGGTGGGGACCAGAGAGCTTCTGGCGATTAAACTGGCTCTCGAAGAATGGCGACACTGGCTAGAAGGAGCTGTACATCCCATTTTGGTTTGGACAGATCACAAAAACTTATCTTACTTTCAGTCTGCCAAGAGATCCAACCCGCGCCAGTCACGTTGGTCCTTGTTTTTCTCCCGGTTTAATCTGTCTATTTTATATCGCCCAGGTTCTAAGAATGTCAAGCCCGATGCATTATCCCGAGTTTATTCCCCCGACGATTCCGAGGAGGCACCAGCTCCTATTCTTCCCCCCAGTTGCATTGTGGGTGGGGTGACCTGGGAGATCGAGGATCTTATTCGCCAGGCTCAACAAGACCAACCTTCTCCAGACCACTGCCCACCAGATAAGTTGTACGTTCCCCTGCCTGTCCGTTCCCCTTTCCTGCAGTGGATACACGCCTCGAAGTTTTCCGGTCACCCTGGCATCAGCCTGACCATTGGCCTGATTAATCGAAGGTTTTGGTGGGAGTCTATACACAAGGACGTAAAGGAGTTCGTCTTGGCCTGCGCGGTCTGTTCCCGCAACAAGTCTTCAAACCGCCCTCCTGCTGGACTCCTTCAACCACTGCCTGTGCCCCGATGACCCTGGTCCCACATCGCTGTCGACTTTGTCACCGGACTCCCCACCTCGAAAGGTATGACCACCATCCTCACCATCATCGACCGTTTTTCTAAGGCCTGTCACCGAGTCCCGCTCCGTAAACTGCCTACGGCCGCTCAGACTGCAATGCTCCTGGTTAAACATGTGTTTAAGCTCCCTCAGGAGATCCTCTCGGATCGGGGCCCCCAGTTTGTCTCTCAGGTCTGGCGCCAGTTCTGCATGGCGTTGGAAGCGAAGGTATCCCTCACCTCTGGATACCACCCGCAAACCAACGGACAGACTGAGCACATGAACCAAGAACTGGAAGCTACCCTGCGGTGTCTCACCTCCTCCAATCCCAACGACTGGGCCCAGTACCTTCCCTGGGTAGAGTAAGCGCACAATAGCCACATCTCTACGGCCACTGGACTCTCACCATTCGAAGTAGTACTGGGCTACCAGCCGCTTCTTCTTTCCGTTGATGAAACTAACATTTCGGTTACCTGTGTGCAGCACCACATCCGTAAGAGCCATAAGATCTGGAAGGACACCATTGACGCACTCACCAACACGTCTGCGTGCAATCAGCGCCTGGCGGATCACTGGAGGACCCCCGCTCCGCAGTATGTCGTGGGTCAAAAGGTGTGGTTGTCCACACGGGACATTCCCCTCAAGTCGATGTCAAAGAAACTTTCTCCTAGGTTCATTGGTCCCTTCGAGGTGTTAATCCATCATCAGTCCCTCTGCAGTGCGCCTCCGACTTCCTCCGTCCTTGCGCATACATCCTACGTTTCATGTGTCCCAGATCAAGCCGGTCCTGTCAAGTCACCTTTGCCCTCCGGCCGAACCCCCTCCACCCGCCCGTGTTGTCGATGGTCATCCGGCCTTCGCCGTCCGCCGGATCATTGATTCCCGGCGGCGGGGTAGAGGCTACCAGTACCTCGAAGGTTTTGTATTTTATGTTTTCTCCTACATGTTATGTTGTTTCTAAGTTATTTAAGTGCCCAAAGGTCTGTATTGTCATTATTATTATTGTTGTTTTCAACAACAATAATAATAACAATAATAATAATTGTTGTTATTATATAACAAATTGTTGTTATTATATTTTGTAGATTTGTTCTAAAGAAGTATTCCGGAATGGTCCGGTTGAGTGCATAACCGGACCATTCCTCCGGTTATGGTCCGGAGGAATGCTCCTGGGTCCCCGGATCATTTATTCTGGATCCCTCCTTTGTTTCTGATAAAGGGGACTCCCAGCCCCCTACCTCTGTGCAGCCGCCAAGTGGCGTCCGTTGAGGGGGGGGTACTGTCAGGATCTGTGTTTCTTTTGTTGTTTTTTCTTTTTGTTTTCTTTTGTTGTTGTTTCCTTTCTCCTCCCTGGAACTCCTGCTAGTCTCCGTGGCCTCCACCAGAGGTCGCCAGGAGACTGAGCCCTGGAGTTTGGCACTGCCGACCCCGTGGATCGGGCGGATTTGGGAGGCGCTGTCGGGGTATTTAGGAGCAGCGGCACTTCGCTTCCTCGCCTGAGTGTTTGTTTACTTCGGTAACGTTCGTTCCACGCATAGGCTCTCTGAGTTTCTACTCTGCGATAACCCCTGTGTTTCTCACGCCAGGTAATCCGTGTCTCCTCGTTGCTTCTGACTGAGCGGTGGGCTCAGAAACTTAGTAAGCCATCTCCTCCGTTGATCCTGATGCCCGGTCGCCACGTTCTGGATCTCCTGCCCGAGCCCCTCTTCATCTGAGCCTACGCTACCCGGGATCTAGTCGGAAACCGCTCCTGCCTGTCCGCCCTCCAACCAGTCCTCTTTCTCCGACGCCCAACCTGCAACCACATTCCTCCACCAAGTAAGACCTTACCTGTTTACCTTGGGAAAACGTATCTGATGCCATCCAGCTAATCTTTCCCCTCTCGTTGACAGTAAGACGAGCCGGTCATCTGATCCACTATTCACTCCCTTTCTCCCTTTCCCTGGTTACAATAAATCATTTTACATTCATCTCTGCTGCTCCTGATTGTGTTCTTGCATGTGGGTTAACAGACTCGAACCTAGCATGACAGTTATATTGTGTCATTTAGTCTCCTGAAGAATCAAACAAGTTAAATTCCAGCTACAAATCTATCGTAGCATTTTTCTTTCTTACTGACATAGAAAAAGCCTCTAAAAAACAGTACAGTACAACATGTTTATGCTCCCCACATGTTTGGATAATTCATTTTCACTGCATCAATTATCCAATAGCTATCCATGTAAATACAGAAAAATAAAAAAAACATTGTATGTCATACTATATTATTAATAAGACCAAAGAGTTAGGTTGGACTTTCTGTTAGAGTTCTTGATTGATACAAAAGCTCCTACACTGGAATGTCATCAGGTGACTCAGAACCCATCAATGCAGTGAACAGATAGAACAAATCAATGTGTAGATGTGCCATAACTTTCTGCAGCGTTTTAAAATATTGAGTTATATTAATATTTTGACATGCAGAGTAAGGATCAAGAGTCATCACACAGCTTCATTTATTACAACTAGAAAGTACCAATTAAGTCCAAAATCTGTCTTGTATCAATGGACTCAGACCTGAACATTCAGAGACACATAAAGACAATTACAAAGTCAGGCTTTTATCATCTGAAGAAATGTTCCAGAATTAGAGGACTAATGTTACAGCAAGATCCATAGAAACTCATCCATGTGTTTGTCTTTAGACTCCAGCAGCAGTGTCTTCACAGGTCTGCCTAAAAAGTGCATCTCTATAGCTTCTCCAGCTGCTTTGAAACATTTGTTGAAATGTGCTTTACATAAAAACATGACCTAACTTATTTTATGTGACTTGAAATACATTGCCCTCCTTGATGCACAATCATTGACTCTCTTGTGTCAGATGTGAACACTTTGGAGCCCCATCGAGTCAAATCTCATGCCACAATGTGAAAGATAAGGTCTGAATGTGATGTCTGCCAACATCTCAATGTCATATTTTCTGGACAAACAGACTTGAGAATAGTGTTCAAAAGCACTGCAAATAGGTCGGAAGTTAATTCCTTGAAGGATCATTGAAGTGTTTATTTCCTGTTTGAAAGGTACTCCTTCTCCTCCTCGTGTAATTCTCAGAGGAGACGCACTTCCTCAACTCCTGGGCAGCAGCAACAGCTCACGATGCAACAGTTAATGCACAACAGCAGAGAGCAGTCAGGGAAGCTGGTGTGTGATTAATAATTCCTTCTCATGCAGCGATATTGCCAGACCAACCTCAGCAGGAGAGTGCAAACATATCAGCTGTTGGAATATTAATGCAGCTGTTTGTGTTAAGTAAAAAGAGAGCAACACTAAAGAAATCCTCCACTAGTGATTGCCTCATTGCTGAGTGAAACAAAAAACAGATTGGTGTTCTTCTGCAATTTGTTGCTGTAATATTTAAGTCTTTCACAAAATATACAATCAGGAGAGTGTTTGTTTCATCACATTCTGACTCTTTGTCTCGAGCTCGTTGCATCAGTTTTATACTTTTTTCAGCAAAAAGAACCTCTCTATTGGTGCTTATTGCTCATTATCACACTGATACAAAATGTCATTCATCACTGTAAAAAATATATAGCCTCATTCACTACTGCTCTGATCTTGAAGTTTGCATCCAGTCTGCAGGTGCTTATTCAGGGCTAAACTAAGAGGCTATTTTCTGTTTTTAAAGTATCTGGATTTTCTTAAAAACTAAGAAAAACATACAATAACTTAAACAGATCCAATATTTTCCAGCAATATTAATTCCCTGCTGAGCTTCCATCTTTTTGTCTGGTTATAACCACAAACTTTATTGTTAATAATTTTGTTGAGACATTATATAATAGACTGGAATAAGAAAAATTGTTAAATCATAGAAAAATGTCTAAATTGCTTAAAAGATTGTTTGAAACATTCTGAAAAAGTTCCTGTGTACCATAGTGAATACTTTATAGAATCTTTTGATACAGGTGCCATCTTTGCATGTCTAGAGACATAATAATAAAAATATTACAATCTGGGGTTTCCGGTTCCCCAAGGATGTATAGTGAGGCATCTGCTATTCTTACTTTACACATTACTGAATATCAGTTTACAGCACATATAATATGATAACATTTGCAGACAACACTCCTGTTGTCTGCAAATGTCCTCAATGCACCGTGTTCCAAATTATTATGTAAATTGGATTTAAGTGTCATAAAGATTAAACTGTTTGTTGTGCTATTAAATTTATAGATGGTATTGTGTGTCAGGGCTCTTTGAATCATTAGGATTAATTTCAGAGAGCTGGTTGATTAGTTTGTGTGGTGAGCTCAATTAAAGGAAATCTACTTAAGCAGAATATTCCATATTATTAAGCAGGCCACAGGTTTCAAGCAATATGGGAAAGAGAAAGAATCCTTTCTGCTGACGAAAATCATCAGATTGTGTGGTGCCGGATGAAAACATTAGATATTTAACAAAAGCTGAAGCATGATCATATTGTGAAGAGATTTGTGGCTGATTCAGAACAAAGATGGGTTTGTCCAGATAAAGGCATAATGAGGAAGGTTTAAGACAAATTTATCGTATTAAGAGAACAGCTGTTAAAATGCTCTTTAAAAGCAGCAAACAGTTATCTGAAGCTGCTGGTGCCTCTGGAACTTCAAGGTGGAGGATCCTCCAGAGGCTTGTGGTGCATCAACTTACTATCGGGCCCCTAACCAGAGCTCACAAGCAGAAACAGTTGCAGTGGGCCCACCATACATGAAGATTAATTTTCAAATAGACTTGTTCACTGATGACTGCTGTGCAACCCTGAATGAATTTATACTGTAATAGTTCATGACTTGAAGATCATTTGCATTGACCATTTAAGAAAATCTGAGAAAATTGAACTTGCATAATAATTTGGAACATGGTGTACAACAGACAGCATCAGTCTTCATCACCTAACTGATATTTAACATCTGCTAAACCAAAGAGATGATTAAATAAATCAGAAGCCAATTCCAATGAGATCTAGTAGAAAGATTATCCTATAAATTCTTGACCACATACATCACACAACCTTACATTCTGTCCCGGGATTACTATCCCGGTATGGTTTGGGAGAAGCGTAGCAGCTGACATGAAGGCCCTACAGAGAGTGATCACAGCAGCACAGGAAATCATTGGACTCAGTTTTACACACTGCAGGACATTTAGAACATGGTGTCATTGGTGTGCTAGATTGAGGGAGACTTTTCACATTCAGGTCACCATTTTCTCACCTTGCTATCCTCAGGAAGGTCTCCCAGGTGTGGAAAAACACACATTCAGATTCAAAATGGCTTTTGACTGTGTTTTATCCATGGTTTGTGAGAGAACTACATGTTATTGCTGCATGTGCAATATGGAAAAAAAAAGAAAAACGAACATTTGAGTTATTGCCTCTACTACAAACTCTGTTTTAGTTAGAGTTTAATTAAGGAACTTCTGACAGTAATTGGTTGCACTTGACCTTGATAAATTTTTCTTTACATTTTTATTTGGACATTGGGGTTTTTACTTCATGGTTTGCAAAAAGTAGTGCACTGGTCATCTACATCAAAGCACTAGGATTGCGTTGCACAGATCTCTGTCAACAAACATAATCCGGGGCTCTTAAAGGAGTTTCTGTGTGACTAAAATAAAAATAAAAATAAAAATATTTGTGCATATTTGTATCAGTCCTTTCCCATGGGGACAACATTTTAGTTTTCTCAAACGGTTTTGAAATCTCATCATGTTCTTTTTTCCTGAATCTGATTTTATGATTGAAATGAAACTAGCTTAATTTAAACATTCTGCAAAACACTTAAATGGCCCCTGGGGACATAACAACCATGAGAAATATGGTTAACGTAACACAAAAATGTACTTTCAAACAGGTTACTACACATCTTTAATTTTCAAATTCTACAGTTTTACGGACTCACTTTTTTAATATAAACAGTAGTTTTTTTTTTCTTTAGCTTGGTTCCACAAATACAAAGAAACATCAGAAACTATGTCTCAGTTGCAAAAATAAGCTGTTTAGATAAAGCATGCAATTTATATCTAGATGAGTGTAAAAGACATAATATTTATGGAGTATCAGGAAATCTTTGTTTTTTGGAATACAAATTCTTAATTTTTTCCCCATATGTTTAAGACCTAACAGTCAAAAGGAACTTCATACTTTTCAAGCCTATGTAAGAGTTCTGCTTAAAGTGTGTTAATTCCAACATCAGAGTTTGAATGGAGAAGGACACACTCGGAGTAAAAAACAATCCTCTAATCTCTGCCTGTTTTCTTTTTTTAATTCTGCTGAGGCAGGGACTTTGAATTTTGCCTCAGAGACGCTTCCTTCTGTTCAGAGCATCCGACTGGGTAAACAGCAGTCTGTGGGTGATTAATTATGCCTGGTATAGAGACACACGGAGGGAGAGGGAAAGGTGCAGAAGACAGAACTAGGAAGAGTTTGGCCTTGCAAGCACTGATAACTGGAAATCTGAAGAAGATATGTAACTGGGAAAAGAACATACTGGAATTCTAAATGGAAAATGCCTTATATTCAATTTAATTCAGCTTATTTAAATAATGCTGACTCAAAATAAAGGTCATCTCAATGACTTTGGAAAATAATATATTTATATAAAAAATTCCCTTCTCATCCACCGCGGGTGGTTCTTATCCTCTGAGCTCGGGTCCTCTACCAGAGGCCTGGGAGCTTGAGGGTCCTGCGCAGTATCTTGGCTGTGCCAAGGACTGCACATTTCTGGACTGAGATGTCTGATGTTGTTCCTGGGATCTGTTGTAGCCACTGCTCCAGTTTGGGGGTGACTGCCCCGAGGGCCCCGATGACCACAGGCACCACTGTGGTCTTCACCTTCCAGGCCCTCTCCAGTTCCTCCCTGAGGCCCTGGTATTTCTCCAGTTTCTCGTGCTCCTTTTTTCCTGATGTTGCAATCACTTGGTATTGCTACATCTACCACAACAGCTTTCCTCTGTTGTTTATCCACTATGACAATGTCTGGTTGGTTCGCCATTACCATTCTGTCTGTCTGGATCTGGAAGTCCCACAGGATCTTAGCTCTGGCATTCTCCACCACCTTTGGGGGTGTTTCCCACTTTGATCTCGGGGTTTCCAGTCCATATTCTGCACAGATGTTTCTGTACACTATGCCTGCCACTTGGTTATGTTGTTCCATGTATGCTTTCCCTGCCAGTATCTTGCCCCCTGCTGTTATGTGCTGGACTGTCTCAGGGGCCTCCTTACACAACCTACACCTTGGGTCTTGTCTGGTGTGGTAGATCTGGGCCTCTATTGCTCTGGTGTTTAGGGCCTGTTCCTGGGCGGCCATGATGAGGGCCTCTGTGCTGTCCTTGAGCCCAGCTTTTTCCAGCCATTGGTAGGATTTACTGATATCAGCCACTTCGGTTATTTGCTGGTGGTACATCCCATGTAGGGGCTTGTCCTCCCATGATGGTATCTCTGGCACTTCAACCTCCGTTCCCTGTTGTCTGAGACATACACTGAGCACATTGTCTGTTGAGGCTTTGTCCCTGATGTATTTATGGATCTTAGTTGTTTCGTCCTGGACAGTGGTTCTCACACTCACTAGTCCTCTGCCTCCTTCCTTGCGGCTCGTGTACAGTCTCAGGGTGCTGGATTTGGGATGGAACCCTCCATGCATTGTTAGTAGCTTTCTAGTCTTAATATCTGTGGCTTTTATCTCCTCCTTTGGCCAGCTAATTATTCCAGCAGGGTATCTGATTACTGGCAGGGCATAGCTGTTTATCGCACGGATTTTGTTCTTGCCATTGAGCTGGCTTCTCAGGACTTGCCTTATTCGTTGGAGGTATTTAGCTGTGGCTCCTTTCCTTGTGGCCTCATCGAGGTTGCCATTTGCTTGTGGTATACCTAGGTACTTGTAACTAATTACAACGGCTGAGTGAAGTACCATCAGAAAGTCTCATTGAGAATGTGAATGCAGCATTGAGAACGATCCCTACCAATACCATAACAGAAACCAATGAGCTGATCTACAACTCAGCATCAGTGATCCTTGAGATACTTGGCTATAAGAGCAACCATGAGACCCAATACCCACCATGGAAAAGACGGTTAGAGGCTAAAATCAAGGTAACAAGGAGGGAAGTGAGCCAACTATCAGAGCTCCACAAGGGTACAATGAAAAGACAAGTACCCAGAAAGTACAGGCAGATGCCCATACCTGAAGCACTCGAAACTGCCAAACAGAGGCTTCAAGCCTTGGCCAGCCGCCTAAAGAGATACACAAGGGAGAATGAATCCAGAAGGATTAACCGGCTCTTCTCCACTCAACCAGCTAAGGTGTACTCTCAATGGCAGGGTAATAACAACAGAGGCTGGAGACTGAACAATACTGGAAAGGCATATGGGAAAGGGAGGCGTCCCACAACAGCAATGCACAGTGGTTGATCTCTCTACGAGAGGACCATAGCAACCTCCCTGAGCAAGCCCCGGTAACCATCACTGTGACAGATGTCCAAGAAAGAGTCTCAGGACATTCAGGAAGCTGATGAGCATGAAGGTAAGGCATTTCTAATTTATTTTTCATTTTTTCACTGTAGTTCTTAGAATTCATAACACTAAACAGGGCAAGTGGTTGCCATTAAAGTGTAATATAATCAAACAAAGGAAGTTTCATTTAGCAGTGAGTTGTTCTACATCTGGAATGAGAAACCTGTTCCATTAAAATCTGTTTTTTCGTTGGCATCAGAATAGAACTTCTCTCTGGCAGCCATACTGAAGTGATTTGGAAAGTGGGTGCTTGAGACACAACGCAATATAAATTTTGAAAGACATGTTCATTTTTCTGTCCTGAACTATTGCCGTCTAGACTGGAGTATTCCTAACTAATTTCAAGTTCATGGTCTAATTTAAAAAACATTGGCCACTTAAAATTATTTTGCTTTTTTTATGGCTAAGCTGAAAGAATTCAGTCTAATGTGAAATAAAATTGGCATTATATAAATCTTATTTTTTTATGCCATATACACATGTTTACCAATTTGGTTCCTGCTTTGGTTCCAGACAGGGAACCAAAGCAGTTACCATCTTTTCTTGTTTTTTTCCCCTAAGAGGTAAATTGACAAAAAGAACAAAACAGCAGATCTCCCCAATGCTGTTTTTTTTTTTTTTTTAAAACAAAAACTACACAAATGTAATTGTTTTAATTCTTCTACTGATGAAACTACAATACATGTATTTCTTCACTATGTCTTTGATATTAGTCTTTCAATAGAATTGCTATTGTTATGCATTGTCAACAAAGTCATCAACATCAGATGTTGGTATTGCGTAAAATCATGACATTTACATCACATAGCATTTACTGTAAAAGATAACTAACTCACATTACTAAGTGTTTTTCTGCTAAGTATTAAAATTTTAGCAACATTTAGTTGAAATGCAAAGACAATGGATATTAGAATTGCTCCTGATAATACATGTAAGAAAAGTGACATTTTTGACTACAGTGAAACAGAACACACTGTAGGACAGAGACAAGCCCTTTTTTCTCTCTAGCATTGCTTTTGTCTATATCAAAACAGATTAGATATAGTTGCTAAAACAAGAGTCGTGCTCCATTGCTCAATTTATGATTCTAGAAATGAAAGCAACAGAATAACTTATAAAGATTTAAACCAAAATATGTCAAGAGAATACAGCAGCAACGGGGAAAAGAGTAAATAGAAAAGGCAGTTTTTTAAGATATAAGAGAACCATAATCAAAAATGCCCTCTAACTGCTGAAAATAAATGTACATGAAGAACAAAAGAATAAGCAAACATTAAAAAAAAGAAAAAAAGAAAATCACAAAGATAATGATCTAAAATGTGGACCTTATCTATGACTTTTGTTGATTGTTTTATGCTACATATTGAAATAATTCAAATCGCTGGTGAAATTTCTGTTCAATAGATTGATTCATGGACCATTCGGTTCTCCCAGTTTTGACCTGGAGGGAATAATCATATATAACCAAAGCACGTTAGTTAGATAACAGAACCTATCACATCTGTTGCTAATTAACACACTGAATTATTTTTTCATTCTGCGTGTGACTGTGAGGTGGAAGCAGAAACTATTGCTGCTCTCTCCCATCTCTGATTGGACTCTGGTATATTTTGTTCTCAGCTCCCATTCAGAACAGGGAGCAGTGTTAATGCTCATTAAAGTTTCAGACTTTCTGACGTTCCTTGCAGCATCTGGTCAACGACAAACACCTGAGGTCAGATGTGCCAGACTGTCTACCGCTCCTCATTAGTGTCTCACGCCAATAATTAAACTGGAGTAACGTTCATTTCCACTCTGACGATAAGCAGCTTGGTTAGTCTGGACTTGGCAGAACAAAAAGAAAGAAAATGTGTGAAAAATGAAAACTTCCTCAAATTGTCGTTTGCATTGAGCCTGCATTTGTTTTATGATATCGCTCCAGTGTTCCCACTGAGCTCTCTGCAAGTCCTGGAAAATATTGTTATTTGAAATTAAATGACTTAATGAGGTTGTGTGGGTGATTCCCCCACCCCCTTTTTTTTTTGTTCAGACTGCATTGTTCAAACAATGTGTGCTTTCAGGGTTTAGACAAAGCAGTGGCTCAATCATCAGTGACAGGTTATGCAGGTTCAGGGGAAAGAATGTAATTAACTTGTCAACTAGATTATCCTCAATATTTACTTCTGTCTTAATTGCTTGTTCTTATGCATAAATTTGGGCTCTCCCTTTTTTCTTCATCTGCCGTCATTATTACAAAGCATGACTGGTTCTATTGTTCTACTGTAAATGTATCTGGTATTTATGTATAGACGTTATAAAGCAACCAAGAGTGGGCTTATGATTGTGACAAATACTGTCTGTCTCTCAGCTTCAGTCTTGTGACTAAATGCAATCAAAGTTAATCAAATGAACCTTTCGGCATATGCAACGAGCATTTAGTCATTTTATTGTCATTTGTAATGACATCCTAATTCTGCTGATCTCACATAAGGAAAGGCTTAGAAGATCAGAGTTCCTCTAATCTAATTTGTTCTTTCTATTTGGCCGCTGCCTCAGCACCACACTTGTTCACTCTGTCAGGTCTTGCTATTGCTTCATTCACACAGCAGATCATAATGCACAAGTCCCAGTTTTTTGCTGGGACTTGAACAAAAAGCTTGGTGACCGCAATGAGATTTCTCCCAAATCCCGAAATTATTATTATTATAACTGTACTAATTATATTTAGGTGCCTTATTATTATTTACTGATAACTAGACAACTTCCTGCTCTGTGCAACAGCTGAACCAGGAGAATGTACCAGTTCTTAGTGGAGAACATGGAAAGACTGATGAAGGAATATAAATAGACTTGTACCAATGTAAGCTCTGAAGATTTTGCCTGAAAATTAACCATAAAAAATTACAATAATTATAAGTAATTTTGTATAATTATAATTAACTTTAATGATCAAACCTGAGAGATTTTATTATGCCTGGTGACCACATTCTGCAGACCCTCATGTGAGCATGTGCAGACATTCTGTTCTTTATTTATTGTTGTTTTTTTGCACATACAGAAATTGTCTTTATTTCGTGGGAGATTCTCAGATTATACTTTTCAAACATAAAAAGTCAATTTTTTAATAAAGCAGAGTATAATTCTTGTATGTTTTTCACATAAGAGGAAATAAATAGGTGTAAGTGAGAGCAAAATTATGATGAATTAATTCACACAACGATGTTAAATTTGATCACATATCGCCTCCTCTTCCCTTGACAAATTAACCTTGAAAGATAGTTTTAACATTTCCATTAGAAAATATTATTCTGCATTAAAAGATAAATTTAAAACCTTCCAGGTTTTAAATTCTTCAGCAGGACTGACACAGCATAAAGAGGGGGCTGTAAACACAAGTGTAGACGTCTGGCTGACACTGCTGTTGTGGTGTAAACCTTTTAAGCCATCAGATGACAGGACAAACTTCACATTCCTTTCTGAGTGACATTTCGCATAAAGCAAAAACCAGCATTATGTGACTGATGTACAAAAGTGGCATGAAAACAGAAGCTGACCTACAGTTTTCTGACAACTACAACTCCATGCTGTTTATTTCCTGTCCATATCTCCCCCAGGGAGCTGTAACTGCCTGGCAATGTTGTGTCATGTTTCCTTTTGAGATATTTCTGGCTTTAAAAAGCAGACTGGTCTTCTCTCAGGTTGCATTAGCTGTAACTTTCCCTTTCAGGGGAGAGTTTCTGCTTATGGAAAACAAAAAACTTTAGCTTCCATATAATGGTTCCTGTTTGGGATTGTAAGAGAGATTCAAGATTGCTATTTGATGTTTGGAGAATCGGACTGTTTACTGTAAAGTTTTAAAAGCCAAAATTTTAATTGCGTTTCCTCCCCCGACGTCTGTCCTCTCCTTGACTGTATTCATAACAAACATTTATCATCATCCTGTTCCCTCCAGGTGACCCTTGTTTGTGTATAAACCACCACAATGCAGCATAAAATTTCAATTTTCCCTCACCTTGAGGTTCACATAAAGCTGCGATGCCACAGGTGATATTATTCACCCTGAGCTTGATAACCTTCCCTGCTTTTCAAAGATAAACATGTATCTTGCCAAGTTGAGCAGGCAGACAGCTTAACGAGTGGATGTGAACCATCACAGTTTCCGTTTTCATGTTGCACAGCGATAAACCCTGACCTGTCGGTGTAAAGGTCTCATCCAGCCTCGTTCCGTTTCCATCTCCTTTGTGTCTGTAAATGGACCCATGAAAACCTTTTGTATTTTTATGGTATTTTATATATATATAAATTTTTTTATATATTTTTATATATATATATATATACTTTAGGTATACAGGGTGGGCCAAACGTTTCAACACATAGGAGAATGTAAAATGTATATTTCTTTTATAGTTCGGATACCCAAGATGATGGGTTGAAAAAAGAGCAAAGAATTAAAATTACACTGATGCCTGGATTGGGAAGCAGTCACATGGTGACACAAAACTTTAACAGAAAACATGAAACAAGCATCACACACAGCACTGTGGCAAAACTTATTTGCAAGTTTGAGAAAACTGGAAATGTTTTCTGAAACATTTTGAACCATGAAGCGGTTCAAAATGTGCAACGATTACACAGAGTCCCACAAAAATAAATAAGGTTGTCCAATATATATATAAGGATGGATAAAGAACTGGATGAAGAACAGTCACCTATCAAAATGACTCATCTGTTAGTGTTTTTCCATTAGCTTCTTTAATCTGAGATATGTCTTAGACAGCTTAAGTTCAAAACAGAGTTTCACTCATACAGTCTTTTTTCATTTTGGTAAAAATGATAAATATCTCCTGGATTCACTAATATCTGCTAGAATAACATACAGCCTCAAATCCACAGTATTACAGAAATCAGCATCGTGTTAGTGATTGTCAGAGCTGATTGTAAAGTCTTTTTTAAAATGTAATGTTTGTTACTGGTTTCTCAATTTGTGGCCCTGTGTTGTTTTTTTCTGACTTTAGTTTTGTGTTTCTGTTTGGCACTTTGAACCGCTGTGTTGCCGAAATACTCTATGCAAACAAAAATCGATTGTTTGAATTGAAGATTAAAAGTATACTTTCAAAGTCCACATTGTATTTAAATCTTAGATACTTTTTACAGTTTGTTTGTTTGTCCCTCTCCAGTAAAATTAAGCATTGAACAGAACAGGCTTCGTCAGATTTTATGCCGGTTTAATTTGAGTGTACTGCTCCACCGCACACTATCCATTTTCTTCAACCTCCTCCGGACATGTTTTCAATAATATTGCACCAAAAACAGCTTGAGTGATGGGTGCAGATGGTGCTGCTGGGAAAGCAATAGATTATACAGAAGATTAGATTAGGTAGAGATGAGGCTTCCTGCTTTCAAGCAGTGGTCAGACAGATTGAAGTAACCCAGGGCAGTCAACATTTTAACCTCAGATGGTGCTCAGCCAGCTGAGGTAACATAATGACCGGCCATCCTCCCACAGAGGCTTATCACACAGAGATGTGACTTTGAGGGCTGTGCAGATGCAGGTATGCTCAGAATTTGCAGAGTAATACTCAGGATTAAAGTGATTAACCTTTGCAGGTCTTTGGTTGCAGACTAACTGTTTTTCCAACGTTTTTCTCCTTTTATCTTTGCGTTCACTACAAAGGAATACATCATGTTTTTTTAAACTTGCAAAAACCCAGCAGAAAACTTTTTATAGTCAGTCGCAAAAAAAAATTTAATTGGCATTTCTTGAGGATATTTACTTTTTTCTTTTTAAATAAAGTAGTTTTTGTTCTAGTTTTCCAAATCAAAACACACAAAAAAACATTTAGGAAAAAAAAAAAATCAACATTTCACAAAGGAAAACATATTCAGATATAACTATGCAAGTGAGCTCAGATAAATAAGCTTTGTGTGACAAGACACAACCCAAGCAATTCAACCTGAAATATGAAAACACTGGCAACACCAAAAAACAACATGAATTTTTGTTTCTAGCTTTTGTTCCTCCTTGCAATAAGTAGCGATTTAAAGCTCATGTTTTGTATTTACCAAAAGCAACAAAAATTTGTGACTGTCATTTAAAATATCTAAGTTTAGACCACACTCATTAAAAGCTCTTCCATGCAAACAGCTTTCTACATTGAAACTTACTTCTGTATCATTTCTGATTGAAAAAAAAAAAACCCTCCAGATTTTGGGTACAAAATCACATTTCCTACCAGAAAATAATTTAAAGAATCCATTAAAGAATCCGTAGTAAGAGCTACGAGGAAAAAAACAAGCTTCTGGTGAGCAGAAGAGAAGCCATTTGCCAGAAACGGTAGTGAATCTGCATTGAAACATGACGATTCGCTTCTGCATTTGGAATTTTGTGTCAAGTGAAATACGGAGGATCACTATCACTACTAGATCTGTCATCAATGAACAGGAAATTCTACTAACAAATGGAGACTGAGGAAGAGTAAGAGGAGTTTAAACTTTCTTTGGGAAACAAAATGAAATTACTGGGTGTCTGGGGTGAACATGTCTTATAAATGATGCTGGAAACTGAAAAAAGACAGGATCCGTCCTCACAAAACTTATATATCATCTGCTTTAGGAGGAAGTGAAGTCTCGCTGATAAACATTGTGAATAGTAACACTGATGCCTCAATTAGCCTAAGCTGCAACACAAAAAAAATGTGATCCAATTAAATGCTGTGTTAGTTTTTATGAATTCAGTTTCTTTCCTAATAATTGAAAAATTTAATATTATTTACCTCTAAATTATTCAAAGGAAGTTTTCTATTATTTATATTATTCTAAATAATTGCATTTTTTTGTATAGAGGATCATTTTTCTCTAATTCAAAGCTTATTACTGTTCTGACAATAACAGTTTTTTTTTTCTTCTGCTGTTGAATGGTTTCCAAAAGGCGGCCGGATCCCTGAGATGCGGGAGGTTGAACGTCTCATTGTCTGCTCATTTGCTAAACTGTTCATCCTCCAATTTGCCTTTTCACTCAGTCTTTGTTTAGGCACCCTGCTTCTCCATTTCTCTCTTTATCTCACTTTTCCTGCTGCATGAGGAGAATGACAATGAGCAATGCTGAATCCATTTTCAAATATTACGACTATGAGTGGGCAGTGTCCCTTCCATTTGGAGCATCGGTGCTGAGTCCATAATAAAAATAAATGATTCCCGTGTTAGTAAATACTTGTGTGTCCCAGCAATAATGCAAATAATAGGTCACAAAATAATAAAATCACTGCAATATAATGATACAGTTTTCTTTCATATGGTTATGTGCTGGGTTTTCAGCAAACAAATATGCTTTTTGATCTATCTTTGTAACCATGTAGCGATCATTGCCTCTGCAGAACAACCACCATCTTTAAAGGTTATCATTATACAATCATTTAAACCTTAATTCTCAGCCTTTTTACTGATCAGAATTGAGAACAAAAGTTTTTGAATCCACACCACATTCAACGCTACATATAATGAAGGAGTGGAAATTATATATAAACAGGTTTTTTATATACCTGTATAAACAGGTGTTAACTTAATCATAACTTGAAGTAGAGCCATGTTCACATTTGGCTGCTTTGTTTTAAATGGAGAAGCTTTTGATTAAAAAAGGTTTTTAAATCACTTTAATTAGTATTTTGAACATTCTGATCCAGACTATAAATCTTTGTGTTAGCCTGTAGTTTGTAGAATAGTTGTTTGTGTCTCAATTTACTCAAATACCAAGTTAATAGAGCTTGCTTTGATTAAAAATAAATATAATCTCTGATCACATTTATTATTAGCTCCCAGTGGTTTTTCTTATCTTCTAATTATTTTTGATTGATGTGGAAAAAAATCTTTATCTGAGAAATATGCAGCAGTCACCTTGCTTCTTAAAACTTTGATAGAAATTGTTCAAAGGGAAGCAAAGTGCACATTATCATACATGAATGCTACAAAACTCACATCTGTCCAGTTTGACCCAAAAAGCCAAAGACATCAACTCCTAAAATCTGTGTAACACATTCCAGTCTCTTCTGTTTAAGCTGAATCTTTAACTAAAGCTGTGCCCGTCATGAGTCTCTACTCCGCTTTTTTTATCTTGCAGTTAGCTCCTCAGAAAAGTCCTGCCTTATAAAGGTAATTGCCTGTCATGTTTCTATCCTGTGTTATTCTAGGTGCAGCTATGGAGGACTTATTGCGTGTTTACGGGATGTTCCTGTTTTCCTGGTTGTACTGTCTGTAATTGCAGCATGTTGGCGTGTTCCTGTGTGTGTGTGTGTTGTCAGCTGGAGAAACAGAGCTCTAATTATTCTAATGTGTTGTTCGCCACAGAGTGACGGCTAAGGCGGAGTGCCACTATCATTTCATTTTGCTAAGAATCACGGCCATTTTTCAATGGCTGCTTATAAGCAGCCATTGAAACTTTGATAGAAATATAAGGGGAGGGACCAGACAAAGCGCAGCCCGAAGACCCCTATGATGACCACAAACTTTGGACCTAGTGTTCCCTCGCCCGGACGCGGGTCACCGGGGCCCCACTCTGGAGCCAGGCCTGGAGGTGGGGCACGTTGGCGAGCGCCTGGTGGCCGGGCTTTTACCCATGGAGCCTGGCCGGGCTCAGCCTGAAGAGGAAACATGGGTCCCTCTTCCAATGGGCTCACCACCTATGGGAAGGACCACAGGGGTCGGGTGCATTGTGTGATGGGTGGTGGCCGAGGGAGGGGGTCCTGGCGGTCCGATCCTCGGTTGCAGAAACTGGCTCTTGGGACGTGGAATGTCACCTCTCTGGTGGGGAAGGAGCCGGAGCTGGTGTGTGAGGCTGAGAGGTTCCGGCTAGAAATAGTCGGTCTCACCTCGACACATGGCTCTGGTTCTGGAACCAGTCTCCTTGAGAGGGGCTGGATGTACTTCCACTCTGGAGTTGCCCACGGTGAGAGGCGTCGAGCAGGGGTGGGCATACTTGTTGCTCCCCATCTTGGCGCCTGTACGTTGGAGTTCACCCCGGTGAATGAGAGGGTAGCCTCCCTCCGCCTACGGGTGGGGGGACGGGTTCTGACTGTTGTTTGTGCTTACGGGCCAAATGACAGTTCAGCTTACCCACCCTTTTTGGAGTCCTTAGAGGGGGTACTGGAGAGTGCCCCTCCTGGGGACTCCCTCGTTTTGCTGGGGGACTTCAACGCTCACGTGGGAAATGACAGTGAGACCTGGAGGGGCGTGGTTGGGAGGAATGCTCCCTCCGATCTGAACTCTAGTAGTGTTCTGTTGCTGGACTTCTGTGCTCGTCACGGATTGTCCATAACGAACACCATGTTCAGGCATAAGGGTGTCCATATGTGCACTTGGCACCAGGACACCCTAGGCCGCAGTTCGATGATCGATTTTGTCATCGTTTCGTCGGATCTGCGGCCGTATGTCTTGGACACTCGGGTGAAGAGAGGTGCGGAGTTGTCCACTGACCACTACCTGGTGGTGAGTTGGCTCCGGTGGTGGGGGAGGATGCCGGTCAGACCTGGCAGGCCCAAACGTGTTGTGAGGGTCTGCTGGGAACGTCTGGCGGAGTCCCCTGTGAGACGGAGCTTTAACTCCCATCTCCGGCAGAGCTTCAAACACGTCCCGGGGGAGGTGGGGGACATTGAGTCTGAGTGGACCATGTTCCATGCCTCCATTGTTGAGGCAGCTCATCAGAGCTGTGGTCGCAAGGTTGTCGGTGCCTGTCGTGGTGGCAACCCTCGAACCCATTGGTGGACACCTTCGGTGAGGGATGCTGTCAGGCTGAAGAAGGAGTCCTATCGGGCCTTTTTGGCCTGTGGGACTCCGGAAGCAGCTGATGGGTACCGGCGGGCGAAGCGGCGTGCGGCTCAGGTGGTTGCTGAGGCAAAAACTCGGGTGTGGGAGGAGTTCGGAGAGACCATGGAGAAAGACTTCCGTATGGCTTCGAGACGATTCTGGTCCACCATCCGGCGTCTCAGGAGGGGGAAGCAGTGTAGCACCAACACTGTTTACAGTGGGGGTGATGTGCTGCTGACCTCGACTCGGGACGTTGTGAGTCGGTGGGCGGAGTACTTCGAAGACCTCCTCAATCCCACCAACATGCCTTCCATGGAGGAAGCTGAGCCTGAGGACTTTGGGTTGGGCTCTCCAATCTCTGGGGATGAGGTGGCCGAGGTAGTTAAAAAGCTCCTCGGTGGCCAGGCCCCGGGGGTGGATGAGATTCGCCCGGAGTATCTCAAGGCTCTGGATGTTGTAGGGTTGTGTTGGTTAACGCGACTTTGCAGTATCGCATGGACATCGGGGGCAGTTCCCCTGGATTGGCAGACTGGGGTGGTGGTCCCCCTGTTTAAAAAGGGGGATCGGAGAGTGCGCTCCAATTATAGAGGGATCACACTCTTAAGCCTCCCTGGCAAGGTCTATTCGAGGGTACTGGAGAGGAGGGTCCGTCGGATAGTCGAACCTCGGATTTTGGAAGAGCAGTGTGGTTTTCGTCCTGGTCGTGGAACACTGGACCAGCTCTATACCCTCAGCAGGGTCCTGGAGGGTGCATGGGAGTTCGCCCAACCGGTCTACATGTGTTTTGTGGACTTGGAGAAGGCGTTCGACCGTGTCCCTCGGGGGGGTGCCCTTTGGGGGGTTCTCGGGAGTATGGGGTACCGGGCCCTTTGATACGGGCTGTCAGGTCCCTGTATGACCGGTGTCAGAGTCTGGTCCGCATTGCCGGCAATAAGTCGGGCTCGTTCCCAGTGAGGGTTGGACTCCGCCAGGGCTGCCCTTTGGCACCGATTCTGTTCATTACTTTTATGGACAGAATTTCTAGGCGCAGCCAAGGTGTTGAGGGGATCCGTTTTGGTGGCCTTAGGATTGCATCTCTGCTTTTTGTGGATGATGTGGTCCTATTGGCTTCATCGGGACGTGATCTGCAACTCTCGCTGGAGCGGTTCACAGCCGAGTGTGAAGCGGCCGGGATGAGGATCAGTGCCTCCAAGTCTGAGACCATGGTCCTGAGCCGGAAAAGGGTAGAGTGCCTTCTCCGGGTCGAGGGAGATGTCCTGCCCCAAGTGGAGGAGATCAAGTATCTCGGGATCTTGTTCACGAATGAGGGAAGAAGGGAGCGTGAGATCGACAGGCGGATTGGTGCAGCGTCCGCCGTGAAACGGGCGCTGTACCGGTCCGTCGTGATGAAGAGAGAGCTGAGTCAAAAAGCGAAGCTCTCAATTTACCGGTCGATCTACGTTCCTACCCTCATCTATGGTCATGAACTTTGGATAATGACCGAAAGAACGAGATCGCGAATACAAGCGGCCGAAATGAGTTTTCTCCGTAGGGTGGCTGGGCTCTCCCTTAGAGATAGGGTGAGAAGCTCTGTCATCTGGGAGGGACTCAGAGTAGAGCCGCTGCTCCTCCACATTGAGAGGAGCCAGTTGAGGTGGCTCGGGCATCTGGTCAGGATGCCTCCTGGACGCCTCCCTGGTGAGGTGTTTCGGGCACGTCCCACCGGGAGGAGGCCCCGGGGAAGACCCAGGACACGCTGGAGGGACTATGTCTCCCGGCTGGCCTGGGAACGCCTCGGGATTCCCCCGGAGGAGCTGGAGGAAGTGGCTGGGGAGAGGGAAGTCTGGGCCTCCCTTCTAAAGCTGCTACCCCCGCGACCCGACTCCGGATAAGCGGCAGAAGATGGATGGATGGATGGATGCTTATAAGCTAGGAACATTTTTGTCTGGGTGAAGGAAACTGCTGCAGCTCTTCACTTTTACACCAAAATTAGAGAGTCACTGGTGTTGACAGTTTGTTCTGAAGCCAGAACTTCTTAACAAAGGACACTAAAGGAAAGCAGAGTTTTAGGTTCTTTTAAAGAAAGTTAGTTCATGTATTATTCACTGCCCCCATTTAAAATATAATTGGGTTTTAAAGTCACAAATTGGTTGATTTTTTGGTACACTTCAATAAATAAAGACAAATATAATTTCTGCCAAAGTAAATCTTTCCAAATTTCTGAGATTAATTAAGCTGTAATAAGTTCTAAAACTTTAAAAGTGGAACAATTCTGTTAAGTTTATTATCAAATGTGATAACACATATTAATATTGAACATTAGCATATAAATATGTAATTTCTCCAAATGGCTAATTTACATTTCTCACCCGACTGGCTGGTTCCTGTTGAAAGATGTATAAAGCAAGTATTGAACTATTTGGAGACTCGTTAGGATGTTTTCATTGAGAACTAAAAAAAGGCAGAGCAATTGCCTGGATGGTTTTTCAAGGCACTGTATGTTTGTAATAGTAGTTTCATAAATGATTAATCTACATGTTTCTTTACTGAGGTAAAGAAACATGTAGATTGAAAAAGGGTAGAACTACCTTTTCTCATATCACAGCACTTCCTAATTTATCAAGAAATCTAAAGGCATTTTATGTAAACAAAGTAAATTCAATCCATTCTAACTCATCTTTCATTGCAGTCAAGTTCAGTTCATTATTCAAGTTGGTAAAATGATTTTCTATCTACAGAAGGGGTTCCCAAGTCCAGTCCTTCATTTATTAGATGCATCTCCTCTCCAACAACCCTGAGTCTTGTTTCCACATCTCCTGCTGAACAATGGCAGATGAGGAGTTCAGCTCTGTGATTCAAGTGTGTGGTGAGCAGGTGTGCCCTGACCTACAGAAACCCAACAGGTTGCTCCAAATCACAAGCTGGGTGGAAATTGGAATCACAGAAATAAATTAGTTTAATAGAAATACAGCAATTTTGAAAAAAAAAACATGTTTTTAGATTAAAAAAAAAATTGTGACTAGAATGATGTGTCTGGCTCTTTCAAAATAAGCATATTTCACAAAACTGCAAAAGAAATACTTTTTTCGCATCACTCAACAACCATGTGATCAACAATCTGGTGTTACATCATCCTCCCTCTTCCTGTTGTCTTCTTCAGAAATGAGAAAGACAACAAAAAGTAGTAAAAGGATGATGGTGTTGCATGACTTCATTTTAATGACTTACTGCATGAACAAACTTATCATGTGTGATTACTGAAAACATTGCAATTGCAAAATTGCGTGTTTTCAACATTAGCGGCATACAAACAAAGTTTGTAATGGAACCGCAGCTACTGACTTACAGCATTCTCTCCTCCTGGAGGAGCATGCATGTAGTAACAGTAGGAAGAAAAACTCCCTGTTTCCAACCTTCTCAACACTAAGACCGTAACGTGAAGCTCTGGAGCGTATCTTTAATTTTCATAGCATGCAGATAATGGCCTCATACTGAAGGTCCTGAGTCTGAAACGTGGTTATTATCTCCTGGTTCAGCAGGACCAGCAGCCTGTGTGTCCTCAGCCGTGGGCCTGAGCACAGGGTGACTGTGTAGCAGCCGAGCAGAAGGTGAACTGTCTCTGAAGACCGTGGAGGCTTTGTTGGTGCTGCAGATTGATGAGGTTTATTTAGAGGAGAGCAAAGTGAAAGCTGGGAAAGACTGACACAGAGGGGGGGAAAAAAAAGAGAGAAAGAGTAAAAGGCTGGTAATGGGTTTTCCAATCTGGACAGAATTAGTTGCTACATAAAAGATGTCCACAGTGGAAGAGGAACAAGCAGGAGTCGGAGAGAAAAGAAAGACAGATGAGCACCGGTGTGTCTTTATCTTGGAACCTTGCTCTGGGGGAAGATCCAGCAGCATCCTCTGGTTGTTGCCAAGTAACAAATCTAACAACACAAGTTATTGGCTCTGACTGTTCCAGTCAAATCACACTACATTAGTAAAACTCTGGTTTTACTAATGTAAAACCAGAGTTTTACATTAGTAAAACTCTGGTTTCTGTCAAGTGAAAGAATTGGACTTTACTGACCACTAATTAATTCATTTTCAATCAATTTAATTCAAAAATGAAACTTAATGAAAGTAAATTTAACTTTTTCCTACCTAATTTTTTTAAGAGTAATTTCTTACTTGATGGTTTGTTCACTGTTTCATTAGCATAGCTGCCTACCAGGAAACCTTAGAAAACATCATGCAAATTGTTTACTTTTTATACCAAAAAATGAGCCAAAAGAAAATTAAATAGATTCCATGTACTGTATAGTATGTGAACATATTTTTCAGTCTGTAAACATTTCTGTTTGTTTTTCTGTTGGTTTTATATAATTTTCTGAGAAACTACTTCTTAGATAATGAACAAAAGCAATAACTGAGTTTCATCTTTTGAATTTAACTCTAACCCAGAAACACACAGAACACCAAGCGGAGAGTTCTGTAGTCCACATGTGGTCCTGTCCACTTGCTGCAGGTATGTTATGTCTCAAAAAATAAAACTTTTGCTTGTTTACTGGGAAGAATGAAGTGATAATGAAGGTTTCTGAGCAAGTGTTATACTTATGGAACTGATAACAGAGGTTTCAAGGAAGATGTTTTTTCAACCAAATCTCCTTTGAACCAGGTTTGATTTAGGGAGAGAGGTACCAATTAACAAGAGATGGGAGAAACTTAGAGAAATTCCCGACAGGAGAGAGAATGCGCCATGTACGTGACTGATGAGATATAAAAGGACAATTGTATGTGGTAAGTTTCACCTCTTCTTCCTTCTTGTCTCTTGCTTTTCTTTTCTCACAAGCTGATACTTACTCTGATTTTCTAAATAAAATATCTGAAGACTAATGTGCATTTCTCTGATTGATTCAGTGTCTCTCCCTTTATCAAAATGAAAAATAATTTTCCTAAACAGTTACAATTATCTATCATGCAGTCATGATACCAAAATCTTCTGTCCATTTCTGTGTTTAGTATCTCCTTATATATTAATGGTGTAAATCAATTGCTATAACAACAACCAAATTGTAACAAAAACAGAGGACTATTAAGCTATTAAGCAGAGAAATGATTATTCATTGTTTCTTTTGGGATGAAAATTACATCCACATCTGTTCTTGGCAGAAATAGCAGTCACTTCATTGACTGTCAATCCAGTTGTAGGAATCAGAAGCTTGAGCTGAAAAGCTACCAGTTGCTGAAAACCTGCAGGACATTAAACTGACCTCTTTGTGGTTTGGTGGAGTATCTCTTATTTATAGTATAATATCATTTTTTTAATGATCTCAGCTTTGCCTTTGCCTGTCTGTAATTGATCAGATGGATGTTGGAGTGCTGGTCAATGTAATTGTATTTGTTTTAAAAAGTTCACTTAATTGTTTTCAGTACCCAGATGACTAACAAAGGCACAAAGTTGGATGGGGAGGGAATAAAACTTTAAGTAATTAAAGTTTTTCTATGGAATTCAGCCAGTTTTCAATTAACTGCTTTTTTACAACTCACCTACCTTATGTTAATTCAGCTATTGCCCCATAAAAGCTGTTCTTACATTCCTAACTTAGGCAACAAAAGGAATCTGAAAATGGAACTGCAGAAAGAGGCTCATTTTGACGCTGTTACCAAACTGAGGTCACTTTCACAGAGAGGCGGCGAGGATCTTGATATTTTTCAGGCATCATCCGACGAAACCTCTGCTCATTTACAATGAGAGTCATTTGGGACTGCACCGCAGTTGAAATGTACAATAAATTGGTTGGAGATAACTTTAAAAATCAGAATTACTCAGTGATTTGATGAAGGCTGGCACTCCTCTTCTGGTCATGAAAGGCTCACTGCAGGAAGGATGTGGCACTCCATTTTTTTTAAAGCGACTACTTTAAGTTTTTATGGTCAATATGTCACAAAATCTTCTTAAAAACTGTAACATAGGAAACAGTCTCATAGAAACATAAGAATCTACTGACAAGTTGGACAATAACTGCTGGAAATGCTCCTATTATGTTCAATGACATGAGTGAAAAGAGTTTGACAATATAAGTTATGTAAACAACTGCGACAGACTGGCAACCTGTCCAGGGTGTACCCCGCCTCTCGCCCGGAACGCAGCTGGAGATAGGCACCAGCGACTCCCGACCCCGTTAGGGAGAAGGGTAACGGAAAATGGATGGATGGATGGTTATGTAAACAAACTTCTGTTCTTATCACAGTCCTTTTGTTATCTAAAAGTAATCTAAAAACACCTGAAATTTTTCTAATCTTTACACTTCCTCAGCAGTTTATCACTGTACAAATTATGCTGACGCAAACAAAATTTGCATGAGGTCCACATTGCGGCTCATCTCTCGGGGTCATTTCATTGTCTGGATCCTCAGGTCATCAATCTGCTTCTTTCTTTTTGTTAATAATCCAACTTTTACCCAATTATTCTCTGCGGACCTTGGGTTGAAGAGCTACCGCGACTCAGGAGAACGTGGGAGCGAGGTGGGGAGTCATTGGAGTGCATGCATTATGTATCATATCCTACAGTGAAGAAGACAGCTCTGCGAGTGGGAACGAGAGCAGCCAACAGTGCACCAAGGTGAGCGCAGCGAATACTAATGAGGAGGCTGCATTTGCTAGAAGGAACATCTGATTAAAATCACATGTTGTGGAGAACCTGGCGCAAAAGTGTTATCAGCAAAAACACATCATTTGAAAAGAAGTGATTTTTGTAGCTTTCTTTCGCTAGGCAGAAGATAAAAGATCTGATTAGGGATAAAGAATGGGAATTACCAAGAGAGTGTTTTCTGTATGTACTTGTCTGAAAGTGTCAGCATCCAAATAATTTCAACTGAACAAGTAAAGTTTTTCAGGTAAAAGATATTTGCATTAAAACTAATAATGAAGGCATCCGATAAACATTAAATGTAATCTTTCATCATTATATAAATATGAATAAATAATAGGGAAAGAGCAGAAAACATCTGCTGTTAGAAAGAATGAAAAATAGGGACTGCAGAATTAATTACAACAATAATATATGTGTAAAGTAACGAGAACAAAGATAAGAGAGTGGAGATCATCTGAATACTGTGGGACGCCTCTCGCCAGGTCGGACCACGGCCGTCATCTGGACCCTGTTCTGCATGTGGTTATGAGAAGGTTATTCATCATGAAGATGGCCAACAGGGACAAACACTGACCTTGTTATTATTTTTTTTTTTTTTAGAGTTGCTTAGTTTTGTATGCTATATAAAAGTATTTAATTTACATTTACATTAATGTGTTACTCTAGTTACCTATCTTATCTTGAGTTTGTTTTCATCTTTTTCCTTACCTTTATTTAAACCTCTTTGCTTTCTTAAGGATGCCGGTGTCCTCATGGAGCCAATGACTTACACAAAAACATTTTGATGGTGACAAAATGTTTTTTTGTCACCATCAAAAAAACATTTTTGATGGTGACAAAATGAACTCAACCACTTCATTGAGTAGCAGATATTAAAGCTGTGTTACAAAAGGATCTTTGCAGCTGGACAGTAATGATGTTCGATGCAGTTTTAAACAATAAAAACAACAGTGTTGTATAAAGTACTGAAATCTCGGACTCAAGTAAAAGTATAGGTACAGATCCAAAATATGACTTTGGTAAAAGTAAAAGTCACTGATTGAAATGTTACTTGAGTTAAAGTATTAAAGTATCTGAAACGTCTTGTACTTAAGTATGGAAAGAGCTGTAAAAATGGATGTACTCAAGTAATGTAATGAAAAGTATAAGTAAAAAGTAAAGCAAGGCAAATGCAGTTTGAATGACATTTTTTATATTTTGGTAAACTTGTCAAATACATTTAAAATAATGTACACAACCAAGTGCAGGCAAAATGAAACCTGCTAATAGATAAACCTGCAGGCATCATTTAGTTAAGAAAATTAGGAGCTTTACCTAAACCACAAGGTTTAAATAATTAATAAGAGAAAAAAATAAATAAACTTGTAATCCAAAAAGTACAATAATCCATGGAACAGCCAACACTCAGTACGTTCTGATGACGTCACCACATCGCGCAACTCTCTCTCGGTGCGTCACGATCCGGAAACAATAAAGCTAATTGAAAATAAAGCCGGGAAAATGTTTGAAAATGACAGATAAGGATTAACGTGAACTGAAGCGGGAACACCGCGTGTGACCCACGATGAACCGCGCCAGTTTAAACTGCAACAAAACGTAAGTTAGCGATTGTGTATGTTTGCGTGTGTTGGCGTGTGTTTGCGTGAGGTAACTCGTGACGCTCCTCCGTCACAGTTTCGAGTAACTAAACCACACATTGAAAATGTATCGGAGTAAAAGTATGCAATTAAGTTCGGAAATGTAGTGAAGTAAAAGTGAAAGTTATCAAAAATTTTCTTACTCGAGGAAAGTATGAAGTACTCCAAAATATACTTAAGTAAAGTAGTGAAGTATTTTTACTTCGTTGCTATACAACACTGAAAAACAAGCACAAGATTTAAAGCCATTTACAATGAAACATGGAGTGGACTGCTGTTATTTCCACGGAAATAACATGCTAGACAAGGATAACATCAAATTATATTATTTCCATGTTATTTCCCACATGGAAATAACTAAAATCAGCAAATACTTGAGACCCCCATTCTTAAAATAAATAACTTCCAATTTCAAAAGTTAAAACAACTAATATTTCCTAATATGCATTAATACACACAGTGGAAACTGTCTTAGGATGAACACAAAAGCAGAACCTCCATCAGACCAAATCAACACCAAGAAAAAAGAATGGCACTCTTGCTTTGCAAACACCAGCCTCTGCCTATCCCAAATGCATCACCAGTTCATTACTGGGCAACACAGAAACACACAGGACAGACAACTAAGCACAGACTCATAACCAAGGGTAATTTATTAAGTTAAATTAAAAGTCTGTGTTTGCACCGTGAGAGGAAGCTAGAGTACCTGGAGAAAACCCAAGCAAAAACTCCCACTGAAACCTCAGTGAGAAGTGAAAGCATCCAGAGGGTATTGAGTTTCTTACCCCCAAAAAACAATGACAAAACCTTACAACAACAAGGCAAAAGCAAAATCAGCTTTTATTCACAGCGTGTGTCGCTTCTAACTTTGTTGTAGAAACTGTAACTGATCCACTGCTGTTATGTAAGAGCTGTACATTCTTATCCTTGTCTAGCAGAAGACAAATGGGAAAAGGAGAGTTGAATTCTTCTTCTTCTTTGAACAGTTTTCTGTAGCGGTGATGGGGATGGAATTAGGGTGATTCCTGTGTCTTTGTATAGTTTGTGCTTGTGTGTCTGTCCTTGCTTGGTACACTGAAGGGCAATTAAGACTCACAGATTGCCATAGTATTGATGTTATTAAACGGTGTGGAATAAAACCAGGAGAATACAGCAGTAACTATAGCACTACCATGCAGTCATGAAACAAATTAATATTTAATGTCCAGGCCTTTTGGAAACATGATGACATGTCGAGGAGGTAATTCAGCCTTTTGATGCCGGTGTGTTGGATCAGAGAACCATCAAAACGTTGCAGGACAGTGGGATTCAAGAATTGTAGATCCAGACCCATGAGCTGAGGATTATTATATTTCCAACAAAAAATATAATAAATATTAAACATTAAATAATAAAAGTTTCCAAAGACAGTGTGCATGCATTTTTGAAAATCGTATTTCATTGCCATAGTCTCAAACTGATATGAATGTGTTTGGATGAATTGTTTCCTTGTAACAAAATAGTTTGCAAACTAACTCAAGATTATCAAAAAAATCTTGAATGCTGGTATTAAAAGTCAGACTATCGTCAAACTGTTCATCACCTTAAACAAGCAATACAAAAAATGATGCTCAGGATGGTCCAGCTAGAATGGATGATGGCTTTACAGAAGTAATGCCATCATAGAGATATCCTCTACCAAAATCAGTTAGAGGCTATCAAAGACTGAAGACTGATGGAGGTTCAATCCATATTTAATTTAGAATCTGTGATGATACATGAAACTGTTGAGTTATTTCATAAAAAGAAAAAAAAAGAACATAAAAAAAGCCTTTAGATGTGCAGAATCAGAAAGGGCATATACAGTGGGACTTGCTGTGAAAACTTAGGCAAAAGATTACTGTATAAACTCTGAGAGATTAAGTACAAATCTAAGCCCCACCTGTAGTGAGTGGTGCTTATGGAGACCTGTTAAAGTTTGGGTCTGAAACATCCCAGTTTCCTCTCAGCATGAACAGGCCCCTATGATACTGCTCAATAATCCCTGCAAACTGCTATCAGGGGGTTTGCTAAAGAGCTAGAAAAGTTTGTTCATGTGTGGAAAACATTCTCCTAACATGAATGAAGATGATGAAGAGAAACTAAAATTCGGTTTGTTTTCTCTACTTTCTTTGGGATTTTCCCTCATGAATATCCAGTAGCATTTGACGTTTATCCATTTCAAAAGAAGCAGGACTCAAACAAACTGCTTAGAACTAATATAAATGCATTAGGAAAAGCAACCATATGTTCTCCCTTTGTGCTTAAGTAAGTGAGATGCAAGCTTGTTACACTGGAAAACTCATTTTCATGCCTTGCTTTTCACACATTTGCCTCCAGTTTTTAAATTTCTGGCATTATACTACTGTGCTCCAGCCTGTTTTCTGCTGTCAGTGTGCATCTTGTTTTGTCCCCTTCTGTCTCTCTGTAGTTTGTGTTTCTGTTTCCTGCAGCTGGAACAGAATAAAACAGAGAAAGCTTATTAGACCCTGACTCGTCTGTGCAGAACAGCTTAAAATTCAGTTTCTTCAGCGTGGGCTTGGGGAACTTTTGCCTCCAAGCTACAATAGAGACACTCTATTGAAGTTGAGCCCTATGCTCAATGAAAGTGAGGCTCTCACTGATAGTACATGAAAACATTATCTGATAATCTCTGCCCGTTGGCAGAGACAGTTATTCATGAGCTCTTAATACTCCCAGATCACCCTCCTGCTGGCTTTCCCCCCCCTTTCTTCTTCTTTTCAAGTAGAAATGAGAATTGAATGCTGGGATGAATGCAGCTTGCCAAGCTGCTGTTAAACATACAAATACACCTTGGGTAAAGAGATAGGACCCAAAAGTTAGACACCAAATGTGATTTTCTAACAGAGCCTGAGAAAATCCTGAATGTCTTTCTCTCATGTTTCTTCTAATGTCTGATTCCTTTAAGCTTATGACTACATAATGCTCAAATGCATTTCTTATGTTAAATAGTGCATTGTTCACAATAAAAAAGAACTGAATAAAGGGTTTAAAAGAGAAAACTGAAAGATATGAAAATGTAAATGTAGAAAGTGTAAAAAAATAACAAATAAATTCAACAAATAACTGTTGGGACTTTGGGCGTTGTTTTCAAGTTGGTCTGTTTGGTTAACAGCACAAGGTTTTTATTTTTATTTTTTTAAGTCTCTCTATTGTTATGAGCTGAGAGTTTTTAAGGTAAAAAGTCTCCACTCTTCAACCCACAAAAATATTTGTCTTCCAAATAAATGGTGACCAAATGTGACACCATTTAAGGGGAAATAAAAATAGCTTTCTGTACACCTCAAATTTTCTGTAAGTTTCTGAAAACATTTGGAAGTGCTCTTTTGAATGTTCCAGTCAAATACAAAATGATACATTTCCAAATACAGAGAAGAATGTTCGAAGTCAGTGTCCATCCATTCATGCACCCTAACAAATCCCACAACGCCTTATTAAACCGTGGTGAAGAACTCCCGTCACTCCAAAAGACCTTTAATTTTCACATGTCCATATTTCAGTTGGTTCAAGAATCTTCACGCCATATATTACATTATCTACATTTGCATTACAAAGATACAAAAATTTCCCTCTCTGACAAACTTAGATGGGAGGAAATCGGATTTGAGTCATTTCCTTCGGTGGTTGGTGGGGTGTGTACGCCAAGGGAGAACAGCACACACCAGCCGACCTATTAGCTTTTCTTTATGTTTGCAGAATCCAGCCATGGATCGCTGTTGTGCTCCAGCAGGCAGGCCTCTCCTGTCAGTTTCTCTGAGAGATATAGCACTTAAAGAGGCAGGGGAGCTGAACCGTCGCCTTCGCTGGAATGACATTTCCAACCAGAACTCCTCCCTCCTCCTCTTGCTTCATCACGGTTATCTGTACTGTCATATGTTTACTTCTGCATGTGATTTATATTCACTCTCTATTGTTCTGGAAGAGCAGAGGCTGCACAGGCTCTCTGACGGCTCTGATTCAACATGACTCTCCCTGTTGTTTTCTCCCTCCACTGTGATTCATTCATTTGGTCGTAGAAGTTTCCTTCGGAGCCAGGAGTGAGGAGAGAGGAGGAATTGTCCTGTTCTTCAACTTATTCACACTTTAACATGTAGTTCTGTCATTTAAAGAGATGCAGCCCCAACATTACAGCCACGTTCATATTCTAGACTTTTGTCATTGTGCCGCCACTTTTACATGGTGCAATAGAGAAATGTTCAATATCAATAGATAACACTTCTGATATAATATTCAATGATTTCACTGAACTCCATCCAGAACCATACAGCATTTAACATCAGAGACAACAAATTGATTTTTACATTCTGTGTAAACAGCTGATTTCAGCCACATATTTATACACAGAACATACATTTTATATGAGGCAAGATTAATCAAAAATGAAGTTTAAAACTGACATTTCACCCTGCTGAACAATATGTGCATGTACTTTACAATATATGCTCTCGGTACTTGATCAATTCTCCTTTTGGATGAACTGCAGCTGTAATATGGAGTGGCATGAAGACGATCAGCCTGTGGCTCTGATGAGGTGTTGAAAGTACAAGCTGATTTAGTAGCAGTCATTGGGTTGTTGAGACAGTGATGTCTCTGAACTTCACTGGAGCTCAGTGAAACAACGTTAATTTGGTGCTTTTCTTTTCTTCCAGCCTTTTGGGCCTGGTAATGCAATAATTTGCATTCATATGAAAGGAGAACTTTCAACAACGGAGCAGCATTGTCTATTTTCTTCATCCAGGTAAGATGCTTCTGATATCTCTGGTATAGAAAGGACTGAATAAAAGGAATATGTCGGCTGTAACCCAGTTCCTGGATTCATCTGTGTGGAGACTATGGAAACTAACTCCAGCTGCAGTCCTCTCCCTGCACTGCAAAAGCACAAAATCCTACAAAGTATTTTATGTCTAGTTTCCACTGCAAATGACTTAGTTTTGTCTTATTTCAAGTGAACTAACTTGCAATTGACTATTCTACAATATATAGCAGTTTGCTTTAAATAAATAATTCTGTGATATTGATAAAATAGAACTAGTGTCACAGGCAGATTATTTCACTTATAACCAGTCATTTTTCTCATGTTAGAAATGAAATAATCCGCCAGTGGAACTCAAATGTCTTGATCAATATTAAGGAATTATTGATCTTTCCATTAATGATGCACACATACAGCACTCTGTGAATAATCATAATTCTTCAGCAATGACCTTTTGTGGATGATGACATAAACTTTCTCTTTGTTAAATACCAACTAAGTTGTCTTCCCCATTATTTATGTAAGTCGTGACATTTCTCTATTAAAATTGTTGTTTTACTCAGTATGGTGCTGTGTTGTCATGTTCTGGAGAGAAGAGAGTCAGTTTGGGCACTAGATTCATTTATGTATTTAGAAACAACACACTGCGACAAAGTTCACTTCTCTCTGCCTGTTTGGAGCGTGACTCTCAGTGTGCTGACATTTCCATCATACATGTCTACAAAATGGCAAACAGAAAATGGCAATTCAACCTTTACCTCGCCTTGGGTGTGGAAACTGAACAAAAGAAGGTGGCGGTTTGGCCATGAATGAATTGCGACTCATTGTTTCCACATTCTGCAGAGACTTATCATGGATAATGGTGGCGTGTTTCTATGATGGATGGTGCAGCAGGTGTTTTTATTCCCACCGACTTTTTGTTTGCTAATTAAATGACAAAGTGACTTCCATGATATATTTGGGCATTTTTTCCCTCAAGGTTTTAGTTTTTATTCCAATTTATTACCGTTGGGCTGTTGTCTGTGGATGTTGTGTTGACAGATGAAACGAGGTAATAGCCTCTGTGTGTTTTAACTTCATAAACGTGTTTCCTTCTCTCTCTTCACTGCTGTACTGCAGGCCATTCATCAAAACGCCATCCCAAGGGTGAATCACATATAATTAGATCTGGCTTTATGAATTATCAGTCATCTTTCTTCAAGTTGCACATAAAAACAAAATGTTGAGTATTGAAAAAATAGTACATATAAGTGATTTATAGGGATTTATTTTATTTTACATTTCATTTCAACATATTTCCTTCATATCGTTGCTTCTATTTGCTTTATGAAGCAACGACAGTGAAGTATAATTTGAGAGGTTGTGTTTTGTGCAGCACACCACTGATTTGCAAGAAAAAAATAATCAGCAATTCTACATCACTTTGACAGATGTGTGTAATGCAAAGAGCTGTCATTACCTGACTGTTAATCTAAATGTTGGTGGGAAGAAATCACTTTAAACTCCAACACCATCTGTCATTAACATGTGGCTCAGCTGCATGAATAGAGCCATTAACACAAAAGTTGAGAAATAATGTATGAGTTCAACAACCCAATGCCACAAAGTGCCACCTGTAATGCTGAATTACAGCTGTTGGAGTATCCATTGAGTTAATATACTGCTCATTACAGCTCAGAAACCTTCATCTCTCTCTACCTTTCTTGTTCTTTCCTTCCAACCAATCAGACTTTCATAAAACCTTTTAAAGTGGACTTAATTAATATTAGTCCAAGCTGGTTATCTTTGGATTATGGTTGCTATTGAAACCATATTCAGACCAGATTATTTATAAAGTAACACGTTTTGTTTTTTTTTAAAGAGGAGGTCTTCTTGAAAGTATTTTTTCCTCTTTTTTGTTTTGGTTTTCTCTGATTTTAAACCTGGAATCATGCAGCAAAGAAAGCTGCGCGTTGATCCTCTCCATGCCTGCAATAATGAGCTTTGTGGAGGCAAATCAATCATACTGACGAATGAGGTCAAATGAGAAAAGCTCCACAGGAGAAAGGAATGGCTTTAGTATGCTTTATTAGATACACCTTTACATTTAGTGCAAGTACTGCTGGAAAATGTTTCGTTTCATTGGAAAAGCATTTTTTTTTTTTATTTGAGCTAGTGGCATGAAATGACCTTAGGGATAAAAAGATGGGAGATTTGTTGGCACCTCCATAGATCTTGTATAACATTTAACATTTTCTAAGTTTATTAAATACAACTAAAGATCATCAAATAAAAGCATTCATCAGTGCACGATCACTCAGATATTTTCTAAATATTTCCTAACGTTATTCAGAATTTTTGATTAAATATTGCTAAATTGTTTTGACTTCGATTGAGCAGTTATGCTCAATCGAAGCGGCTAAACTTGTCCTAATGTGTGTTCTTTTGATTTTCTAAAGATAAAAGTTTATATTTGAAAGCTTTTTGAGCTTTTTGTTGTTTTCCTCTTTACCTCTGCAGTGGTAACATGTTTGTTGCTGGTTTATGTTTTCATCATGCAAATCTCTTTGAATCGCCTTGTTGCTGAAATGTGCTGTACAAATAAACTTGCATTGGATCTTCTGATGGTTGACCCGTGAGCATTAGCATTTAGCCACAGAGGCAGAGACCTTTTGCTTGATTAGATGTTAACCTGGACTCTTTGTAACTCACAAGCCAGTACACATTCGTGCTCCAGTGATTTTTGTTGATTAACCTCTCCTCCGGGAACAGAGAGAGACTTGAATTTCCCTAATTTGCACACAATTTGCCATACTGTTGATTACTGCAGTCCAACGTCTTTATAGATGGTTTTATTACAATAATAATAAAAAAAACTTGTCTAAACGCCTCCACCCTCTTGTTATGAAGGTCAGACATTGATTGATCCCCTTTCTTTGAATAAAACACGACTCTCACTCTTTATTGATCCAACATTGATTGGATACATGCTTCTTCCAGAGGTTGCTACTCTCAGGAGGAAGAAAAATAATTATATTTTTATTGTATAAAAGCAACAAAAATGGACAAACTCTCTTTCGTTTTAAAGAAATAACATAACAATTTAAGTCAAACTATTCAGTCAGAACATGTAATTTATAAAAACCCTCTGAAGGTTTTTATAAAGCTGAAGGCTGTTAAAGCTCCACTTCTGTTGGGTGCTTGTAAATGTGATGTATGCTTGAAATAAATCTGACCTTTTTGCACTATTCAGAGCTGTCTGGAGCCGTTTTTTTACACCTCTCCTGGAGTGAAACTCTGGCAGAGCTTCACAGTCTGCTGCCGGACAAATGACATTACAGCTGTTCATCACGGCAGGTTAACAAGCGCCTCCCGCCTCACCGTGACACCAACGTCACGCAGTTCAGTGCTTTACTGCTTCCACAAATACATCCCTCCATGAAAACAGACAGCGGCTTTAAGTCTCAGCCGTCTAGCAGGGTTGTTTATCTGTGGAGAAGGTGGAGCAAACCCAGATGATATGGTGAAACTTGGATTTAGGAATATGCATATAAGCATTAAAAAAACATATATATATATATATATATATATATATTATTTTTATTTATTTATTTTTTTATTAGCTTTCAAAGTCTGTCTGCTAGTTTTTATGAGTTATTAAATGTTAAATATTGTTCATTGTTACCTTAGCTTTTATTCGTTGTAGTAGAAGTTGTAAATGTTTCCTATTGCAGAATTTAAAAAGGTCAAAGTATTGTGTTTTTGTAACTATGTATACAATGATTTGTTAATGAGTACTCAACAGAAGAGATCAATTGCAAAATATATTATTCAGTTATTGCTAAACAACTGACTGACTGATTTTTTCGCCCATTTTGCAGGTTAGTGAAAACGCCGCTAGGAGGTTTTGGAGTGACATAATTTGCCGATTGCTGATGCAGACTGTTTGAGTCGGGGGAAAAAAAACAATTTCACATCAGTTGGAAAAACTAATAAATAGACTTATAAACATGAAAATGAAGGATACTGCAGCTAGAGTTTCTGTGTATTTTAGTGTTATAAACACACAACACAGTTCCAGTCAGTTATAAATGTTCTCCTGTAATTGCCTTGTTTATTTCAGCTAATTAAAACTAGAGAAATTAAAACTGAAAGTGGGAAAACATATTTGTTAGCTATAGTAATCTTGGTGAAAATATCAATAATTTATTGTTAGTAATTTGTTTGGTGGTTTCTTCAGAAAGCCGATGAAAAGTAAATGTCTCCCTGCGGCATGTAACTCTGCAAATAACTCGGTTTTATGACATTTATTGGGTAACTGTTAATGGATCTTCACTTTACATTTTGCAAATAATTGGCAAATATAACTATTACTCTAGCCTGATCGAATGGCTTTTTTAAAATAAAGTCATAGCAGCTTTGATCAGTAAAAAGCCTGAACATACAATGCTTTTTTGCTGCACATGTGGAACAAAATATTACAGTAAATGAAAACTTTGGAATATATCAGCTTTTCTCATCATGTTTAATGAGAGACTGGGTTTCATTTTTATTCAGTTATAACAGCACATTGGTGAATTGCTGAATAAATAATGAAAGTGGAACAATAATACGGTCAGAGTTCACCTCATTATTTTCAGTTATTGTCTCAGTTATTATCTTGTTGAAGTATTTTTCTGGTAATTATTGTGCTTTCTCTTGTTTTTCTCAACACACAGAGTTGCGTTGTCTGTTTGGCTATATTTCATGACTTGTATAGTTCTGTAATCTTTTCACCTTACAACTGATTATCAGCAAAACTTAGAAAATTCAGCAAATCTGGTAAAACTGATGATAATGGAATGGAATGTTTGATCAAATAATGATCAAGAATAAAAAGAAATTTTAGCCTAAATCTACAATTAGATTTAGGCTAAAATAGATGGTCAGTGTGGGAAATAGATGGTCAGTGTGGGCCACCTTCACTAAGCTGATCCTGAAAGCTGAAATGCAGATAAATTCTGTGTAAAACTAATAAATGAGAAATATTTCATCTTTTAAATTTGACTCTGTTGATATTAGCTCTGCTGCCTGGAGCTGCTGACAGGCGAAACGCTGCATGTTGAGATAGACATCAGTCAGACACATAAACACTCTAAGCCAAACCCTGAAAAAAATCAATATCATCACCTTTTTGGAATGATAAGAATAATCCGGAGCTGGATCAACAGGAGCCTCGGGGTTCCATTAAGCCATCTGTGTTGGTGTGCGTGTTTGAGATGAGGAATCGGACCGGCTCATCTGGACCCACAGGTGACCTTGCCTGGAGGTCCTGCTTACCTCTGCTCGCCTGCATCCAGCTGAGTCATTGTTCGCAGCCAGACAATAGCCTGCAGACTCTAATGGTGGCCAGTTGGCTGCTGCTGCCAGTGGTTTCATTCATAAACCAATATACTTTCAGTTGACCTTTCACTTTTGAAACTGTTTAGATAGTGTTTTACTTTTCATAATTACGCATGTTTCCAGCAGATGCTTAAGAGGTAATGACATATATATATATATATATATATATATATATATATATATATATATATATATCGAATCCAGTCTGGGTCCTTAGGCAAGACCCTTCAAGCTACTGCCTACCTCATACCATGAGAGATACTAAGTTGCATAACATGCCGGCTCAGACGTCGCCCGGCCAAACAAGGTCTGCGTCAGGTGTTGGGGAACCAGAGCACCTTGATGACAAATGGGCTACTGGAACAAGACGGAAATGGGCGAGAGATGAAAATGTGGATCTGTTGGAATGCTACTACTCAAGTAACCCTAGTCAGAGAGGTTACATGCAAAGACTGGGGAAGGAATGGTTACTTCGACATCCCCAGTCAACACTAAGTGCTAAACAACTAGTAGCTCAGTGTTCCAACATCCGCAAACGGCAACTGCTATCACAACTTGAGATTGACGAGATACAACACAAATGCTACGGCAAGTCCCCACCCAGTGAGGGGATACACGGCCCCAGTGAGCGAATCAGAGCTGAACGAGACAGCTGCTGACCTGAGAGAGAGAATCATGACCCGAATGACAACCAGGCCTCCTCGGCGCCAACTACAACGGCTGAGTGAAGTACCATCAGAAAGTCTCATTGAGAATGTGAATGCAGCATTGAGAACGATCCCTACCAATACCATAACAGAAACCAATGAGCTGATCTACAACTCAGCATCAGTGATCCTTGAGATGCTTGGCTATAGCCCAATACCCACCATGGAAAAGACGGTTAGAGGCTAAAATCAAGGTAACAAGGAGGGATAGCCAACTATCAGAGCTCCACAAGGGTAAAATGAAAAGACAAGTACCCAGAAAGTACAGGCAGATGCCCATACCTGAAGCACTCGAAACTGCCAAACAGAGGCTCCAAGCCTTGGCCAGCCGCCTAAAGAGATACACAAGGGAGAATGAATCCAGAAAGATTAACCGGCTCCTCTCCACTCAACCAGCTAAGGTGTACTCTCAATGGCAGGGTAATTACAACAGAGCAGACCCACCATTGCAAACTCAATGAGGCTGTGGAAAACCACCCTTGAAGCCAACTGCAAACCACTTGCACAAGTGTCCATCAAATGTGGCATATACCAAGGAGATGCTCTGTCCCCGCTACTGTTCTGCATAGGCCTGAACCCCCTCAGCCAAATTATCAACAAGACTGGTTACGGATACCGACTCAAAAATGGGGCCAACAGAATGCCAGAGCTAAGATCCTGTGGGACTTCCAGATCCAGACAGACAGAATGGTAATGGCGAACCAACCAGACATTGTCATAGTGGATAAACAACACAGGAAAGCCGTTGTGGTAGATGTAGCAATACCAAGCGATTGCAACATCAGGAAAAACGAACACGAGAAACTGGAGAAATACCAGGGCCTCATGGAGGAACTGGAGAGGGCCTGGAAGGTGAAGACCACAGTGGTGCCTGTGATTAACGGGGCCGTCGGGGCAGTCACCCCCAAACTGGAGCAGTGGCTACAACAGATCCCAGGAACAACATCAGACATCTCAGTCCAGAAATGTGCAGTCCTTGGCACAGCCAAGATACTGCGCAGGACCCTCAAGCTCCCAGGCCTCTGGTAGAGGACCCGAGCTCAGAGGATAAGAACCACCCGCGGTGGGTGAGAAGGGAATTTTATATAGAGGCCCAGATCAACCACACCAGACAAGACCCAAGGTGTAGGTTGTGCAAGGAGGCCACTGAGACAGTCCAGCACATAACAGCAGGGTGCAAGATACTGGCAGGGAAAGCGTACATGGAATGACATAACCAAGTGGCAGGCATAGTGTACAGAAACATCTGTGCAGAATATGGACTGGAAACCCCGAGATCAAAGTGGGAAACACCCCCAAAGGTGGTGGAGCATGCCAGAGCTAAGATCCTGTGGGACTTCCAGATCCAGACAGACAGAATGGTAATGGCGAATCAACCAGACATTGTCGTAGTGGATAAACAACAGAGAAAAGCCGTTGTGGTAGATGTAGCAATGTCAAGCGATTGCAACATCAGGGAAAAGGAGCACGAGAAACTGGAGAAATACCAGGGCCTCAGGGAGGAACTGGAGAGGGCCTGGAAGGTGAAGACCACAGTGGGGCCTGTGATTAACGGGGCCTTCGGGGCAGTCACCCCCAAACTGGAGCAGTGGCTACAACAGATCCCAGGAACAACATCAGACATCTCAGTCCAGAAATGTGCAGTCCTTGGCACAGCCAAGATACTGCGCAGGACCCTCAAGCTCCCAGGCCTCTGGTAGAGGACCCGAGCTCAGAGGATAAGAACCACCCGCAATGGGTGAGAAGGGAATTTATATATATATATATATATATATATAGAGAGGGAGAGAGAGAGAGAGAGATGAATCCTTGTTATTTGAAGATATCTTCATCTGTTAAGTGCCTTAAGTATTTTGTTCTATAGATCCACTTTGAACATTTTTCTATCTTGTTGGTGAGAAACATCAGATTCAGCTGAATTTTACATCAGAACCTTGGCACACTTTTACAAAAACAGTTTTAAGTGCAAATGATTGATGTTAAAAGTTATTGACACAGAGAAGAAGTCTGAACACAACTAATTAGTTATAATAATAATGGCATATAAACCTAATAGTTATTAGGTTGTTGTTACATATAACCATTAATAGAAATAAAAATAAAATGATAATTGCCAGAGTGAATTTCTCTCTAGTTATTTAGAGTTTCCTTAAACCACATATTTCTGCTCACACTGATTTCACTAAAAGCTAACAGCAGTCTACTGGAGTAAATCATTTTCCTGTCACTCGTTTTTTTTTACCATTATCACAGTGGCTGCTGTCCACCAAGACTTTGCTGCACATAGTATTTTGCACATCCCTTGTATCTCCATCTCAGCATGTGATTCATAAAACTGTTAGCACCACTAGCATGATCATCAAATTCAGCAGGTGTGAACAATTTGCACTTATCTTCAGGTTGCACACGTCCTCCACAAACACAGCAGGCCCACAAGGGACAAAGAAAAAAAAAAAAACGGAGAAAAAAAAAAGTTTCCCCACTGCAGGTATCTTGTTGATCGGTTGACAATAACAAGCAGAAGAGAAAATTTGAATGTTTGGCACATCGCAGAACAAGAAAATACAGTAGGAAACATTCAATTTAGTACTTTTATGAAGATTCAATAAACGCCTTACAGATGGTTTTGTTGAGGATAGCCTATCTTTAAAAAAACGGCGCTGCAATGAAGCCTGAAAACTAATGTTATTTTAATTAGCTTCATATAAACTTATAAAGGAATACATGTATCTATATCTTTGACTCGATACCCCGGCCATCTGCTTATAGAGCATGTGAAATTTCATATTTTAATGTGACAAATTACTCCAGTGACAGCCAGGCAGGGGAATTTAAGAAAGGGAATTTTTCTGAGACATTAATTTTTATATTTATCTGGCAAGCTTGGCAGTGAGGCAGCTGGCATTGAGCCAAAGTAAAGCAGTCATTACTTTTCAATTAAATTAACTGGTATCTGTCCAAATACGCGCCTTAGCTAAGTTAACTCACTATGTTTCATGAGGCCGTTTTTAATTAAATCTGTTAACATTATGATTTTATCTTTTGCTTTTCTTTAACATTTAGTATATTGAAAAACATTTTATAAAAATGTTTTTTTTTTTTTTTTTTTTCTAAGTACACATCATAAAGTCAAATCAAACATGACTTTTAAAGTCTGGGCTAGTACAACATCACAGATGAAGACAGGACTTACCCTCCTAGAAATAGGAAGTGTAACTTGAACTGAGGTAATTTCTCCTATTTTTCAAAATGTCATGTGAGTTTGTCTGTCCTGTAGCACAAAATGTAAAAATAGGTGCCAAAACAAGATGCTGTCACCAGTTTGTGTTGGTTTGTGAGTTAGACTGGAAGTCTCACACCAAAATGAAGGACAGGCCTCCATTAATGTCCTTCCTACAATAATTTAAACTTTGCAGTCTAATGTTTCATTTGTGCAGAGAGCTTTTTAAATTGCATTTACCGGGTATCTTCATAGACGACTATACATCCAACCTGTGGCAGACCAATATGTTGAATAGTATAAAAGCCTGATTTAATGCTTTGTTGGATCATTAGGAGCCACTGTGTTAACTGTAACCAGGGTGTCAAACTCCACTTCTGAAGGGCCACTGGCCCAGTACAAAGAAATCAAATAACTAAATATCTCTTCAGTTCATAAACAAGTTTTCCGGCGAATAACCTAATTATTTTATTCAAGTGTTTTGCACCAGAGACAGATCTGAAAGCTGCAGGACATCGGCCCTGAAGGCCTGGAGTCCGACACCTGTGGTATAAAAAATGCTTCCTCCAAGTAATTGAAAGACATCAGTAACGCAGCAATAGTCACAACATTTTTATCTGCATATAACATCAACTGAAACCAAATGAGTTGATAATTATTCAATGTATTTAAAGATGATATTTAAAGTAATGTTTGGAGACTGAATTATTGTGCAATTTGATATTTTGAAAATAAATGAATAGAAACGCTGCAATTAAAAAAAAAAACATCTCCTGTTTTTTTGATGAAAAGCTTTGGTGTAAATATGAGGTGTTTTTTTTGTCCATATCACAATTGGTTCATTTCACAAAAAACGCAATAAAAACACATTTTTTGAATCACAGGAATCACATGATTAACGACTGGATGTTGCCACTGTCACAAACCATGAAGAAGACAATGTCAAAAGCAGTTAGAGGATTATGGTGCGGCCTAGTTTTTAACCCTTAAGACTCCCCAAGTCCTGCAACGTCTAGATGTTTCCTTGGTCCTGATTCTCCTGATTTGTGATCTTATTTTGAAAGAAAATAAACAATAATCACTATCCAGATTGTTGCCCTTATAGGTGCTCAAATTCTTGACACTTGACTTCATAACATAAGGATTAAATCTATCCTTTTTTTCAGTGACTAAAGACTAGAGCCATTATTTTTTCACTACCTTAAAGTGTGCATATCAAGCTGCAGGACTTTGTAAAGTAATATCTCTAGCCTCAGTCTAGCAGAATGCTGGCCCTCCCAACCTTGAAGCGTATTTGTTCCTTTGAGTGCACACAGTATTGTTCCCCTATTCACCCTTCTCTGAGTGACAATATGTTGGATGCATTTCAGTACAAGTGATTTTCACAATATGTCCTGGCTCTCCTGGGAAATTTTGCCTTCAGCACCCACCAATTCCCTCCTCTCCATGAGTAAGACAGATTTCTGTAGAGAAAATTGCACACACTGTGGTGGAAGACATTGGCTGTAAACTTGGTTATTGGCTTGATAGGACCCCTGTGATTACTGCAACTTCAAATTACCCATTTTTATCATGCAATGAGCTTTCTGCTGTCAAGTCTGACAACACCTCTTGTTCCAGTCTGCATACATGTGATGGTGTGGTTACAGCCGATGGTCATGTTGTCTTTTTCACCTGCTGCAAAACAGAAAAGCTGCGCTGTATTAAAATCATCCAGAATGTCCTTTATTATGACTCAAAATACATCTGTGTTACCCTGCAACCTCGGGTGGCAGAGTAATGTATGATAAAAGATCTTCCTCCAACGTGTGGTGCTGTGACACAGGAAAGATGAGACACACACGTTGAGTTCTCCTTAACATCCAACGGAATATTTATTCCTTGTTTGTGTAAACATACTTCATATTCAGTACTGTATATCTGTTGTCATTTTTTTTTAAAAAAACAAAATAAAAGTACATGCGGTTTGTTTCTAACCACTGCAACAACTTTCCTTCTACATAGACAAGCTATACTTCACTATTTAACTTTCCATAAGTACTGGAGCTAAGAAAGACGAAAGACGTTACAAAATAGCAATAGTTTATCCGTTACTAAAAGAAAACATAACTGAAAAAAACGTAATGCTTCCCCAACGGCGCGACTCGCTACTAACTGACACATCAACGGTCCTCAGTTACAATGTCGTAGGTTCTCAACAAGAAAACGCAATTTTACCGAAAAAGAAATTAAAATAGTGTAAACCATCTGGAAATTGTCTCAATCTATACAACATTTAACAGTTTAACGGAAACTTAACAGTCTTTTAACGTTTATCCACACAATACTCCTCACAAAACAAACAACATGACTCACTAGTCGACTTCCTTTTCAATAATATATTCAATTCTCAAAAGTAATCTATATTCAAGGGTCAAGATACATTTTACTAACCTGTGACACAGGAAAGATGAGACACACACGTTGAGTTCTCGTTAACATCCAACGGAATATTAATTCTTTTTTTGTGAGCTCGCTCTTTTCTATGCCACCAATGCAATGCGCCCCTAGTGGTCATGTGGAGACCTGCGTGGACAAACCAAAACAACGCTCAATTTGTTACAAGAAATTAAAAGATACAAAATGAAAAATTGTTTTGGGGTGTCTATTTTTTTACATATTCTCTTTATTTTCTGGTAACTAGTTTTTCACCCCTCTACATCTGCATGCATCTGGTTGCACTCTCTCAGAAAGTGGATTTGATGTAGTGAACATTTGATGTATTTGAAATGATCAAAGTCATCTTAATAAAAGTTCATTTGGATGCTTTGAAATTTTCATCTAATTGAATGAAGGAACAGTCATATGTATGCAAATTTACTTCTAGATGCTGTGATTCTTGAATTTACTTATGCTAAATATTCAATCAGTATTTTTAGGCGGTTAAAAAATACTAGAGTACCAAATGTCTTCCTCTTAGCTAGTGTTTTTATCTTCTATCATGCCCAGAGAGAACATAAGTAGTCTGGTTCTATCAAACAAAGCTGCCCAGGCGTTCTTTAAAGCCTGGGTAATAAAGATCTTTATCTTAGCTAAAGCTGGAAATAATTAAACCAATAATCTACCATCTGTGATTGGGTGTCGTACACAATTTATAGAGAAGATTACATCTTGATATGCTCAGATATGTTGCCAGATTTTTCTTTTAACAAATGTTTTATGAATAGAATGAAAATTAAAGATCAATAGTCTCTTTTATTGTTTGTGTTCATGTGTGAACTCCCTGAGGGGGAGACCTGCCATATCACAGTGTGCCATCAGATTAGCTTCAACTGACTTTGGCTCTCTCACATTATACATTATGACCGAAAGAACAAGATAACAAATGTAACTGCCTTCTACGTAGAGTGGAAGGACTGAAAGATAGCATGAGGATCTGTTATCATTTCCCTAATGGGGTGGACATCAATGTTCACAAAAGACTAACATCACAGCAGAATGTTGCCTAAAACCTCATTGGTTTATCTTCTTCCCTGGCACATGCCATCAGTGATCTGCAGCACAAGATGTGTGCAAAAAAATGCTATTCAAACTTTTTGTTCAATCATGATGACCAAAATCTGTTCCAAACTGCTTTTAGTTGGTGTGATTGTGCTAGACCTCCCACGCTGTGGTTTCTACTGCTGCCAGCTGGATTATTGTCCTTTTGCATACAAAGCAGCTTCTGACACACCTGGAAACAAAATGTGGTTTTTAAACCTTACCAACGTAACTCTTGCTGTATCTATGGAAACTCTAGCTCTAACACATTTTAAACCTTCTGTGAAAACATGATTTATTGATTTACAGTTTTATGCCACTACATGTGATAATTTTTCAACTCGAAGGTCAAAAATGGACCGAATCTTTTGCTTAGTATTAACATCAGAATTTGCCTTTTTGCACATGCAATCATGTGGACTTTGGAAAACATGTATCAATTACTCCTTCATGATTACCAAATGTTTTATAATTCATAGTTGAAAGAGCTGTTGGGGTAACCGATTTGAGGAAACTAGGCAAGGTTTGACCTTCACAAAAACGGTTTAAATGAAAAACAATGTTACATAAAGGTAAAACCTGCAGGGCATTCACATTTCACATTCTGTTGACAAAAAGAACAAACTCCCTTATATCCAGCTTTAAATATTTGGAGAGTTTTGATACAATAAGTTAAGATACAAATCCATTTTTCAACCTTATCAAGATCTTAGAAATACTTGCTTAAAATTCCATAGTCTCCCAAAATTTCCAGTCAATGTATTAATACAAACGTTTTTAGGAAACACAAGCAACACAACTGATCACAAATTAAAGACTAAGAAACGAGGGACAGAACCAAAGACACCAGGAACCATAAATGATGTATGAAATCAAGACCAGAAAATGTGTGTGAATAAAAACAAAATAGTGTGAAATACATATAATTTATCTGTTAATAATTAAACTCCATAATCACATAACATAAACCCCCTGTTATGATTGTGATATGTCACTGCAAGAACAGTTTTGCAGAAAGAAAAAGTATTTTTCCTCAATAATTTATTCCTCTAGCATCCGTAATTTGTATGAAAATATGCTGTCTCCCAAGATACCAATCATGGCTCTGATGTATGCAGATAAATTTAGATTGGCCACTGGGGTATTGATTGGATGCAAGGACACAGTCCCAAACACTGATTGGAGGGCAACATCCACTTATTAAATTCAAATGAAGTGAACCTGCTGGGTGGAGACCACTGTCAGACCACTTAATCTGAGAATAAATCACTGATCTCTCATCAAAATTGAATATTTTAATAGATCATTTTTTAGAAGTGAAAAAAAGGAAATCATAAAAGATTTTTTTTCTTCTGCATGTTGAGATGGAGCTGAGGTAAGACTGGTCATTAAAAAGAGTCACCATCTTTATAAACAAGATTGCTTCAGTTAGATAAACTCAACTAACGGTTGGAAAATATTCCTGTCCTTCTGTGAATGTCAATTTTAAAATTAAATTAAAGCTCCTTTCTCAAAGCTCACAGTTTTATCTGTCACTAATAACAGTTCATCTCCTCAGTCGTCTTTGTCTGTTTTCTGCACATGTTGCTAAGCAACAACGTCCTTTTGTAAAGACATTAAACTTTTTTAACATCTTTAGATTCTAAGAAAAAAATGGTCTCACACACAAACTTTTGACTGTAAATTTTTCCAAATTAAGCCTTTTGAAGATTTTTTAAGAGTTTGATTTTTGAAGACAAATCTGTTTGTCTTATAGTCCTTTACCAGCAGAGGGAGCTGGCGTGCATGTGGCATCTTGGGAAATGAAACCTTCTGTCAAACATTCACTAGAATCAGCTGAATGTTATTAGTTTACTCAGATGTTCCCTACATAGGGAACTTCAAGGTGTAACGTAACCGTTGTTGTCCACACCTGGTCAAGTCTGTCCCTTATAAGGACAGGGTTGAATCATATGTGAATTTTCTTGTGTGGATACCATTCCATACAGTCCCAAAACTGTGTGTAACGGACAGGTATATTTCAACAAACAGCCCAGCACTTCTTATCAGTCTGAAGTAGGAATGAAAAATAACTGGAAGAAGTGAAAATTTCCTATAGCTCCCTGTGGACCATTTGAAATGACAATCCTTGTTTCATCTGGTCTGATTAAATTATTTTTGTCCATTATAACAGTAAGCAGATTAACATTATACACAACAATTAACTACATCGTATCAATTCTAATTCCTAAAAGAGACATGCCCGTTGGTTAGACTCAGTGTTTTAGCTCTTAATGAGGCTGTTATTCTTTGATTAGAAGGCTGGCACATCCTAATTGCAATAGTGTGCTTAAATAGGTTTTCATTTCTGGTTTGTGACTGCTAAAAATAAATCAAGAGCCTCCAGTAGATATACAATTGGGCTTTACTCTCTATGTTCTTGGCAATGTAACCCATACACTCTACTGTTGAAAATATTTAATTTGAACCCTGCTGAGATTATGCACAGCACACAGTTCTTCAGATTTTCCAAAAATGGGAGGGAAGATAAAGTCATAAAAAAGATGTAGAAGGAAACAAACGTAAAAGCAAAATAATAATGAAGAACAGGGAAGGCACTGGGAACAAGCAAAGACAGTTAGCATGAGATGAAGAAAAATGTGGAAAAAAAGCTATTAATATTCATCAAAATGTTTTACACAACCAGAGAAGCTGCATGTTTTACTAGCGGTGGTGTTAAAAGTTAATTCTGGCGCCGCATTGAGGATAACTCCTACCCCAAACCTTATGAAGTGTTATTGATCATTTTTCTTTCATGAGAAGAAAAAGACTGTTGAAAATTGAGCAGCTCCACATGCAGATACCTGTTCCTCAAGGACAAAGAGGAAGCTAAATGTACCAAACTGAGCAAAACAAAAAAAATGTCTCCAGAAAGGTTCCCAGATTCAGGTGCACCGGCAGTAAATTCAAAGACTAAAACGGTGCTTGATTCCAGGCAACACGGCAAACGTTTGAAGTCAGTGAAACCTTGTTTCAAGGCGCGCTGTAAACATAACATTTAACAGTTATAAACCAGAATGCAATTTTCCTGTGCATTCTGCCAAAGACTGAAAAATGTTGCAGCAAATTTGTCCCAATCTTTTTTACTAAAGGACAAAAAAACTATTGGGACATGTACATTGATCAACACATTTCTCCCAATCAATTTAAACACATCAATTTTCCTCTAACTCCTCAGATACAGACTTTACAACAGGACTACTTGCAAAATATATTAGTAAATCTGTTTCTTCTTTTGTTAGAATCAGTGAATTTGTTTGTGTTTTTGGCCCTTTCTCTGTTGGTTGGTTGAAGTGAGTGAAAAATAAATCATTTTTCACCCATGTTCATGGTTTCTCCAGTTCATGATTCTAGAATCTTTAAATTCTCCCTGTGTCCAGTGTAAGGCCCTAATAATTAAATTTGATTATATATCAGACACTGGATTTTCTTTATGGTTACAACAGAACATTTTGCTCTCGGGCTGCATATTTCCATGCATTTGGGTCCGTCTGTGTGTCTCCCCACCAGATAGTGTGGATCAAGGACTTACTGGTTTTTGGCATAACAATACTTTTCTGTTTCATATTGAAATTGCATTTCACTCTTTGCTTTACACTCTTTGCTTTATTGAAAGAGTTCCTCATTACTGGCTTAACAGCAATTCATTATGCAGTGAGTCACATCTCGCTGAAGTGAGAGCGACTGTCAACCACATTTATTATCTTCTCATAAGGGTTATGTTTGCTTGTATCTGTTGTTGATGCAAAACAACATGTTGTTTTGCATCAACATTCTATGTAAGAGAAATTTAATACATAATAGACTGGGCAATGAGCTAAGTGCAGCTCTTTAGCTGCTCTACATGATTTTCAAAAGTAGAAATATCTCAGATTGACCAATAGTGTCAACATTGGTCATGTTTAGCCAGGGAGTGATTTAAAAAATGTTCATATGACTATAAAATTTGATTTAAAAAGTAGAACATTTTAAGTTGTGTTTTGTTCAGATCCTGTTTGCGTTTACATCATGTGCATAAAACCAAATCTGTTTTTGAGGTTTCACCAGTAATTTACTATTTGCTTCCACTGGAGTCAATGTGCAAAGTTATATTGAAAAGAAAAAAATGGATAATATCCAATTAAATAAGAATAAAACAAACTGTGAAAAAACAAGAAAAAGCTAGAATTTCACCTGATGTGTGTTCAGAGTTGATCTTGGTGGCAATCAAATATTAGTTTGGTATTTTTCACTTCAGAATTAACTATTGACACTGATTTAATGATTAAACGCTGTGTATCTTGCAAGTTACAGTAGAAGGGCATGGTTTTCCTTTGAGAAAAACACTTCCATTCTTTGAATAATAACAACTACAAAAGCCTATAGAGAATTACTGTTGATACTTAAGTAGAAAGGATTTGGAACAAAATGACAGATCCCACCTTACATAAAAGAAGAATGAAACATGCAGGAAAGCGAGTACCATCACTGTGAACGGGGATTAGAAAGTTGTAGCTGCATGTGAAACAACAACAAAGACAGGATCTTGTTAGCTCATCTGCTGCGGTGAGAAAAATGTCCGTGAGAAAAATGTCCGTGAACAGATCAGAAGATTGTATGTATAGCAGATAACAAGCAGAGCAAATCGCTGCATTAAGTCTGAGGTCCACACTTGGAGGGTTTTTACACCGTTAACAAGGGAACGTACGGCTTGAATCTTCTCTATAGCACATTTTATAGGAATATGAAGTTTTGCTGCTTGCTGCAACAAAATGGTATTTTAGTGTTGAATAGCTTTGGTAATAAGCTAACTCCTTTTGCATAACCACATTAGTCTTCTCCAGGGTCAAAAAGATTTCTACGGCAAAAATTAAACCCCAGTAGATCAAGAGTATCGGCTTGTCGACCATTGCTGTTGTTTGGCAGATGTTGCTTGTGTCACACTGAAAACAAGTGAATTCAAAAATTCTGTCTGGAACCTTTGAACACAGATATTAGTTCTTCGACAGGTTCAAAAAATGTTTTAATATAGAAAATGTAAATATATCAGATGGAAATTAAATGTTTTGATGTCAAAAATGTTTCTGTTCCAATCTCGTTTTGGAACATTCATGTTTGCATTATTTCTGGTTTCTTCCACAGATAAACAGATATAGTTTGAGTTGTGATTTTAAGTAAATGTGAGCTTGCTTTGTTGGCTCTCTCGCTATCAGGCGTTTGATGGTCTGTGTGAAAATTCTCATTTTACGTTACAGGAATCTCTGGTGGAAAGGACACTTTGGATAAACGGAACATGCTGCGAACAACTGTAAAAAAATATTCTCTTTGTGCTTGCACCTCCTCAAGGCCCTTCATCTTCCTCCTCAGACAGTAACTGACCTGAATACGTCCATCCGCGTCCCCTGTGACCCGAGCTCGCTGCTTGCCACACTGCCACAGCCGTAATTTTCCATTAATGTGAGACAGAGAGGCCGTTTATGGCAGGAAAACCCAGTGGAGAAGCATCCATCCATCCATCCATTTTCCATCACCCTTCTCCCTAACGGGGTCAGGAGTTGCTGGTGCCTATCTCAAGCTGCGTTCCGGGCGAGAGGCAGGGTACACCCTGGACAGGTCGCCAGTCTGTCGCAGGGCAACACAGAGAGACAAACAGGACAAACAACCATGCACACACACACTCACACCTAGGGAGAATTTGGGAAGGCCAATTAACCTGACAGTCATGTTTTTGGACTGTGGGAGGAAGCCGGAGAACCCGGAGAGAACCCACGCATGCACAGGGAGAACATGCAAACTCCGTGCAGAAAGACCCCGGGCCGGGAATCGAACCCAGGACCTTCTTGCTGCAAGGCAACAGCGCTACCCGCTGCGCCACTGTGCAGCCCGTGGAGAAGCATGTTAAAGGTAATTATTCAGCTGATAGGTTAGTAGAAGAAAGGATCTGTCACACCTACCCTGGCTCACTGAACTCTGCAAATCACGAGACAGGATGAACATTTGCCACAGTGGATATTAGTCACAATAGCAGTGAACATCTCAAAGAAAAGAAGTTAGCTTTTACTAGCGTGGTACAGTGCTCTATACTTTTATATATGTATATATCCTTCACCTTTTTTTCATGAGCAAATTTCTCCCATCTTAGGTTCAATAACAATACAGGGAGGTCAATACAAGCCTGCATTCACCTCTTTGTAAGAACACATCATTTGTAATTATAAAACTCTGTACATTTTCTTCCTTTCATCTGAATATTATCCCTGCTTTTCATATATTTCATATGCATAATTTTGTTGAAAAAAGTAATTATTCAAGTTACAAATGGTCCAAGTTCAGAAAAGTAGCATAGCCTTTTATATATTTAGTCGTGCAAAGAAAAGTTTGATTTATGCAAAGGCTTTGGGTAACTTATTTAATGGTAGCTGCTAAGGTTAGTTTGCTCCAGAATGGGGAATAAAATAACAGTAAGGTGCATTGAAATATTGCTAATTAAGTTAGGGTTATGTTTAATACAATGGCTTATAATGCTATTATCTTACTTACTTTTCCCCCAAAAAATTTGAACAACGCAACTGAAGGCAGTACAACTTAAAGTAAATATTTGCCATATAAGTACTGCGGTATATTAAATTTATCCAGATTTTTCCTTCTGATGACTTAATTAACTTTAGGTATGGAAGGCTGCTTGTGTTTCATTTTATGAAAAGTGTGAGATCTTAAGCTACACAAGATGTTTATCATAAATTGATGCTGTAACAACCCAAATGTTTGACCGAAAGATTGAAAGTCATACATGGAGCTTCATACAGCAGAAACACAAAGCCCTTCTCTGATGAAGCAACTTCTCTTTAATTCTCTGCTTGTTTGCTCTGCTTGTTTTATCTCTTTTCCATTAAAACCATTCAGTGTCTTATTTTCCCAGCTCCTGCAAGTAGAAAATATTGTTTATTTGTCTACAGGAAGGTTTTCAGACATTCTGTTTGGTTATGATCTCTGAAGATTGAAGAAAACTCACTGAGTAAAGATGTTCTCTTTCATTCTACAGCATGCAGCACTGCCTTCAAATCCTCCACAGAGACTCCACAATGGGATGAGTATCGATTCTGACAAACAACCAAGAATACACACTGCCTCAGTCTGTTGACGGGCCATATTGCTACATATGGCAGACACTAAAAGTGTTCAAAATGGATGAAACTGAGGAGAGAGAGAAAGTAGGAGACATGCTGAGCAGCTGGGGAAATGAGAATGAGGTAGACAGGTTTAAGCAAGGTTTTGTGTGACAGACACTTGAGGGAACAACCCATCTGTTAAATATTTTACAAGCTGAAGTTGCTTAACTTTGCTTCAAGAAACTTTCTAGGGTGCACCTTGAATAAGCTGCTTGTCTCCTCCAATGTACAGTGAAGAATCTGAGTAGAGCCAAGGTAATTAAAATTAACATCAAGACATCTCAAGACGAGTTGTTTTTTTTGTAAAGAGTATTTAAATTACAAAGAAATTCTACGATTTTTTTTTTCCTTCCATTGTCTGCAGCAGAAGAGACTCTGTTTTAGTACCGGTACTTTTATTTATCCTCTTAGAAAAGTTCCTCTGATGTAGAAGTCATTTGGTTCACATGCAGTCAAAATAGTCAGCAAACACCGAAGAACAGAGAGAGAGAGAGGCCTCATCGACGCAATAAAACATCTATACCATAGCGCATAGTTTAGTAGAAGTCACATTATGAATTTGCATGATGGTTTGTGGTCAGATAGTTCAGCTAACTATATTTTGTCACTTGTGGCAGGCTAATAAGTATTGATATACATTTCTTTACACAAGACTCAAGTCAGAAATGTCAGGAGTAGCCCCCTTTTACCCAATCTTTGTGTATAACTGTGTTGTTGCTTAAGTGATGGAATGTAAACATTTGTCTGTGTTTTGTCGCACAAATGCCTTCTTTCCCTGCTTCCCTTTAGGCTCACTTCTCACCATTAGCCATTCAGACAACTCCACTGAATAATTTTCTTTCCATCTCTATTCGGCCTTGCCAGGCAGTGACTATAACCCTGCAGCTCAACATAAATCCCTGTGGGTCATTTTCCCTGTTGGGTATTCATCCTGCTGCTTTTTGCCCAGACCTGTGCTCACCCAGTACTCTGGTCAGTTTAGCCTCTCCAGGAGATTGAATGCTGTGTATTGATTTTGGGTACCTTTGAACCCACATAGGCACTCAGAAGAGGCGTATTAAGACCATGTGGGTCAGGCCTGAACTACACACTGCCATTTCTGAACACTATCAATAGTAGATTTTTTTCTTTCTTTTTTTATTTATTTTTTTATATTTTCTAGCTACATTTTGCCTGTTCTGGCCATAAACATTGGGATACAATGTACGCAGTTTGAAAGACCAATAAGACATTTGTTCCTTCTGGCGTTTTCCGTGTTATTTTTTCTTTCCTATTTGATCTCTGCAAAAAGTCATGCAGTTATCAGACAGGGCCATATTCAAACTATCTTTCTCCAATACAATCTATAAATACTTTGAAAAGTATGTAAATGTCTGCTGATATAACAGCTCCATTCTTCTATAATTTTTGTAATTTTTTATTTGTTAACTCTTTTTGTGTTCCAAAACATTCTTTGAATTCTTCTGACAAAACTCATGGTTAGTTGAAATTGCACTATAAATGTGTTCTAACTCAAGCGTATTGAGTAAATCTCGTCCTTTTGGAACAGTGTGTATTTCAGTTTTACTGTCCGTCAAGGGTTCACATCCACATTCATTTTAACCAGTCTCCCTCCAGCAATAATTGAGTAGGAAACAGGAACAATTTAGAGAGAACAGTTAAGCTAACATACATGTAACCTGGAGAAAACCCACACATGGATATGGAGATCATGCAAACTCCAATCAGAAGAGCCCCAGGCCAGTATTCAAAACCTTCTTGCTACCAAATGTACTGAGCTACTTTAAGATTTATAGTTGAATATGATGTTGAACCATTTGCTCTTACTTTCATACAATGCTTGTATAAAAGAAGCATTGTACCATTGTAATTCCACACACCATGATGAGAACTAAAGTCCCCATCAACTATACGCCTGGTGCACAAGAGTTTATTCCTCTAAATCCAAAGTTATGATGCTTATTTAACAGGAAATAGATGCACTGCCCTTTCTAGGTTGGGGGCAATTTTTCTTCTTAAGTGCTTAAGATCAATGACTTTGAAGATCTTTTTATTTCCTATCAAATAGAAAAAGATTAGATTTTTGTCCAAATGTTTAGTGCTAATAAAACTATAACATTTAATACGACTGTTAAGCTAACCTCCCAAAGCAGGGTAGGACTGTTACTGCCTTAGTCAAATAGTAGTTATCATAGTTGTTAGTTCAGTGCATTATATTTAACATAACCAAAACAATGGACTGCTCTTGCAAACGCACTGTATTTCTGTTTCAACTTTTTAACAAAATGTCGTTTTTTTTTCCTTTTCCCAGGTCACAACTCTCCAACTGGTAGTTTGTGCTTGCTTTTTTCAAATGAACCAAAAGGGCAAGAAAACAAAAAGGCAATTCACAGACACCCCCATACAGTTCTTCACCTCAGCAGATGAGCAATCTCAGCCTTCATGTTTCCAATGCAAGTGTTTTTAGTTGTAATTAGCTTTTTCTGTTCCCATGTAGAGGTTGGCAGTCATACGATTTCCACTCAGCATGGATCCAACTGCAACCAAATAGGAAAATGTGCTGCTAATTGAAAAAAATCCAGTTTATTGTTTAGAACAAGAATGAAAAAGGGTTAAAGCACATCAACCAACAGGACCGCTATCACATCTGTCACAAAGTGGACATTTTGTGAAAAGGAGACTAATTATTCAAGTGAGAGCATGAAGCTGTTTAACCATGAGTAATGTTGCACAGTAATTCAGCTCAGTTCACTCTATTTACATAACGGCAATTCGCAAAGCATCTCATCTAAATCTAATCAGACAGATTCCAAATCAATTTTATGCATTACAAGTTGACCCTCGACAATGCTGTCAAGTCTTGCTTATTGTTAAAATTGGTCAAAAAGTTCTCTATCTAAATAAATCCAGCAGATTGCATTGAGTCATTAACTTGCAATGATAGTGGACAATCGTTTGCATTTTGTTGTTGTCGTTTGAAGCAATCCCTCAGACTGAGCATGCACGTAGCAGAGAAAATAAAAACTTCCTGATAACAGTAAGAAAACCTCAGGGTCAGTGTGAAGAATTACTGACTTGGAGAAGACAGAGCACATGCATAAAAGATACAGAAACAGTAATTCAGGAGTACTTGATCCTGTTTTAGTTTTAAAAAAAAAGAAGTTAACGCAGGATTAGCTCCTCTGGTGGCTTCATCTAGGAGAGAAAAACCTAAGTATAAAGGCTCTGAGTCAAATTCAATTCTGCAGTCAAAACTCAGCCATTTCTAGGAGAGAAACAGGGTTAAACACTGAAAGACAGGGCCAAGTATATCATCTATTGCAGGAGAACTGAAATTGTTGATGCCCGGCTTGTCAAGAAAATCCGAGATCATCCCACTTCCCCATGCTGAAGATTTTAGTTAACAGTAACAATGAATAAAGTTACCTTTAAAATAAGTCACACAAATCACATCTAGACCCAACAGTAGACCCAGACTGCAATAAAATAAACCTGGTTGTGTGTGTTGTTTTTGTCTCCTGCAAACTTAGCTTTAATTATACTTATTTTTTCTATCTAATCATAAGAAATTATAGTCAGAGAGAGAGATGAGACAGGAAGAGCAGGTTTCCTGAAAAAAGAGGAAGTAAGTTTCCAGCTTGTAGATGTATAAAAATAGCTGAGATCAGTCCTTATTTAAAAGCATAAAAGTTTTAAAGGATGAAATCTAAACATTTTGAGTAATAAGATAAGATTTAAAGGAAAGTACTTATATTAATATTGGTTTACTTATAACAACACTTACACTCGTGGGAAAACTTACAAGTAAAACAAGTAACTAACTTTGGTATCAAATAATAATAAAAGAGTAATAAGTTGTGGTTATCATAAAATTATAAATTAATGCTAAATCAGAGAAACTAAAAGGTTTATGAATGTGATTCTAACATTAAACGTGAAATGGTGTAAAACATGTATCTGCTATTAAAGATCACTGATGATGTGTTGGAGGTGGATAAGTAGGGGAAAGGTTAGGGGTAAAATGGGGACTAAAAGGAAAGCAGAGATGACCAAGGCCTTATTAGGACATAGAAGGACATGGGAGGAACATTGAGCAACCCTGAGACATTAGCCAAGACATCAGGACAAGATGTCTCTAAGACAGTGATGGAGATGAGTACATCTGTCCAAACAATTTACCCAATAAAGCAAGCACAGCAACAGTGTTAGCCAATGAAAATGCACCGAAAGCGGGTATAAACCCTATATAAGGGGAGAGCAAAAGAGGAATCTTTGGTTGGATCCTCCAGGCAGCTTCAAGTCAAGACCGAGATGGACAAAGAACTCTGCAGCTGAAGAAGAGCCGGGGCCACAGAGCCGAAGACTGTCCTGCGCATGGGGACCAACCCGTCAGCCCCGCAACATGTGGCTTCAAATCGCACTTCTCTCATCGGCTGGGTTCAGACCCCAAAGACAAAGATGAAGACCAAAGTCCTGTGTGACCTCACCATCGATGCAGAGATGACAGCTCATCAGACCAACAGAGATCCCTGCCTTCATCGATCAACCACCTCCTCCTGCTGCAACACCTTCTTCATCATCAAGCCAGTTCTGGGGTTCGAAACACCAAACTCCGTCCGTCTCTCTCAAAGGTTCCCTTTTTAGTTCTTAGTATCAGCGTTAGGGAAAGACAGGCTAGATGATTGATTTTACTTATTTGATTATTTCTGCTACTGAATTAAGCTGTACTGACCCTTGCAAAATTGCTTTACTAATAAATATTTAGCATAAAGAAAATCTAAAAGATGTTGTGGACATTCAATTAATGAGTCACCTCAAAGTTCTTTGATGGTAGTAAAATAGCTATGATGTTTGATTCTGGGGAAGAAAAGTAGGTAATGTTTTATAGGTTGCTTTAGCCCAAATTTAAAACAACATCCTTGGGACTCGCCCGAGTCACTAAAACCAACCTGATTCAGTAACAAGTGCAAGTTGCAAAAAAGAGAAGGAGCGACCGTTAACAGATGTGCTCTGTGAAACTAGTTGGCTGTAGGCTGCTCAGTCTGGCTAATTCACAGGGGGAAGAAGGGTGGGACATCTGGATGTAGGCCGTATAAATCAGGCGAATTCTTTCTCGAAACCAGCTTAAACAGAGTTCACTTTAGTTCTGGATAGGGTAAATCCCAGCAGATTTAGGGAACTCAATTTGCCCGTTAGATGGAGAGCTGGTAGCACATCTCTCCTCTCAGAAGAGGAAATAGTGACTGAGAGAGTAGAGAGTGAAGGAAGGGGGGGGTGTAGCGGCAACAACAGGCTACAGGAATGTGTCACAGCGAACAGAGCAAGAACGTAAATGTAAATGTTGAAAAGCAGCATAACACTGCTTTTTTTTGTTTCCATTTTCTCAGACAAACTTCTCTATATAGATGTAAGTATAACTCAGGATTCTCTGTCGAGAATTCATTTTGCTTCAGATGAAAAGTAAAAAGTGGCTTTTGGATCAACCTATTCATCTACAATCTTCATAACATGTCCTGCATTTTCTGGACACCACAATTTGTGTCAACACATCCTAGCCTGAAGCAACTTATGTCCTTCTTCCTACTGGCTGACATGATCACCTGCAGACAGAGATGGGAAAATCTACTGTAACCCTGACATGTGTGCCAGAGGCTGTGTATATTTGGTATTTTCATGTGTGCAGTTTGAATATACAAGTGGCTGACAAGGTGTAAATGACAGAAGGCTGGAAGGATTGTGAGTCAAACCAGCGGAAGAAAAATACACATCAACAGTTATGGAGAATAGAAAAATGTATTTTAGATCCACTGAGACAAAGTTTCAAAGAAAGTTGTCCCACAATCGAAAATGGAGGTTTGATTCCAGCTCTAAAATATTGATGTACACCTGGGCAAGGCACTCAGCTCACAGAGCAAATGTGTGCACATTTGTAACATTAAACAGATGACTACATCTACATAGTGAAAAACATTTTACGCATTTTTATTGGAGGGATGTAAAGGAGAGGACAGGGCCAATGTCAAAGTAATTGCTGTTTCCCCATTGAAAAATACTCCTTGGTTAGCACTTCTATGCTTCAGTGTCTCTTTCCTGGATGAAAACATTGTAGCTTTTGATTTTAAAATTTGAAAAAGAGACTTCTGTTTTATGTTTACAGGTTGTCCTGCTTGAGAGTGAAGACCTTAGTCTGAAGTTCTCCCTGCATTGCCCTGTATTTACTTTCATCCAATTTCCATCAGACAGACTTCAAATGCATGCCACACTTTCCAGATTTCATTCAAAAACTAATTTGTTTTAATTTCACAAAAAAAAAAATTACACATTTTATTGTGGTGTTTGTTAAAACTGTTTAAGCTCTCACACATTCGCTCATGCAAAATCCATGATGGTGAAAATGCTACTCCATTCTTACTGCCGCAATGTGTGATTCTGAACTGAGTTTAGTGGCTTGTAGATCGTTTAAGCAAAGACCTACAGTTATGGTCACCGTCCTCTTTGTGTCGGCTGTCTGTATTCAGATATTGCAGCTCTGCAGCTTGAACTGAATATAGCTATGAAAAGAACAGTCGGAGGCTTGTGAGTCAATTTACCATGAAAATGAAAATTGGCTCAGTGACTTTTTTTGAGATGCCAAATGTTGGCATCTCAACGTATCTCCGTTTTTTTGCAGCATGGACGAAATTGGCAAGAAAACACAAAAGCTAATAACAAAGGAACATTTTACTCAAAGACAAAAGAAGCCAGATGTATGGTGTGGCAGAGGGAAACTAAAAAGCCAGACTGAGACATTAAACAAACGGAGAAACCGACAACAGGAAGGAGAAGGAGGGATAGTTGTTCGAGCTAGATTTAGCTGAGCAGGTTCCCTTGATATGCAAATGTGCTTCTGCACTATAAATGTTTGATGGCTGCTGAAGCCCGACATGCTGCACAGGCCAACAAAGCATGAAATATACATTACAACTTTTGGGATTGTGTTTGCAGAGAAAGGTGTGAGGCACACACACCAACATTCATGAACTCAGCAGCAAGAAGTCCTGCTTCATATCGCTACACACCCAGAGACAAAGAACAGCAGCTCAGCTTGAGGTCAGACAAAGTGTACCTACGACACATGTTGATACATGTTGATAGCAAATCTCAAAGCGAGCCTTTTTATTTACACTTTAGCATTTTTTTTAATGAACGGTGAAAAATAAATGCATAGCAAATACTTCCAACCTCACAGAAAAAGGAAATGAAAAGTTTGACAAAAACTATGAGAAATACAACCTAAAATGATATGTAATGTTAAGAGCTTTTGCATTTGACTTCCCAGTAAGGTTGTCAAATCAATAGACGAGGCAGAGGAAATTGTTGAGACAATTTATTTTACTGCTGAACTAGAAAAAGATTCAACACAGCATTCATCTCCATCTTTGGTCCCAGAAGAAATGTGATTAAAATGAAAAAAGCTGGAATAATGTCCTGTGACCTGAACAGGCACATCAGGGTTTTTTGCTGTTGTTGTTCCTCTGACTTTGTGAGGATGTCAAAGAGGTGAACATCTGATGGTTGATGAGAAACCAATTATTATTTTTTTTAACAACTTGGTTTTTAAAAACTTAGACATTTGAGCTCAGATCAAACATTAGAATTAGGGCCACTGGAAAAAAAATAATAATAAAAAAGCAGAAAAAAAAATCAGCCGCACGGAAAAAAAAAAAAAAAAAAAAAAAAAAATCTGTACTTAGCCCAAACTTAACCCAAAATTAACATGGAATCTGAAAACATTTATTATTTCAGGTGGCTAAAATATATGGTTCCCCCATCATAACTCTGGCAAACAAGGAGCAAATGCCACCAAAATCACAGGATTTATTGTTGATGATGAGAGGAATAAACAGAGAAATAAACCTGCTGGTAAGTTAAGTTGTTCCCATTTTATGAAGGGGGAACAGATTCTTTCAGGCAGCTGAATCATCCATTTTTTCCTCTCCTTACCCCATAACCTTGGGGAATAAAGAGCAACTGTTTCCAAATTCTCAAAAATCTTTACATATACGCTACGTGTTGGGAAAACTGTGTTTGGTGACTGATTTTTATTTCTGCCAGGCTTACGTGAGAAAAGTTGGAAAAAGAGCGATTCTCTTCGCGTTTAAAATAACACAAAACAGCGTCAGAAGACCTCGTTTATTTATTTATTTTACAATTTTTTTAAAACAACAGCTGCCAATTAAACTGAATGTTACAACCTTGACATGATTATATGAGTTGTTTTACTGAGAAATCAATCAGAAGCGACGTCAAAATGATCAGATCCGCCTCGTCCGCCTCTCTGGCTGTAATGCGCGACACAGCGGGAACAGATTTTCACAGGGGGACCGAATTTCGCACAAGACCTGTATCTCATAATTATGACTTTGAATCTCATAATTATGACTTTGAAAGTCGAAATTTTGACTTTGAAAGTCGAAATTATGACTTTGAAAGTCGAAATTATGACTTCCTGTTGGTCTTTTTTTTTTTTTTTATGGTGGAAATGGGCTTCCATACCTGAGCCGCTGATTTTTTTTTTTTTTTTCTGCTTTTTTAACCTTTTCTGAGCCACAGAAAAAAAAATTTCGGACATTTTATTTATTTTTTTTTCCAGTGGCCCTAATCCTCTTCCGTATGTATCTGACAGTCTAAAAGTATTATTTTTACAACTTTGTTGTAAAATAATGCAAGGGTATGATTTGAGATCAATGATTTTCCATCTCAGTATCACCGACAAATAACTTAAGTTGACAATCAAAAGATATTCCTTTTAACCCTAATGTTTTAAGCACTGGATGTTCTCATTTTTCAGCTCTTTCTTTTTACTAATCCTTTAATTAGTCAAACTTCACTCTTGATGTGTAGTTCTCCATCTTCAACTGATCTTGAACCTAATCGTTAAGGTGGATAATACATTTTAAGTGTCAAAGTTCAGCAGCAGAATCACCATTTCGAAGCCATGAACAGCGATTTACTGTATTTTATGCAGCACAGAGATTATTCCCTCCATATAGTCCCAGACAATACATGTCAGTCTCTACCCATCCATCCATCCATTTTCCGTCACCCTTCTCCCTAACGGGGTCGGGAGTTGCTGGTGCCTATCTCCAGCTGCGTTCCGGGCGAGAGGCGGGGTACACCCTGGACAGGTCGCCAGTCTGTCGCAGTCAGTCTCTACCCTCTCTTCTCATTCCAGTGGCAAACTCCCTGTCCTCCCATAGGCATGCCCAACAGTTCGCTTCCTTCCTCTTCTGCATCCGACTAACTGCAGGGACCCATTGTTTGTAGAATTGAAAGTATAAGCTTTGTGCCACTGGGGTTATTCTGACAGACTGCACTCATTTCATCCCTGAAATATCCTGCACATTGTGGATTCCTCATGCCAGGATGGTTTGCAGGTTTACATTAAGCAGTCACTTCCAGGTGACTGAAAATAATTTCAGCTTTTGTCTGGGTTATTTGGTTTGTTTTACGGTACTTGACCGTAACAATTACTCGTTTATGCGCCTATAAAGACTCTGCTTGAATCAACTCTGGAGATCAGTTTTGGAAGCTTTATAAGATGAAATTCTTTTTATTTATTTGCCCACCCTATTATGGTGCTGATGATGCTAAGCATCTCAACTTTTTGAACTAAAAAAAGAAGAGTTCAAAGGTAAAATTGTTTTAAAAAAAATACCTGCAAAAGCATAAGTCTTTATGTCAAAAAATGTCTTGGCTTTTCTCAAGTTTATATCAAAGACTTGCTCTTTCCACAACGTGAAAATAAAACATCAACTCCTCGTCTGATCCAAACAGACATAAAAATTGACATCAAACATTTTGGTTTCCAGTTCCCATGTTGAGCCGTTTCTTGCAGCCCATCTTGTTTTTAGACTTTAAATAAGCCTCATTAGCTGGATGTGAAGCAAAGATCAGCTCTCCTGCTGCCGAGGAAGCAACTTCTTTGGTAAACTTTCCATCTTCAGTTGCTGCCATCTGAGTGTGTGGGAGGAGGAAATGGATAGAAGAAGTTAGTCAACTTTTTTTTAAAGGGAAGTTTATTAACGTGATATGAAACACAGAACTTCTGACAGTTTTACAGTAACACAGTCAGCTTTTTACTTAAGAGCCTGAAGAGAGTGGTGTTTATGTAACAGCCTGGCTTATAGTGGGAGAGAGTGAGGGAGAGCGAGAGAGAGGACTGCTGCAACTTTTTCCTTTTTTCCTTTTATAGTGAAGGCTATGCATGCTCTCCAAAGCCAAGAACCAATTAACCCATCTGCGCCGCTGTGGGCTTCGACTGCTGCGACAAGCTCCACAGTACCCAGACACATAATGCTCCAAAGCCGAGTGGGCTGGGAGGTCCTCCCTGCCGTGGGACTGAATGGTAAGAATTGTGCAGAACAGGATGCACAGGGCAGGCCACTCCGCTGCTGCTGCTGCTGCTGCTGCTGCTGCTGCTGCTGCTGCTGCTGCTGCTGCTGCTGCTGCTGCTGCTGCTGCTGCTGCTGCTGCTGCTGAGACATCTGCACAATGTGACAGATGTGCAGATCTGTCACATTGTGCAGATGTGCACAATGTGACAGATCTGCACACATCTGTGCAGATGTGTGCAGATTGTCAGAGGTCCCACTTGTCCTTACAGGAGGCAGCAGCTGTTGAAGTGAGAATGAAAGATTCTTAAAGCACTTCTTGCTTTAAGAATCTCAAAATAATAATAATAATAATAATAATAATAATAATAATAATAATAATAATAATAATAATAATAATCTGGAGACATTGCTGATGAAGGGAAAGAAAAGAATGAAAATATTTAATATCTTTCAAAAATCTCTGAAAACTTTGACATGTAAATGTACTCAGACTCCGACATTTGATGTGACTCATATTTTCACTGTAGATTCATCTGCAAGTTGTTTACTGTTGAGACTAAAAATCTCACCTCTGCCTCTCTAAAAATCCCAATGTACAGTGAGATTAATTATGGTTTTGAAACATAGCCCTGCTTGTCCACAGGTTGATCCCTGACTTGCTCTGTTCCTTGGTCCTCACAACAATGTTCTATATATCCAACACTTCTAAAGGGTAATTAGTTGCATTAAAGTTTATGGAATATCACAGTAAATATAATTACCTTTAGAGGACCAATGTATGCACAGGCAGAACCAACTTTCTCAATGAAGGAACATTTAAAGGGACAGTATTATGGAAAACACTGCACCTTTTTTGAGCTTTACATCATGATATTTTATTATTCCCTCATCCAAAACACATCTTGATATTTTCAAGCATGTTTGAGTATGCATGGATGAGTGCGTTTGAGTATTTCCCATGGCAACCATTGAGCTGTGCAAAATGCCCGAGTGTTCTTTGAGGTGCAGCTCCTCCTCAGAGCTGCAGTGTCCAAGCTTCTGCCTCACAGAACACTCCTCCATAAGACTTCCACTTAGCTCCTTCAGACTAGCCATCAGTAATCAGCAAACACCTGGTGGAGCTGTGTATCTGCTGAGCTCATTATGCAAATTACTTCTCAGTGAAACACTGATAAAAAATGTTGCTAAATGATATAGAAGAGTTTTTAAAGAAAGGCCCAGTTTCAAGGTATTAAAATATTTTATTGAAGTCACATTTGACATACGGTGTATTGCATTTTACAACAATTGAAGGTACCAGAGTTGCAGACACTATGGGCCTAGAAAACACGTGATACTGCCCCTTTAAACTCAGGACCATGTTGCTCCAAGGCAGAAGGGCTCATTCCCTGGCATAACATATGTCCACATTTTTGTTTTTGTCTGGCAAACTCCTGGCAGGTGATATCTCCTGTCATCTCAAAGAAAGACATTCTGTTTGATTACATGTCTCACAACAAGCTCACAAAGCATATGGAGATAAAAGCACCCAGCAGCAGCCATTACTGTCTCAGCAATCTTCTGAAAATGGGCCTTTCTGTGTTGGTTGTGATTATTTCAGTTTGATGTGTCAAACAGCTACAGCTTAGGGCAGACTGACCAACACATTAGCAGAGGAAGCAATTTCTGCTCATGTGGGTTTCTCCCAGAAAAAAAAAAATACAGACGTGGTAATGGTTCTCTGGAAGAAGAAAAGCTGTGTAGCATTTTTCCTGCAGCCTCAAGCACGCTGTCTCTGCATAAAAATTAGTTTAAATTCTAACTTACTAGAAATCCTGTGCAAGGCACTCTGAATAGTCAACAATCTAACTAAACTGGATGCCTGTGTAGTTAAGGATAGATACAATTTTAATCCCAGCAATAGAGCAGTATGAATTAAAAAAAAAAGAAAAAGAAAGAATTTTGAAATACTGGCCAAGTTCTGGCAAAAAAATTCTCTTGAACGATCATTTGATGATGCCACCACATGTGCCCTCTGGTTCTTTTATAAATGGCACCAGCCCATCAAAAATCACTTTAAATAATATTCATATCCATCATCAGCCTGCATATGGACCAGATTGTATCTAAACTAAATCCATCTTCCTGGGAGTTTGTGACAGACAATATATTTATTAATTCTCCATTTCTGTCATTTTTGGTCTGTAGAGAAGGATGGGGTCTAGCTTTGAATTACTGAAATGATTAGTTTCCTGATATTCTCCTAATCATATCAGTGGATCATGTACTGCAAATTTTGGCAGAAAGTTGCATGTTTACCTGTTGTTTTATCAGACAGAAAGAGAAGGTTTGGAAATTAAAGAGCTTTTCAATTTTTTTTGTTGCTAAAATTGGTTTGTTTTTTTTTCCCTCAAAGATGTTTCTGATACACCTAAAAAGTGAAACTTGGCTAAAAATAAAGAAATACGATATTTGCAGTACTTTGATGAACAAATCCTTTAGCTGCTTAAAGGAGCATACAATATGTCTGCTGAGAGCACAGATAAAAGCAGTTAGCAGAATCACTTGAAATAATTGCCTTCAGTAAAAGGAGGAGGTGGAGAGGATGTAGGTTTTACTTAAGGCATGCGATGTGAAGTGTAAATATTAAAATCATTTGTTAAGAGCTAAAACAGAAAAATAAAAAGTAAACATTGAAATATTCATTCTGAGAAATGTATTGTTTATTTCTTCTGCAATGGCGGTTTAATCGATGCTGTAAAAGAGTTTTTAAATGCTGTCAGGGTTTTTTGAATGAATTTGTATTTTTAATTTTGAAAAAGACAGTTATTCAAGTCAAGAGCATTTGTCCTGTGAAGTCTTTTATAAAATTCATAAATGCTTTTTGTTTTTTGTTACATTGCCCAATAAAGTCATTCTGATTTAGGCACAATAAAGGCATCCACAGGTTTTCTGTGAAATCTTTTGACAGAAAACTTGATTAAGTACCAGACTTCACTCAGGCTCCTTGTATATTCTGAGGTTTGTAGCCCTTTTTTTTTTGTCCATCTGAGCTCTGACTGCAATCCTCACATCAGTGGCAACAAAAAGTATTGTTTCTGTACAGATGTGAAATAAAATTGAACAGATACTCCTTATTAACCTCACAATTCATGTTTATTCAGCCTGGTTTATAAGTATCACATCACACAAATAACATCTTAGACTGTTTAGCAAATCACCAGAAAATCGTACCTATTTTTTTTAGTTTATAACTCAGTATACTTCGTCAAACAAAGCAAGTTCTTGATCCATCACTAAGTCATTCAAAACCTTCAATTTCTGTGCTGTGGTGAGGCCCAAAGCTGGAAAACACCCACAAGCCCTTTATTTGATCAAAAACTCCTTCAAACTGAAATAAGATTTTATAGATTTGAGTCAATGTGACAAAGTTGAAGGAGCATCAGAAATCACAAACTCTGTAAGATGTTCCTTTATGTTTCAAGTGTTCACACACTATTGTACTAATCTTTGTTACATCCAAGGGATTTACACTCTAACCTGCAGGTTGGACTTTCTTCAAAACATCTAAGGTATCTTTTGTAGTGGAGTGTCAGAAATCTACTAACTAGCAATATTTGTGCTTTTGCATAAGCTGTTTATTTCCTCCACTCACCATACTTTGATCATATATATATTTAAAGCCTTTGCGTGCTTTTACATCCTAATAAGCATATTTTAATACTTAAAAGGGCATATGCTTCACAGCATGTTTTAGTATTACTAAATTTCAAGCCTCACTACTGTAAAAACCAGTCTGGAACCGCATTTCTTGCCCCTTTGCTTCATTCCCGCAGTCATCCTTTGACTCAGTCTGTGCCCTCTCTCTCTGCTTCTCTTTTCATCTCAGAATGCGCAGTGCAATAAAGTCCAGACAGAGTAATTACAGGCTGCCGACAAATAACGCAGAACCATCCGACAGAGTGCAACTTCATATGCTTTTAAGCAGCTTATTTTCAACCCTCTGCAAATTAGACACTTTGTGCTAAATCGACTGGCCTCTCCCTCACATGCATCCCTGTCAGGGTTTAATTGTGTAAACAAAAGCCCATACAGCCTGTCACCGTCCTCTATGAATGCTTTCTGCAGGAACAATATCTGATGAACCAATTCATTTATTGGTCTGTCTTTGACAAACCTTTCAGACTTTTTAAAATGCAGCAAGAGAATGATTTCATTCACATAAATTTCCATAACATTCTGGTCTAATTGGTATATTTAATATTAAATTACCAGCCTCTTCATGGACAACAGATGGATCTCACTGATAGGCAAGTTCTTTACTTGTGCTTTTATCATCATGGTATTATTTTATTTATACATACTATAAATATGTATAAATAAATAAATGTATAACTATGTATAAATAAACAAATATATACATATATACATACATACATACATATACATACATATACATAGCTGAGTGGATAGCTCAATAGATAAGGCGTCAGTATATCACCCGCGAGGGCGGGGTTCGAATCCAGTCTGGGTCCTTAGGCAAGACCCTTCAAGCTACTGCCTACCTCATACCATAAGTTGCATAACATGCCGGCCATATATGAATATAATAATTTTAACCAAAAATATATAAATACCCAAATGACAACCAGGCCTCCCCGGCGCCAATTACAAGGGCTAGGTGAAGTACCATCAGAAAGTCTCATTGAGAATGTGAATGCAGCATTGAGAACGATCCCTACCAATACCATAACAGAAACCAATGAGCTGATCTACAACTCAGCATCAGTGATCCTTGAGATACTTGGCTATAAGAGCAACCATGAGACCCAATACCCACCATGGAAAAGACGGTTAGAGGCTAAAATCAAGGTAACAAGGAGGGAAGTGAGCCAACTGTCACAGCTCCACAAGGGTACAATGAAAAGACGAGTACCCAGAAAGTACAGGCAGATGCCCATACCTGAAGCACTCAAAACTGCCAAACAGAGGCTCCAAGCCTTGGCCAGCCGCCTAAAGAGATACACAAGGGAGAATGAATCCAGAAGGATTAACCGGCTCTTCTCCACTCAACCAGCTAAGGTGTACTCTCAATGGCAGGATAATAATAACAACAGAGCAGACCCACCAAGGCTGGAGACGGAACAATACTGGAAAGGCATACGGGAAAGGGAGGCGTCCCACAACAGCAATGCACAGTGGTTGATCTCTCTACGAGAGGACCATAGCAACCTCCCTGAGCAAGCCCCGGTAACCAACACTGAGACAGATGTCCAAGAAAGAGTCTCAGGTATGAAAAACTGGACAGCAGCAGGGCCATGACATGATCCATGCCTACTGGCTAAAGAAACTCACTGCCCTCCATGAGCAACTGGCAGCCCAAATGAACCAGCTGCTACAAAGTGGGACTCACCCTGAATGGTTAACTGAAGGGCGGACAATCCTAATCCAGAAGGATCCATCAAAGGGTCCAGTCCCACCCAACTACCGACCAATAACCTGCCTCTCCACAACCTGGAAGCTCATGTCACGCATCATAGCGGCCAAGATAAGCAAACACATGGATAAGCACATGAGCATGGCACAGAAAGGTATCGGTGTAAATAGCAGAGGAGCCAAACACCAACTCCTCGTAGACCACATAGTTGCCCGAGACTGCAAAACCCGACACACCAACCTGTGCATGGCTTGGATTGATTACAAGAAAGCCTATGACTCAATGCCGCATACTTGGATCATTGAATGCTTAGAGATGTATAACATCAACAGGACTCTGAGAGCCTTCATTACAAACTCAATGAGGCTGTGGAAAACCACCCTTGAAGCCAACTGCAAACCACTTGCACAAGTGTACCTGGTATACCTAGGTACAAGTACCTAGGTACTTGTGGTATACCTAGGTACAAGTACCTAGGTATACCACAAGCAAATGGCAACCTCGATGAGGCCACAAGGAAAGGAGCCACAGCTAAATACCTCCAACGAACAAGGCAAGTCCTGAGAAGCCAGCTCAATGGCAAGAACAAAATCCGTGCGATAAACAGCTATGCCCTGCCAGTAATCAGATACCCTGCTGGAATAATTAGCTGGCCAAAGGAGGAGATAAAAGCCACAGATATTAAGACTAGAAAGCTACTAACAATGCATGGAGGGTTCCATCCCAAATCCAGCACCCTGAGACTGTACACGAGCCGCAAAGAAGGAGGCAGAGGACTAGTGAGTGTGAGAACCACTGTCCAGGACGAAACAACTAAGATCCATAAATACATCAGGGACAAAGCCTCAACAGACAATGTGCTCAGTGAATGTCTCAGACAACAGGGAACAGAGGTTGAAGTGCCAGAGATACCATCATGGGAGGACAAGACCCTACATGGGATGTACCACCAGCAAATAACCGAAGTGGCTGATATCAGTAAATCCTACCAATGGCTGGAAAAAGCTGGGCTCAAGGACAGCACAGAGGCCCTCATCATGGCCACCCAGGAACAGGCCCTAAACACCAGAGCAATAGAGGCCCAGATCTACCACACCAGACAAGACCCAAGGTGTAGATTGTGTAAGGAGGCCCCTGAGACAGTCCAGCACATAACAGCAGGGTGCAAGATACTGGCAGGGAAAGCATACATGGAACGACATAACCAAGTGGCAGGCATAGTGTACAGAAACATCTGTGCAGAATATGGACTGGAAACCCCGAGATCAAAGTGGGAAACACCCCCAGAAGTGGTGGAGAATGCCAGAGCTAAGATCCTGTGGGACTTCCAGATCTAGACAGACAGAATGGTAATTGCGAACCAACCAGACATTGTCATAGTGGATAAACAACAGAGGAAAGCCGTTGTGGTAGATGTAGCAATACCAAGCGATTGCAACATCAGGAAAAATGAGCACGAGAAACTGGAGAAATACCAGGGCCTCAGGGAGGAACTGGAGAGGGCCTGGAAGGTGAAGACCACAGTGGTGCCTGTGGTCATCGGGGCCCTCGGGGCAGTAACCCCCAAACTGGAGCAGTGGCTACAACAGGTCCCAGGAACAACATCAGACATCTCAGTCCAGAAATGTGCAGTCCTTGGCACAGCCAAGATACTGCGCAGGACCCTCAAGCTCCCAGGCCTCTGGTAGAGGACCCGAGCTCAGAGGATAAGAACCACCCACGGTGGGTGAGAAGGGAATTTTATATTTCAAGCCTCATATATATACATATATATATGAGGCTGTAGATCCTGGTGGTGTGGATCAGTGAGTCGATGTCTCGCTCACTCTTGGCGTACAGCTTGATGTCATCCATGTAGAGAAAGTGACTGATGTTGGCCCCATTTTTGAGTCGGTATCCGTAGCCAGTCTTGTTGATAATTTGGCTGAGGGGGTTCAGGCCTATGCAGAACAGTAGCGGGGACAGAGCATCTCCTTGGTATATGCCACATTTGATGGACACTTGTGCAAGTGGTTTGCAGTTGGCTTCAAGGGTGGTTTTCCACAGCCTCATTGAGTTTGCAATGAAGGCTCTCAGAGTCCTGTTGATGTTATACATCTCTAAGCATTCAATGATCCAAGTATGCGGCATTGAGTCATAGGCTTTCTTGTAATCAATCCAACCCATGCACAGGTTGGCTTACATGGCTTGCATGTCAGGTTTTGCAGTCTCGGGCAACTGTGCGGTCTACGAGGAGTTGGTGTTTGGCTCCTCTGCTATTTACACCGATACCTTTCTGTGCCATGCTCATGTGCTTATCCATGTGTTTGCTTATCTTGGCCGCTATGATGCCTGACATGAGCTTCCAGGTTGTGGAGAGGCAGGTTATTGGTCGGTAGTTGGGTGGGACTGGACCCTTTGATGGATCCTTCTGGATTAGGATTGTCCGCCCTTCAGTTAACCATTCAGGGTGAGTCCCACTTTGTAGCAGCTGGTTCATTTGGCTTGCCAGTCGCTCATGGAGGGCAGTGAGTTTCTTTAGCCAGTAGGCATGGATCATGTCAGGCCCTGGTGCTGTCCAGTTTTTCATACCTGAGACTCTTTCTTGGACATCTGTCACAGTGATGGTTACCGGGGCTTGCTCAGGGAGGTTGCTATGGTCCTCTCGTAGAGAGATCAACCACTGTGCATTGCTGTTGTGGGACGCCTCCCTTTCCCGTATGCCTTTCCAGTATTGTTCCGTCTCCAGCCTTGGTGGGTCTGCTCTGTTGTTATTACCCTGCCATTGAGAGTACACCTTAGCTGGTTGAGTGGAGAAGAGCCGGTTAATCCTTCTGGATTCATTTTCCCTTGGCGGCTGGCCAAGGCTTGGAGCCTCTGTTTGGCAGTTTCGAGTGCTTCAGGTATGGGCATCTGCCTGTACTTTCTGGGTACTCGTCTTTTCATTGTACCCTTGTGGAGCTCTGATAGTTGGCTCACTTCCCTCCTTGTTACCTTGATTTTAGCCTCTAACCGTCTTTTCCATGGTGGGTATTGGGTCTCATGGTTGCTCTTTAGCCAAGTATCTCAAGGATCACTGATGCTGAGTTGTAGATCAGCTCATTGGTTTCTGTTATGGTATTGGTAGGGATCGTTCTCAATGCTGCATTCACATTCTCAATGAGACTTTCTGATGGTACTTCACTCAGCTGTTGTAATTGGTGCCGGGGAGGGGCCTGGTTGTCATTCGGGTCATGATTCTCTCTCTCAGAGTTGTTCGCTCACTGGGGCCGTGTATCCCCTCACTGGGTGGGGACTTGTAGTTAAGTCCCAACAGTTCTGACATCCGGGTTCCTCCCTTTTGCCGTAGCATTTGTGTTGTATCTCGTCAATCTCAAGTTGTGATAGCAGTTGCCGTTTGCGGATGTTGGAACACTGAGCTACTAGTTGTTTAGCACTTAGTGTTGACTGGGGATGTCGAAGTAACCATTCCTTCCCCAGTCTTTGCATGTAACCTCTCTGACTAGGGTCACTTGAGTAGTAGCATTCCAACAGATCCACATTTTCATCTCTCACCCATTTCCGTCTTGTTCCAGTAGCCCATTTGTCATCAAGGTGCTCTGGTTCCCCAACACCATGAGAGATGCAACTTAGTATCTAAGATACGTGAAATGTTTGAGCTCCAGCAGACATTTTCAAATCATCACAGTATGATGAATCTGCGCATTTTAGTTAAATTGTCAAACTCACAGCTGAAGGGTTTCTGTATTTTATGTTTTCTCCTACATGTTATGTTGTTTCTAAGTTATTTAAGTGCCCAAAGGTCTGTATTGTCATTATTATTATTGTTGTTTTTCCAACAGAGAGATGCAACTTAGTATCTAAGATACTAAGTATCTTAGTATCTAAGATACTCAGTCCAGAAATGTGCAGTCCTTGGCACAGCCAAGATACTGCGCAGGACCCTCAAGCTCCCAGGCCTCTGGTAGAGGACCCGAGCTATCTAAGATATCTAAGATATCTAAGATATCTTAGATATCTTAGTATCTAAGATATCTTAGTATCTTAGATACCTATGGTATGAGGTAGGCAGTAGCTTGAAGGGTCTTGCCTAAGGACCCAGACTGGATTCGAACCCCGCCCTCTCGGGTGATATACTGATGCCTTATCTATTGAGCTATCCAGTCAGCTGTATTCAGCCATATATATATATATATATATATATATATATATATATATATATATATATATATATATATATATATATATATATATATATATATATATATATATATATATTAATTATGTTATTTCACCAAAAGGTAAAATAAAAAAGAAGGAAAATACAAAGTGTCCATTTCCACACAACAAAACTGTTAAATAAAGGAACAGAAAATAAAACAAATGTACAACATACAGAATAGTTAATTCATTTCAGAGACTCAGTTGACTAACTGAAACCTGAATGGATGAATTAAAAATGAATTAAAATTAATGAATGGCTGTGCCATCCCTTTTCACTTCATAAACTTCAATTTTAACTCATAATTAACTGAACAGTGTCCCGCAGTGTTGCACTGCATGCCAGAGTATTAGGGAACAGATGTAACGAGGTAAACAAACCAACATTTGTCTCTCTTTCTAGGTTTCCATAACTGTATCCAAAAAAAAAAAGGAAACCTACCGTTTTGTGTGTTGCAGTGGAATGGTCTGAACAGGCTTCGTTTCAAACTGTCACATTGCTGCAGCTTTCATTTCAGGCTGTTTTTTTTTTTTCTTATGGAATTAATTTTTCATTTTTGAGCACTGTTATCACCACCAGCAGCCGCGTCGTCTGCTTGACAGAGATTGGGCTCAAGCCGAAGTGGGGAGGGGTAAGAAAATGGAAGTGGCACTGATGACAAGATAGTAAACAATTTGCTGGGATGGCAGGAATTACAGGAAAAATCCAAAATAGATGGAACTAAATTCAGAAGGAGGGAAGATGTAATAACAAACCTAACAATCAAAGGAGGGATCAGAGAGATGGAAACTTTGTGCTTGTAGAACATACTGAAAGTCTGCAAATCACCTATTAAATAACTGTAAAATTCCTCCTTTCACATGTATTTGTTCATCATTATTCATTTATACAAAAGAAGCTGGAGTCAGCAGGAAGTCTTTCGTGGTCCAGTTATCTTGCAACATGTTTTAACCGAGACCACTGAAAGTAAAGCACACATGCAGCTTACTGGATAATTAGCTTTTTGTACCAACAACCTACAAAAATACCCCAAAATGGAAAATGAATTATAACCAGACTATGGTTATATAGGATGGAGAATGTCTTTGAGCCAAGGCGTCGGTGTCAAGTTCATGTTCATTTTGGGACATATCAAGATCATGAATGTTCTCAAATGAGAGGTTGTGGCAGAATGCATTAATAACAGACATTACCAAACTGTTAAAGCATTAAAATCTGCCCATACAATTCCAGATGGATTCAGTCTTGACTTGATTCCCACAGGATGATGCTGCCACCATCATTTTCATTAATTGCACCATGTTGGTTTTTAGCCACTGATGATATTTTGTCAAAACACCTAAGTGCTTTTTTAAAAATCTATACTGAGCAGAAAGTCTTCTTTAATAATTTTGTTTTCTGTGACAACAGATTTTCCTACCTGAACTGTAATGCCAGAGTTACTACGGGTTTCTTTCCTCCATCCCTGATTAATGCTCCTATTTCCTGTCCTGTCACTTTAAGTAGACTGACATTTTGGTAGGTTTACAATTACATCACTTATTCCATTTTCAGATAATAAATTGAACAGAAGTCTGATTTAACCCTGCTTTGAATATCTGCATGACTTCGCCTGACCTGCAGTCATGATGGTTTTTGTCCTCTAATATTCTCTACAGATTCACTTCACAGAATATGATAATTTATTCAGAGAAAATATTACACATTTACTTTCACTTCTGAAGACAGCTCACCAGGTTGTATTTGGTGGTTTTAAATATGACTAAAGAACATTTAAAAATTGGATTTTGAAAGCTTTTATAAAACATATCTGTATCCATTTTATAATTCTGCAACTCTTTGTGGTTTTCTACCTCAAAAAAGTCCCAGTAAAATACACTGAAGTGTGTGGTTCCGATAAAAAAAAAAAAAAGAAAAGAAAAATGTCAACAAAAGTTCAGGGACTATTTAAAAAAAAAATAACTACACATATGCTATCCACACTTCAGTCAAGATTAAAAGAGGTGAACCCTCCTGGTTCTGCAAGCTTTTTTCCCTGTCATGATGTGGCATCGGGCCTGATTACAATGTATCCCAGCACGTTTCTGACAGAAATCACTCACCAGTGGGTGTTTTGAGCTGTGGCTTTTCTGCTTGCAGACCAGAAAATTTTGCATCAAATTCAACATTTTAAGAAAAAGAAAACAAAAAGAGAGAGAATGATGCCCCTTGGACGGCAAATACAAAACTCTAGACTTAACAAAGGCGTTTCAGTCTGAAGCCCGGCAGGCTGCGGCTAATGAGGCGACTTCGTTAGGTGAGAAAGATGACAAGCAGGGAGACCAAGTGGACGAGCTGGCTTTAAGGGTTAAGGACAGAGGGAGAGCAAGCAGAAATCTTAATGAAACCCTCCTTATCTGATGTCTGGCAGGCCACATCTAATGATCACTTTGGGTAAGTGAAGGTGAGGAAGGAAAGTGGGGGCGGCGGTTAAGATAGTGGGAGAGATTTGCCATTTCCTGCCACTACACATTCTGAAAAGGTCACAACACGTTCCTTAACTCTGACACTAGACTCTGTGGCAAAAAATAAAGAAATAAATAAAAGCTGACATCCTTCTGCCAGCCTGGTTTGATCATTTATGCTCGTTGGGAATGACTTCCTGTCCAAATACATGTCCGCCCTACATCATGTTGTGAATGAAAAAGTACAAAACTTTACTTGAATGTGGAAACTGTATTTTTAGAATTGGGTAGTCACTAGTTAAATTTACTTTGATTTTAAAACTAAGTACTTTTACGAGTATTTTTTTTAACATGGTGTTCTTTTTACTTCTACTTGAGTAATTTCATTATGATGAATTGATGTGGGGCTACACAGTGGCGCAGTGGGTAGCACTGTTGCCTTGCAGCAAGAAGGTCCTGGGTTCGATTCCCAGCCCGGGGTCTTTCTGCACGGAGTTTGCATGTTCTCCCTGTGCGTGCGTGGGTTCTCTCCGGGTACTCCGGCTTCCTCCCACAGTCCAAAAACATGACTGTCAGATTGATTGGGCTTTCCAGATTCTCCTTAGGTGTGTGTGTGGTTGTTTGTCCTGTTTGTCTTTGTGTTGCCCTGCGACAGACTGGCGACCTGTCCAGGGTGTACCCTGCCTCTCGCCTGGAATGCAGCTGGAAATAGGCACCAGCACCTCCCGACCCCGTTAGAGAGAAGGGTGACCGGAAAATGGATGGATGGATGGATGAATTGATGCTCTTACTTGAGTAATATTTCTGGATATTCTCCCCTCTGTGAGTAACTTCACTGAATAACGAGCACATTTGTTTAAACTAAAACCTGCGGTTTTTGTTCAGGTTTCACAAGTTTTATGAAATTATATTTCTTACATATTTTTAACTTTTTGATTTCATCACTGTATCCTGGAACTTCTGAGTAATAATCCATGTTTCTCTATTTCTCTGGGGTGTAAACAAGACATAAAAGAGAAGCCCATTTGTCTTTATTAATAAAAATAAAACACAAAACAATTCAGATGAATGCTCAGGGGTCAGATACTGGCAACAAGAAAACAGCTTCTTGTCTAAACTTACATATGTATTTTGAGCAGCTATAAAAATGTAAAACTTGTAAATAAAACAAAAAGCTGAGTGTAAAGGAATCTACATTGCCACAACATGGCAATCACATTGGTAATGATTGGTATCTACAAACAGACCCTTAATGTAAGACATAATCACACGTTACCGTGACAACCATTAGACGTCCATCAAAAAACCAAAAACCGGTTATTGGTGGATCTTTAAGCAGAACAATCTGTAAAATATTGTCAAATCATTAGAAAAATCATAAAATCAACCTTTTGCTATTGTCATTTTAGTCTCCAAATTTTATGAACCTTACTTTAATACTTCTTCACAGAAGGTTGATAAATTTAAAACTGTCCCATTACAAATTGTCATGTTGGATTTTCTGCTGGACCAAAAGGCAGGAATAATGAAAAATAAAATGGAAAGAGAACAAAAGAAAAAATTAAAAAGGAAAAGTAATCAGACATGTTGAAATGTGTGTCAAACTTTGTTACTCTGCTAATGTCGAAAAAACACAACTTTGTTATTGTGGGGTCTCCACTAAGTAAGAAACACAATTAAAATCACACCTAAATAAGATTGTTGAATAGCTATTAAAAACATGCCACGCCACCTTCGTCCCATCACTTTCTGTTTACTGTTTTTGTCAGCAGTAACTTTCGGTTGTTAATCAATTGGCTCCTGTGATGCAAAAAACGTATTTCCATTGCAGGTTTGTGAAATACATACATTCTGATACTATATCAAAGATATAATAACCACATCCTGGCGCAAAAACATTTTATCAAAAAACAAGAAGTTCTTTTGAAAATGGCGTAATTTTTTGTAATTCCAATTTGCACAATTGGTGGAAACGCAGCTACTGATGACGACTAGATAACTCAAAAGGAACTACAAACCAAGAGTAAAAATTTAACACAGATCTAAAAAAAACTAATCCTAAGCATGAAGCACAAAACGCAAGAATAAACTAAGACACTAAACACAAAGGAATGAACTAAACTAGCAAAACCTGTAGAACAAACAAGAAATTTATCAAAAACTAAAGAAAAGCAAAATCCAAAAACTATGGATGAAAACATGTTGTTTTTTTAATTAAAGACCTTGTTAACACTACAGTCATACAAAGGAAAATCCACTCTTCCTCTACCCAGGTGTGTGTATCGCTTACTTCTATGCCTTCACTACTATGTGGCAGAGAGGCTGAGCGTTCAGCATCATTACTCCCATTTTGATTTGTCTCTGAGGTTTTCTATTCTCACTTTACCCTTTGTGTTTACTTGCAGAGATGTGTTTATGCACGAAAGGTGCCTGCAGGGTAAAAGCTGCAGTTTAAATTTGCATGCATACCGTATGTATCCACAGGACCAGAGAGAAAAAATGAGCGGTGGCTCATGCAGCTCTCCGCCTTAATGTGACTTCATCATTACGCTCTAAAGAGAGGTTCGCTGTTACAAATTGTTGCTTTTTAAATGACAGCACACACACCTGGAACACACCTCACAGAAATAAGTCGCCTTTATTTTTTTTCAGGCACAGAATGTTGCAGTCATTATAAACACTCATTAATTGGAATTTATTTTGAAAAAGAGCCACAATGCGAGTGGCATGGCTTTATTAGCATCTGTAAAAGTAAAATACAAATGTTGATGCTTCCGGTAATAAGGTCATTGTTGGCGTTGTCATTTTCAACGGAGTCATCCTCTGCACCCCTTGGAATTGTTTATCACCAGTAAAGGACACAGACGAAAACTTGCTGGAGGGAGAGAGAGGCTGAGGGAAGAGGTGAGAAAAGGCATATTGTTTTAATAGCTTTCCTCTGGATAACAGAGGGGCCCATTTCCTGTTCAGCTAATGAAAGGAGCGAGGACAGCAGAGAGAAGAGACGGGGGGTTGGAGTGAAAAAAAAATGAGGATAAAAGGATAAAATGGGGTAAAGAACATCAAGAAGATGAGTGGTTTTCATGATTTTACCCTCATCGGTCCACATCTAAATGTTTCGTTAGAGAACAATACAAAAGGTAAAGTGGTGTGTTAGACATTAGAATTCTGTTAAACATCTGGAAATTGATGAGTTTAATTTCCTTTATATTCACATAATGTTCCTCTGTAGTACACACAGGGCTGTTGAAGGCATAACAGGGTGTCAGTGATGATCATTTTCCAGTAACTCTAAAAGCAGCAGTGCTTAAGGTTCTGAGTCAGACCTGGATCCAGACTGAATGGCAAGTTAGCCTGGACTTGTAGTGTTAACCTCATCTTTGTTTTATTAAAGCTTTATAGCTTTTATAAACTATGTGTGCTACTATGCCTTGATACAAAATACAATTATCTTTAAACTTTGGCAGTTTGCAATAAATTTTTAGCCTGGTTCTTGTATTTGATGATGAATCTGAAAATCTCAAAGTTTAAAAGTTGAAAGTTGAAGATTTGAATTTTAACTGTAACAAATATAACAAATGATGGAAATATACATCAAAACTGAACATTTTTTAAATTTTATAATTCTAAAATTAAACTGTATGTAAAAATTAAATAAATAAGGATGCCTCCAGATTTATTCCTACTTAAAAAGGCTAAAATCACAAAGTTATACCGCATTGGGTGGACATGGTTACAATAAAGTGGACACTCTAGATTTTAGAAGCAAGGGACCACTGCTTCTAGCAAATAGCAGAAATCGATGAATAAAATTCCCTACAAACACACTTTAAACTCCCTACTAATTTAGCTCAAACTTCAAATACATATTAATTTGTATTAATGCACCGTGGGAATTTTCTTAGAATTAATAATGTGTACTCCCCAATCCTTACTCTTGGGGAGTACAGCCAATCAGCAGCAAGAGGAATGGATGGCACTCCTAGATTGACTGCTTTGGGAATGCCAGTCAATAGCACATCAACAAGTATTTCAGATCTCGTAGCTAAACTTTCTGTTTTAGAAAAACAGCCGGCAAATAGTTGAAGTATTAGACATCAACAAAGACAGACAAAGTCTGCCTTTCTTTCTCTGGGTTTCTCAAAGGAAATTGGCTCACAAAACAAAATCAGATGTTCCTTTGAAATTCTTCACTTCAGAATCTGAAAATAAGTAAAAATGCCTTAACCTTAAGATTTTTTATCAAGATGTCTGTAGTATAACAAAAATGCAGAGGAAAAATAAAAATATACCTGGGAAAATTTTCCCAGTACTGTTCATTTTCCCAAATTATGCCAAATTATGCTGACCATGAGTGTGAGGGGGAAAAAAAGGACTTCACTTAGCTGACTCTCGATCTTCTTATGGGGATCACAGCTGTTGAGCTCTCAGTTTTATATTTTCTGATGTGACCACAGGCCTTGGATGAAATTTATCATAACTAACAATAATGCAAACTGACTGTTGCAGGTGATGTTTGGACTGAGAAAAGGACAGAAACATGTTTAATATACCACCCACTGGTGCATTCAGATTTAACAACAATAAAAGCAAAGTTGAGTAATGGATTATGGATTTCCACTGAAAATCAAACAGTGCTTTGGAAAAATTGTCACATGCCTGTGACAAGAATGGAAATGCAGGCTTGATCTTGATTAAATGACATGTTGATGTAAAAGCGACAAACTCTAACAAAGGTGATTTTGATTGATTTTAAAGGAAGAGACTGGCTTTTATTTATTGCCTCATTTTCTTGCTACCTCCTGCTGAGAAGGCAGACACAGCCAGTGTGATGTGATAAACACACAACACAGAGAAAAAAACTCAGTGCTGTGAAAATGTTTTTGCTCTTTTGTCAAAACAAGATGTTTCAGGTCAAACAAATGTGATAAACAGTAACCCCCAAATGCAAAATCCAGCTTTCAAATCATTATTTCAAGGAAGAAAAAGCTTCACAAGACAATCAAGTCCTGTGCAAAAATCTATTTGTTTGAATAAAAGTATTGCCCACGGTTTTCAGTCCGCTTTTATTATGACAACATGAGGAAGCTTTGTAAAGGTAAATACCATAACACAGTCATATTATATAAGTTGTATCAAATATAGTTTAAATAAAATTTGACTTTGTAATTTAATGTCTAGGAATTGGACCTCTGTCTCTTTAAGAAACTTGCTTTTTCTGAAATGACACTTTCAGGAAGTCATCACAACATCGCTCCTCTTCTAACCCTTTACATTGTTTTTTCCAGCATTTCACTAAAAAGCATCTCGCATAATGAGCTCAACATACATGGAGTTCCATCAGATGTTTGCTAATAGCTAGTTTTAAGGATATGAGTGGGGGAGTCATAGGAAAGACAGCTATTTTGCACAGTTGAGTGGTTGCCAAAGGAAGATTAAAGGATTTCTCAAACATACATGAAATAATCAATGCAACACTATGTTTTTGATGAAGTAATAATCTTATAACATGATGCACAACTAAAAGAGTAAGCTTTACATGATACTGGCCCTTTAAAAGATTAAATTATTTATTGAAAACTGTTTTTGGTTTCATCAGGTCATCTGTTAATATTATTTTGATGCTCAGCAAAAACAGAAGACCTGAACAAGGAGGATAATATTGTACAAAATAGAACTCTGGATGAAAATCTGAGTTTCCAATCCTTTGTTTTAGCTACAAGGTGATCTGCTAAGTTATAAATCCTCTGAAATGTGTTCTCTTGTTCTCTCTGGTTTATCAGTGTGATCACTGCCTATGGCTCTGCGGCATCTCAGAGCTCTGTGAACAGCTGGAGCTGCCCTCAGCAAAACAGCCCCATATGTTTTGCTTCATGCACTGCTTGCTCCCCTTCCCCTCCATGTTTCTGTCTGTCAGCCCCTAGATTTTTACCGCCATGACATTTGATGTGTCACTCAGGCATGTTACAGTGGTTAAAATAGTTTTCACGATGAAAACATGCAGGTCTTTTCAGTCTTTCGCTTCCTTTTAACAGACAGTCATAAATTTTTGCACTCCATCGTTCTCCCTCTTTATCCCGTCTGCCTGCCGGGGCCAATGACTCCAGCTGAACAAATGAATAATATCCATGGAAGCACAGATTCAATTCAGCATGTTACCGTGCTTTAACTGTGCCCTCCAGAATTATTGGCAGCCTGAGTGAAGTTCATAACTTTTACAGCGTCTTGGCTTACAATAACCAAGAGTTCTTATTATTCTGCCTCACATCATCTCACCTGTTATATATTCTACGCAACTCCTCGTGAATACATTACCATATTCCACTTTAAAGGTGTGTCTGATTCATTAACCTTTCAATAAGAAATTATGCCTTAAAGGGAGCAAAACAATGTGGTTTATAAACCACAGGACTGAGATCCTCAGAACCAAAGTTAAACCCCATCACAGTCCGAGGCTTTTGTTTATTCCAACAGTTTTACGGTAAACAGAAGCAATGTACACACAGAGAATATCACTAAGAGCCTTGCAACAGGATTTTTTTAATATATCTCTTTCAATTATAAGAGTATATAAAAAGTTAATTGAAGTAGTTTTGATATGAGGCTACTGGCCACTTATTGACAACACTTTTTGCACATTTGTAATGGAATCACATTACAAATATAATATATAAAAATATATCAACCAGCTAAGGTGTACTCTCAATGGCAGGGAAATAACAACAGACCAGACCCACCAAGGCTGGAGACTGAACAATACTGGAAAGGCATATGGGAAAGGGAGGTGTCCCACAACAGCAATGTACAGTGGTTGATCTCTCTACGAGAGGACCATAGCAACCTCCCTGAGCAAGCCCCGGTAACCATCACTGTGACAGATGTCCAAGAAAGAGTCTCAGGTATGAAAACCTGGACAGCACCAGGGCCTGACATGATCCGTGCCTACTGGCTAAAGAAACTCACTGCCCTCCATGAGCAACTGGCAGCCCAAATGAACCAGCTGCTACAAAGTGGGACTCACCCTGAATGGTTAACTGAAGGGCAGACAATCCTAATCCAGAAGGATCCATCAAAGGGTCCAGTCCCACCCAACTACCGACCAATAACCTGCCTCTCCACAACCTGGAAGCTCATGTCAGGCATCCTAGTGGCCAAGATAAGCAATCACATGGATAAACACATGAGCACGGCACAGAAGGGTATCGGTGTAAATAGCAGAGGAGCCAAACACCAACTCCTCGTAGACCACACAGTTGCCCAAGACTGCAAAACCCGACACACCAACCTGTGCCTGGCTTGGATTGATTACAAGAAAGCCTATGACTCAATGCCGCATACTTGGATCATTGAATGCTTAGAGATGTATAACATCAACAGGACTCTGAGAGCCTTCATTGCAAACTCAATGAGGCTGTGGAAAACCACCCTTGAAGCCAACTGCAAACCACTTGCACAAGTGTCCATCAAATGTGGCATATACCAAGGAGATGCTCTGTCCCCGCTACTGTTCTGCATAGGCCTGAACCCCCTCAGCCAAATTATCAACAAGACTGGCTACGGATACCGACTCAAAAATGGGGCCAACATCAGTCACCTTCTCTACATGGATGACATCAAGCTGTACGCCAAGAGTGAGCGAGACATCGACTCACTGATCCACACCACCAGGATCTACAGCACGGACATTGGGATGTCATTCGGATTAGAGAAGTGTGGTCGGCTGATTACAAAGAGGGGGAAGGTGATCCGCACAGAAGGGGTCTCACTCCCAGAAGGAACAATAGCAGACATAGAGGACAGTTACAAGTACCTAGGTATACCACAAGCAAATGGCAACCTCGATGAGGCCACAAGGAAAGGAGCCACAGCTAAATACCTCCAACGAATAAGGCAAGTCCTGAGAAGCCAGCTCAATGGCAAGAACAAGATCCGTGCGATAAACAGCTATGCCTTGCCAGTAATCAGATACCCTGCTGGAATAATTAACTGGCCAAAGGAGGAGATAAAAGCCACAGATATTAAGACTAGAAAGCTACTAACAATGCATGGAGGGTTCCATCCCAAATCCAGCACCCTGAGACTGTACACGAGCCGCAAAGAAGGAGGCAGAGGACTAGTGAGTGTGAGAACCACTGTCCAGGATGAAACAACTAAGATCCATAAATACATCAGGGACAAAGCCTCAACAGACAATGTGCTCAGTGAATGTCTCAGACAACAGGGAACGGAGGTTGAAGTGCCAGAGATACCATCATGGGAGGACAAGCCCCTACATGGGATATACCACCAGCAAATAACCCAAGTGGCTGATATCAGTAAATCCTACCAATGGCTGGAAAAAGCTGGGCTCAAGGACAGCACAGAGGCCCTCATCATGGCCGCCCAGGAACAGGCCCTAAACACCAGAGCAATAGAGGCCCAGATCTACCACACCAGACAAGACCCAAGGTGTAGGTTGTGTAAGGAGGCCCCTGAGACAGTCCAGCACATAACAGCAGGGTGCAAGATACTGGCAGGGAAAGCATACATGGAACGACATAACCAAGTGGCAGGCATAGTGTACAGAAACATCTGTGCAGAATATGGACTGGAAACCCCGAGATCAAAGTGGGAAACACCCCCAAAGGTGGTGGAGAATGCCAGAGCTAAGATCCTGTGGGACTTCCAGATCCAGACAGACAGAATGGTAATGGCGAACCAACCAGACATTGTCATAGTGGATAAACAACAGAGGAAAGCCGTTGTGGTAGATGTAGCAATACCAAGCGATTGCAACATCAGGAAAAAGGAGCACGAGAAACTGGAGAAATACCAGGGCCTCAGGGAGGAACTGGAGAGGGCCTGGAAGGTGAAGACCACAGTGGTGCCTGTGGTCATCGGGACCCCTCGGGGCAGTCACCCCCAAACTGGAGCAGTGGCTACAACAGATCCCAGGAACAACATCAGACATCTCAGTCCAGAAATGTGCAGTCCTTGGCACAGCCAAGATACTGCGCAGGACCCTCAAGCTCCCAGGCCTCTGGTAGAGGACCCGAGCTCAGAGGATAAGAACCACCCGCGGTGGGTGAGAAGGGAATTTTTTTATATATGTATTACGCTTAAGATCCTAGCTACGTTCCGGGCGAAAAGCGGGGTCACCCTGGACAGGTCGCCAGCCTGTTGAAGGACATGCTCCAGTTTATGTTTTTTACTTTTTTCTTCAAATTCCTAATCAGTAAGGTATCTTTGATGTAGAAAATGTCTGCTTGTCAATTGAAAATAAAAATGTGGGGTTGCAACAAATACTTTTATGTTTTTAAACTGGAAAGTTTCCTGTAATTTTCTCACTCTTGCATTTAAGAAAAACGCAGACCTGTCATGAACTTCAAATGTCAAAATAACCCATCATGCTTGGAAAACTATACATTAGAAAAGAACAGAATAATAAATTCAGAGAGTAATATTTGGCAGGATATAACACAGTACTGAAGGAAGATAATGTCAAACAGGATTTGAATGCAACAAGGTAATATTGGTATAGTTCAATGAAAAGAAAAAATGAAAATTAAAGTGACAGTAATGCTGAAAATAACTTACATCCTCAACAATTAAGAATATATTTTCAGATGTAAACAAATCTGATGTTTTTGATTTTCATTAGTCTATATATTTCTGGCCATATTTTGCATTTTTCCATCTTGAAGTTGTCTTTGGCATCATACTTATGAATCTGAATATTTTTTATCATTTGCTCCATGTTGCATGTATTTTTACCCAGTTTGATCAACTTTGCAAACAGGAACCAATGAGAAAACTGCAGGGGAAAGTGTACTGTAAAACTTTGAAATGCAAAGTAAAACCTTTATTATATTTATCAAGCAGAGCGCTTGATAAATATAATGAAAGTCCAAGCTTTTATCATTTAGAATTTTTATATATTAGCTTTTCATTATACTGCCATTGGACAGAATGAAGCCAAAATAAAATCCTCTTTGTATATCAGAAGTGTCACATAAATCTCAAAGGCATTACAAAAATCTCCATCATTTCGTCAAATGAAACAAGAATGTTACAAATCACCAGCATTCATGGCAATTTTGAAAACAGTGTCACAGCAGTTTCATATTCTGACATCTTCCAGCTGATGTTGCTTTAAAAAGTTTATTTCATTCAATGTTTCTAATGTGCACTATTCGTAGAACTATATTTAAGACATACACTGATGAAAATATTTATAAAAAGAAACAAAGTAAGAGAAAATGTAGGATTAAGAAAACATAATTCCACATAAAATGATCTCCAGGGATCATGCTCTGTCGTCCTCAACATCTGTGTTTTTCAATTTCTCTCCAAAGCCTTTTGCTGGGCTTACCATCTTATTCCTTTGACAGATCTTTTGGCCTTCCATGTGCTGGTAAAAACGCTCATACAGAACGCTTACGTGCACAAACTACAATCAATTGAAGTACATTATCAGTCTGCAGAAGGTGGAGATCTGGTTGTGTTGTAAGGGATCAAATACTTAGTTTTGGATTATGTGTATCTACAAAAAATATAAAAATAAAACCTAATGTCAGTGTTTGAGCCTGAGCAGATTTTAAAAAATCTGACTAAATAGTTGTTTTCCCCATTATACTTTCAAACAAAGCCAGACGCCATCATGGGAACTTCATGTAATATCAATACTCGCACATTCAAAACACTCATTCACCACACCGCATCACTGCGATTCTCCTCCTTAAATCAACTCATTTGGATGCAAAGCCACAGTTTTCTTTCCAATTACACACTTGCACTCGAGCAAAGTAAAGCTGGGAAGGTTTTAGAAATTACAGTTATTAGATTATGGTGAGCAAAGTTCACTTGAAAGGCTTAAGTCTCTGCAGCTCATTTGAGAGAAGTAAGTGCTCCACATGGCACTCACCATGCACTTCAACCAGAGCCCTCTTTAATCCCTGTGCTGCATATATCACATGGAAAAAGGATTAGAATTAAAATTTTCACTTTAAGGACTTGGCTACAGCAGGTAATTCTTTTGAAAAAAAAAAAAAAAATAGATGCATTATCACTTTATTTAACATCTTTAAGACTGATGAAGCTTCCACTACAAAATCAGAAAAAATACCAGCAGTAGTGTCTTTCATTTTATTTGCATTAAAAAAAAAAAAAAAAAAAAAACTAATGTAACAAAGGCTTTAAAGATTTTAAATATAAGAAACAGAATCCATTCGAAACTATGACTCTGTGCCTATTTCTTTCTGACATACCAACTGATTTTACTGGACGAGTAACTGCTTGCTTTTGAAACTTTCTTGCTTAAAATTTGGCTGAGCTCTTATTTTGCTTTCACTGAAATAACAAACTTGAACAGGAGGTTCAATTCAACAGGAGAATTTTGTAGTGACATAGAAAGAAAATTATGGCAAAATTGAAGCGAATGCATGATTTAAATCAATCCCTCATGTTCTATTTAGAGAGACTTTTGTCATAAGGTAAATAGACTTTTGTATATTCAACTTGTGCCTGGATTGTGTGGCAGGATAATGATCCAAAGAACACAATGAACTATACAATGCATGGAAGTGGCATAGTCAAAGTCTGTCCTTACTTTGACTATGTAAGTCAAAGTAAGGACTAATATAGTCCTTACTTTGAAATCTCAAACTAAAACTTTGAGACTAGTTTAGACACCTAAACAAGTCTAAGTTTTGCTATGCTGATTAGAGTTTAAATAGGCAGTACATTAAATAGGCAGTACATAGGCAGTTAATAGGCAGTACATTCTCAAAATAAATAAAAAAAAACTCCAAAATGAAAATATTAAAATAAACAATAAGTTGAAGAGTGGATGGAAATTCTAGCACAGTAATGTGAAAAGTTTGTTGCTCATTATGTTAAAGACTTGATTGTAATTGTTTCCACTAAGGGAAGCAAAACTATTTAGATTTTGGGATGACTACTTTCATCCTTGTTTTTAGAGGCTGTTTTTCCTTTAAGTGGATCAATCATCTGGAAACAGTTTTCTTTCCTTGGGTTATATTTATGTGAATTGAAAATGAGTATGATGAGTATGATTACACCACAAAAACACAAAATCTAACCAAGTATGTTCTTATAGTTGCATGTGCAAATATCTTAGTGCACTTTCAATAAGACAGAGGTAACCAAGAATTTAATTCTGAGCAAGATAGCTTGTTTCAATAATTAGTTCCACTGACAGATTACTTCATCTGTAACATGGGAAAAATATCCTTGTAGGGAAATAATCTGCCAGGGGAACTGAAACATTTTTATAAATAGTGAGCAGTTATTTACTTCACCACACCTATACCTCGCTGACAAGTTACTTGTTAGTCAGTTTCCTCTTATTTCAAATGGTTTAAAATGGTTTTATTAAAAATACTTAGTAATTTTTTGTCATTTTGCCATGTTGTATTGGTCTAACACATACATTTCTGATAACTGCCAAAGATATTGATGTTTGCAACATTACGAAATCTGCAAAAGTTCAAGGGAAACAAATATGTATCAATAAAAGACATCTAAAAACGTTTCTGTACAATCAGGAAAGTGGCCTCTATTCATGCTAATCTATCCCAAGTGTAATCCTGTCCACCAAGCCACCAAATCCATCACTTTCTCTCCTTTCTGCTCAGTTTAGAGAAACCATGCTGGGAGAAAGCTCTTTTCTCTCTGACAGAAGACAAAGTGCTCTTGAGACTGACAGCAGGTTGGTCCGACAGGGACAGCTATTGGCCACCTTCTGTTCATCACTGCCAGCCCAGACTGAGCTGCCCCATGCGGTGCTCATGATCTACGCTCACGGGAATACTCCACTGTTGCAATCACAGACAGGGATTTCACCCATCAGACTTCCTACTACTTTGCCTCTTTCTAGGCTTCCATCAGCTTTAATCCCCATTTATACAGAGGACAAAAATGAATCTATAACATACATGTGCTGTTCTGTCCTATTAGTTATATAGGACAAATGTGGTTATGATAACATACATTTAACTTGTTGAAACTCTCATTGGATCAAACCCTTCAGCTTGGCAGATGGTAAAAAAAGACCTTATTGCGATATATCAGTCTAAATGTACAGACAGATGAAAATATCATTGGTTATAGCAGAGGATAAATAATACAAAGTAAAGCTATAAGTGATCATTTACAGAATTATAACACTGATATCAGATAAACATATAATAGGCAGCATTATTTTCAAAAACAAAGGCTCTTTATTTGTCTTGAACTTACTACTTTCAGTCACTTGCTCAGTGATAACATAGACCCAGCAGATCCTAGCAGCTCTGTAAAAACAGAAGAACATCAATAACTTTAACTTTGCACAGATCTCTATGGGCCCTTTGCTCCAACCATGAAGTCTCAAAGGTTATGTGGCTTGGAAATTGAGCAGGTCGGCCAAATAGTAATTCTGTTTCGATCAACCTGTCTGTGTTGATTGACATTGATGTGCGACTCTGGAAGTGTAGACTGTAGAAAATGGTAAGAAAATAAGGTTTTCTGTTCTGTTATAACCTTCACAAGTCTAAGTTTTGCTATGCTGATTAGAGTTTAAAAGCATGACCTTAACACTGTAAATTACAGCTAAAAGAAAACCCTAGTGTAATATATTTATTTTTGCTGGTACATAAATTTAACCACAATTATCCTAATATTATCAAACTAATATGTCCTATATTTCTGAAAAAATGTTCTTGTTTTACAATATCTCATTCGGGGATATATGGCTGTATTCTTAGTCCTACATTGATATTAAAAAGTCTTGACCGACTTATTTATATTTATAGCACATCAGTAAAAAGGCAGTTCAATGTGTATTATCTCATAAAAGCCATGTGTGCAATATGTAAGCGATTTGCTTGACAGCAGAAAGCATTCTCTGTCCAAAGTTGAGAGTTTCTTGGGGCATCTGACCACTCTACCCCATCAGAGTCTGCTCTGCATCATTCTAAAGCTGATCTGTCAGTTTGAGGTCAGTGCTTTGTACAGACCAGTTCACACTTCTACACAAATTTCTGATTCATATCCTGTTGGAAATTAAGATGCCATCTTCAAACTATTCCCACAAAGTCAGAGGTATGAAATTGTCCAAAATATCATTAGCACGATGCTCAGAGGGAGTGTGGAAAATGTCAAGGTTTCACAATAGGGAAGCGGGGGCGTTAGTGTCTGAAAAACTTGCAATGGCGTACGCAGGGTCAGTGACACCACGCCAATTCCTCAAAGAGTACAAACCCATTGTGTTCAAATGTTTCCTTCTCTTTAGATGGTTAAGTACACCAAGAACTGAGTCTAACTCCTTAAAAACAGTCTATACCAAACGTAACAGTGGCCACAGTGCAGTGCCATTTTCTAGTCCACTGGCAAACAAAAAGTCATCCACTAAATTGCCAGAAAGAGGCAGCTTTCATCACTCTAGACACCGATGTGGTTTACATCATGTCATTTGTCACTTTGTACTACACTTTGTGATGTAAAACTTGAATGAAGCTGCTTGACCATGAAATTACATTCTACAAAGCTCTCTATGGATTAGAATTAAGCTAAGCTGAAGACCACAAACTGATGTTTAGGGGCTTGTAGCTACTGACTGCGGAACATTAGAAATCTCTGAACCTCAGTATTCATTGACTTCACCCTGTGATTTTCACTGCGTTGCTGTCATTCTCAGACACTTTTACAATGTTGGAACATCTCTAGCTGTTGACTGGAATATGTTGTATCAAGAACCTTACATGTCTGGACTAATTGCACAGGTGACATTGTATGATGTTGTGTTCCCTGAGCTCCAGATATTAACACATTCCTGAACAAAAGAGCTGTGTGCAGGACTGACTGGTGGAACTTTTTGAAAGTTTGTACAGTATACAGATGAAAAAGGTACAAACTATCCTTCTAACTTGTAGATGTAAGTTAAACTCATCTTAAAGACTCTTTTCTGAGTATGAGGTGCCAAGTAACTTAACTGTTCCCCAAGACCTTTCCTGAGGCTATCAGAGCATGTAAACATCAATCTGAAGAGATTAATTATGCCAGGCAAAGAGATGGAGAACGGATGAATCAGGATGAAGAGAAAAAAGGGATCATATAGATGATACCCATAAGTCTCCTTGACTTAACTCTCCTGTGGCACCTTCTTGTCTTTACAATAGAAGAGGCTATAAATATTTTAAATCAAATATAAGGCAGCATAAACTCAGCTTTCATGATTTATTCATCAAAGCCACAGGGTGTACATGCACATTCGCAGGTCTTGATGGCTGCAGGGCCAAATGCTCCAGTGGTGTTTGTTTTTCGGTGTGTGTGTGTGCGTGTGTGCGTGTGTGTGTGTGTGTGGGGGTGTGTGTGCGTGTGTGCGTGTGTGTGCTTCCTCATTGTGTGCTTCCTCAGCTTTTATATGAAAACTCCTTCTGCATGATACTTGTACGTCTCTGTCTGCCTCTGCTAACACACAATTTGCATTTCTTACCAAACTTTGAGTCGTGATATGCTGCTACATATGAAAAATGAAGACAAAAAAATATCAGCTTGATTTTGATAAATTTAGTGAGTCTTAAACAGATCTGATGAATTTCTAAAATGTATTTTTGTTAAAGTTCAAAGTGCTTCTTCGTCCTTATGATGATATCACAAGATTAAAGTTCAAATATGTGCCAAACGCTACAATTAATTCATTTGGACTACTTCACAGATGAAATATTTCATCGTGTTCATCTAAATGATTTGAAGGTTATTGTTTTGTTGTACCAGGATTAAAAACGGGACTTCTGCATTGCAGTTCAATGCTATTGACATTAACCATGTGCCTATCGCAATATATGCTATTGATTTATTGTCCAGTCCTATGAAAATCCAAAATCAGAAAACATACTTTGTTGTACAGCACCAAGCATAATTTGTTTTTAAACCATCTTAAAACTTCTAAATTCCTCCAAGAACTATGCTTCTGAAAAAAGGATCTCTACCAGTAAAACCATCTGGGTAAATAAAATGCAATGAAACCTGCCATGATTCCTAAGAAATCCTCCATTAATCTTTTCTTCTTTCAACTGATATGGTGTGATGTCACATGCAGCAGAGGTCATATAAGGTCTTATGGAAGATATCAAGAAGGATTTAAGCAGTACCAGCCAAGCTGAGATGGGAAAGCAGTATCAAAGAGCGGCTAAACCATTAAATCAGTGATATAAAAGGAGCAGGGTTAAGAAATATTTCTTCAGAAAAAATGAGAGCCGGATTGGATATTGATCCTGTGGGAGGTTACAACAGGGAAAAGAAATGAAATGGAGAACACGAGCCCTTTCTTTAGTTGACGGATATGAGGGTCAACAGACAGAAGAGGGAGAGTGATGAGATCAACAGAGTGACATCACCATTAAAAGAACATTATTGGACACATGTAAAGACTTTGTGAGGCAGATAAATTACTTAATTTACTTCATAAACATTCAGACAACTGCAATTGTTCACCATGCTTCTCTCAGATGATAAAGAGTGTTTTGTGTCACAGCAGCATAAAATATAACACATAATTTATCGGGCATGATGAATTAACCAATCTTATATTTTATAGAGGACAGCTGACTGTATGATTTTTCCTTAAATATTTTCTTTAGTACATGTAACTACTTTGCAACTGTTGTAGGTGCAACATGAATTAATTTTTCTCTTCATTAAAAAGCCAAAAAGATATTTATGGTGAAAAATGATGCACAAACACCCTTTGTCATAAAAAGAGAATAAATATGCCAGGTCTACATGTGATTTAAAATTATTCAAGCAGACAAATACTCTCAGAAGAAGTGATGATTATGTAAATACATGAAAATTAATGGTAATTAATGTGCTAAAAGATTTTAAATCACCTAGTTTGACATGAGCAAAATCAATTTTTCGTTTAGAGCCTGCAGTTGGTTTTCATCTAATTTGACTGGTAGCAGAAAGACTGCAGGTTTTATTTGTGTCAAAATCCACAGCAGAAAATATCGGCCTTTTTCAACATAATCAGAATACTAACAACATTTTCCACACACAGTTTGTAGGTTGTGAAAGCATCCAATGCAATGGATGGAGGGTAAGCAGAGTTGTTAAATAATAATTTTCAAAGAAAGCCTGCAGTAAAGATTGATGGAAATAAAGGACATAAATTCAGACAGAGACCAAGCAGGCACACAGCACAAGATAACAAGAGAAACCTGCAAAAACAATAAGAACCAGTGGGCTGAAATACTGATCAGCTGGTTGGGAACAGCTGCTAGTCTGAGAAAAGGTGGATGGTTAACACAGAAACAAACTGAGGAAAGAAATTACAGAACAATACTGATCTAGTAAAACTAAATCCAATCTGCACAAACAATGTACAATTCTAAATATAAAAATAAAAAAAAATAAAAAACACACAAAAGGAATGAAATGATGCAGCGAGACTTTTCGAACAATAATTAATACAGGACACTGAATGGAAAATTCATGGCAAAACTTAAATGAATATAAACAAATGAGGAAGTAAGTAAAGTTTATTTGTAAAGCAGTTTTCACATCCATAAAATCACAAAGCACTGTACAATAAAAATCAAACTTAAATCATACAAAGAATAAAAGAAGCACAAGAAACAATGAAATCGTGACATAAAAGGCGCTAAAAACACAAGTTCAAAAGAAAACAAAAACAACTAACTAACTATGATGATACTTTGTGGGAAAAGTGTGAAAGATTTTCTGGCATCTTGTCAACATGTGAACATTTTGCCATTTTTAAAACCTTTTTCACATCATGCATTTCACATTTTCGTGTAATCAGATGAGGAATAAATGACTACACTGCAAATCCTTCAAATCTTTCACTGTCTTTTAATGTTTTTTCTAGGGCAAATATATTAGTACACTTGAAATAAGACTAAACAAACTTACAGGTAACTTTTCAGCAAGATAGATTATTTTGTCTTGTCAATTTTTCCTTAATAATGATGAAAAGTATTAGTTCCATTAGCAGATTATTTCACTTTCAACATGAAAAAATGTCTTGTTATACATCCTACTTAATTTTTTACAATTGCATGAAGCTCAACTGTCAAAAATTCTACCTGTATTTCATTTATTGTGAATGTGGGTGAAATTTAGGCGTTCTTTCCTTGGCGGTTATGTTCTGCATCGCCACTCGGAGTCTATTTACCTTAAGGCAGACAATCACAACACACAAGCAAATTCAGATTTTAACCTTCTCCACAAACAGTCTTGCATGTTCTCACTGCTGTGAGGCAGGGTGTGCCAGTGGGGTCAGCATAATACAAATGAAAACAGGATGTTGAATATTTATGGTGGTGGGGCAGTGTGTTAGTGCTCTGGTGAAGTAGCTGCAGGGTCTGTCAGGCAGTTCTCCTCATTAGTAGCGACTGAAGCAGACTTCCACAAGCTGCAAGCTGCAGCGGTCAGTCTCTCCTCCTTAGTTGTAGTTTCTTTTGTTTTCGGACTGTTTGGTCTTCTTTAACTTTTCACTCTTTTTTTTTTGTTTGATTGTTTTGTTTTCACTGTTTTGTAAACCCCCTGACTTAAAACTCTTCTGCTCCAGCGAGAAAGTTTGTGCAAGAATGGAACAATGTCGTCTATATTCCTCACCTTATCAGCGATGGAGAAAACTTCGGCTGATGTGGGAAGAGGCGCAAAAAGGCTTTTACTCTCTTCCCTGTCAGCAGTTTCTTCTTGAAACCGAGCTCAAAGCGTGGGTTCTGTGAACCGTCTGTACACAGGAGTATGGAATGTGGATGTCACAAATATCAGAGCTTTCTACTAAGAGCAGCTCACTGGGTAACGGGGGAAAACCGTGTTCCCTTTCCACAGCTTTTCTGCATAGTTTCAGAACAGTGTAACACACTGCATTCTTGCTTTGGCATTTGAAACAGATATAAATTAGCACTCTCTCCACGGACCACAGAGTTGTCTTCTAACTACTGAGGGATCACACATCCAAGCGTCTCTGGGAAAGCTTACTTGGTTAAAATGGGGGCTCCAACTGATTGACAAGAGGGGAGTCAGAAAGAGCAGTGTGGATTTAATCCTGGCTGTGGATCAGTGAACCAGATCTTAGCCCAAGTAGAGGTGATGATGGATTATTTATGTTTCAATAATCCGTTGTTTTGTGTTGTTCTAGTGTATCCTTTTTGAATTTTGACAGGATGCTATAGCAGCTAGAGGTCCTTGAAAACCCAAAGAAAAATCCATGTCCTTGTTCTGGGTACAAGGTCCATCCTGGAATCCACCAGCACAGTCTCTGTTCTCATCTGTATTCTTTGCTGATGTTGTGGTTGTCTTGGTGCATTCTACCCAGAACCAGAACCAAACAGCTTCTTTGAGCCACAAATCTGAAAAAAACTTCCATAAAACAAATGAAACACAGAACTCATTTAAATCAAGACTTAAAACCCACCTGATCAGAGTGACCTTTGATTAGTAGAAAGTGAAACATTGATCAATATATTTGACATATTTCTCTGATGATTTTGATAACATTTGAAAAAAATGTAAAGTTGTTTTTTTGTTTCATAAGTGATGACAATATGTTGGTTTCATGATGTAAAACTCTTAACAGCCTTGTTGCTGAAATGTGATATACAAATAATATTGACTTGACTCAAAACTATACGATGGGTTTCAAAATCTTGAAGTTGAATTTTCTGAGGAGCATCATATCCAACCAAAATTAATAAATTAGGTATGTAACATGTTGATGTTTTTCTTAGAAAATATATTACATATTATGTAATTTATATATTAATATATTAAATTAAATTTAACATAGATGTGGCCAACAACTCATCTTATTCTTCCATACACAGAAATCAACGCAATACTGTCCACAGTTATCAATAAACGTAATAAATGACACATGACATGTATTTAAAAAATTGTGGAAAAATTAGTTTTTAGAAACATCCTTTATTATTATTATTATTATTATTATTATTATTATTATTATTATTATTGTTATTATTATTTTAACTTCTCGGTCAGAACTTTCATGTTTATATATACAAAATACTGTTTTATCACTATGTTTTGTAATTCAAAATATTATACTTGGTTAGTCTCAGATTTGCAGATTTTTCTCTCAACATCGGTTAAACTTTGTATATCATAAATGAATGAAATATAGCGGTGAAAACACACTATTCAACAAATGTCAGATTGTTGCTCATTATTAAACAAATACTAAGCCAAAATTAAAAAGTCTTCATGTCAAAAATGAAGTTCCACGATGTTGCTTTCATAGAAAATAAGAACAGAAGTTGTGGGTTCAAGTGGACCAAAATAGAGACACTTGACTATAATGCAGAACTCCATGTTTGAGGGGGGGAAAGGGAGCAAGCTCTGCATCTTGCAGTTATCCAGTCAAGTATGTTCTCCTCTGTTTAACTTAACTTAGGTTTTTGCACTGTGGGCGGAAGCCAAAGTCCCTGGAGAGAATCCACACATACACAGGAGGAACATGCCGAAAGACCCCAGGCCTGGATTTAAAAGAGCTGTGCAAAAACGAAACGTGTGCAACTCTCAATGAACTGAAACAACAATATCCACTAGATCCCAAATTATTCCACAACATTGTGAAAATTTGTTGAAGTCAGACAAAAACCCATTACCAGTGTTGTATAAAGTACTGAAATCTCGGAGTCAAGTAAAAGCATCGGTACCGCTCCAAAATATGACTTTGGTAAAAGTAAAAGTCACTGATTGAAATGTTACTTGAGTTAAAGTATTAAAGTATCTGAAACGTCTTGTACTTAAGTATGGAAAGTACTGTAAAAATGGATGTACTCAAGTAATGTAATGAAAAGTACAAGCAAAAAGTAAAACAAGGCAAATGCAGTTTGAATGACATTTCTTATATTTTGGTAAACTTGTTAAGTACACTTAAAATAATGTACATGACCATGTAGGCAAAATGAAACCTGCTAATAGATATAACTTAACCTGCTTTACAACTGAACCAGCTTCTTAGTAAACCCTCCAGGACAGAAAATAAAGTTTTTGTAAGCCTTAAGTTTTCCCTTTCAGTAAGGTCAGTGCGAAAATGAGAAAAATAAATATCAGTCCAGAAAATGCGGCCAACATGAAGAAAAAAAGCTGTTACGATTACTCTACTTCACAAAGTATAGGTGCACACAACTGGTCATTATGCAAAAGAAAAAAAGAATTGGGAGGGAAATGCAGCTTATTTGGCATCTGAAGAGGGAGAGCTTTTTTGTTAACTTGGTGTTTCATGGGAGAAGCGAAACAGACCTCCGTGATGCTGACACCCACCTACTCAAAAAATCCAGCAAATAGTCTGATTGGTTAGAGCTCCGTTTGTGCAGCTTTGGTTTCCGAGATATTAAAAATAATGTTTTAGGCCATCCAAAATATATACTTTTTAAGATTACAATTACTGAAAATATTGAGTATGACTACTTCATACTCAATATTTTGTGTCATGAATTTTGTGTCAGTTGGTCACAAGGCAAGAAATCTATTTCCATTAGTTTCTCAGGAGTTTGGATGTAAAATTTGTTGACTCTCCCTGAGTGAACCTCCGACACCTTGAGGAAGGGGAGACCGAGAGAACGGCTGGCCGAAATTAGCGTTCATGAATCGGATCAACCTCGAGCTAGACACCGCTCACACCGGATATTGGAAGAGCCAAAATCCAAATTGAAAACAACTTTGCTGCGTTTGCTTTAACGGCACAAACCTGCACAAACGGAACATTAACGAACCAGCCCACTTTGGTTTGTTTTGGAGCAAAATGCGGGGATGGTGAACTCTATCATTTTTAAAATGATATAAAAAATCATTTTAATATCTCAGAAACCAAAGCTGCACAAACGAACATTTTAACGGCACAAACCTACACAAACGGAGCACAAACTAACCAATCAGACTGTTTGCTGGACTTTTTTGACGTAGTGGGGAGGTGCGAAACCTGTGCATCCTATTGGTGGTGATGAACAAGCCCAGACAAGCAGGCTACCGACTTTGTTGCAGTGAATCATTAGGTGGGTCAAAACATTTGCGTTTCTCTCTCGCTTTTTTGTAACGAGTAACTAAACCACACATTGAAAATGTATCGGAGTAAAAGTATGCAATTAATTTCGGAAATGTAGTGAAGTAAAAGTAAAAGTTATCAAAAATTTTCTTACTCGAAGAAAGTATGAAGTACTCCAAAATATACTTAAATAAAGTAGTGAAGTATTTTTACTTCGTTACTATACAACACTGCCCATTACTGAGAGCAAAGGCTGCAAAAAGTGGTTCTAGAAACTGATGAATCATGGTTTTCTCTTTGGCTTAAACTGTTTAATAACTTACAACAGTGAGTAAATTGTATGCTTTTGTACATGTTTGGTTGGAATTAAATCCTTGAGAACCTGGTCAGAATCAGATCAGATAGGGCAGCTTCAGCTCAGTGGCAGGGTGGCTTCAGCTCGGTGGCAGGGCAGCTTCAGCTTGGTGGCAGGGCGGCTTCAGCTCGGTGGCAGGGCAGCTCGGCGCCAGGGCAGCTTCGGTTTGGTTGCAGGGTGGCTTCAGCTCGGCAGGAGGGCGGCTGTGCTTCCAGTTGGAAGGTCAGATTTCACCTTGGAGCATGCCAAGGTCGTCCTTGGACAAGAATCTGTTTCCCCACTGATCACAATATCTTATGGCCAAAACCACTTTTACTGATTTTGTTATTCAACAAAATTCTGCACTGAAAAGTGTATCAGTGTATAATGTCACATAATGTGTTAATCTAACTGAGAATGTTCTGTTTTGGAAGTGAAACTAAGCAATTGCATTTCTGTGGGCAGGTGAGAGAAATGTTCCAAAGGTTTTAATATGTGTTTAAAGAACAAGTTAAACGTAAAGAGAAAAACATTTGCACAACATAACCAGCTAGGCAAATATATGAAAAAGCACTAAATAAATTATCTACTGTGGTTACACTGAACTTGTATGAAAAGAATGCAGCCTTTGTTCGAGTACATTCATCCATCTTATGAACTAAATTAAAGTCACATCTGTGTTCCTGATTGCTTTTTTTTCTAGAACCTGTTACCTGTTTTTGTCTGCTTTCTGTCTGACCGTTTATGTAGATTTCATTATCTGATTCTCCTCTACAATATCTGCATCTATTTTTCTGAAACCAAAAATCTACTGTTTCGTCCACAAGGTGTTAAAAGTCTTCGTTCTTCTAAGAAAGTTATTTATAACAAAGTTAATTCATGTAATAATGTCTCAATTCGTTTACTTTCAAAACACTGAGTCTAAAAATCTGTTGAAATCGCTCTTGCTACTGATTATTTAATGGACAGTGAAACATAACAGCATCCACATCTCACTCTAAATGATGCTGTCGTCTGCAAAACTCCCCAGACAGCAATACCATTTTCTGCTATTGCAGCAAGCACTGGAGAACAATTTGAGCAGTACCTCTGCAATATTCCACCACAAATAAAAAAATAAATAAATAAGAACGAAAAGTTTGAAACTCACAAAATTAAAAACTATTTTTCACACGAAGCAAACGCTTGTATGACTGTAAAGACATTTGTCAGCTGCTCATGGTACAGCAATCTGGTAATTTGGTGCTAAATCAAAATTTGAAGCAGGGCTGTCACAATCCCCTCAGCCTGTGCAGCAGAGGCAAACATCCCCCTTCATGCATGCTGTGTCAGTAATGGAAACTAATATTTATGCAGACTTGGAAACCTTGAGGTGCAAACAGTAAAAAAAAAAAAAAAAAAATATATATATATATATATATATAATTCAAACGTTTCATAATATATTTTGTCAAATGGCATCAGAAAGCATTGCTAAAATACCTCAGAGATGGAAATGGTCTGTTGCTGCTTTGCATATTTACTGCTCCCCACAGCAGGTGCTGCTGCTGTTGCTGCAGAGTGATTCGCAACAACCTGCTTTTCTGCAGTTAGTGTAAAAGTTTGAGTTGTGTGCTCCTCATTCAGAGTAATTAGACTTCTTGGTAATTTAATGTAAATTAGAGTTTTTGTTAAAATTATATCTTCATTAAGTTTTCATTACTTGTCACATTTACCTAATGAAGCTGCTCATTATGTTGTTTATTTTTATCCTTCAGCAGCTCTTGGAGAAAGGAAAAGCTCACAAGAGCCCTTGACCTACATCACGTTGTTCCGCCGGCGTTCCTCTCAGTGCTCTGTCTGGTTTATCTGCCTTCTAGTATGTGTTGGTCTTGTTGGAATAACAACACAAGACAGTCACAAAATCAACTCATGAATAAATACAGGAGAGCAGTGATTGGTGGTTTAGAAAGTGAGTGAGTTTAGAAAGTATTTAGTCTTTCGGGTTTCTTTAGTTTTGCTTTTTGTGTTTCAGATCATCAAATTAATCTTAATATCAGACAATGATAACCTAAGTGAAATAAAATGTGGTCTCTTAAGTTGTTATTCTGTTTATTAAGCTTAAACGTAATACATATATAAAAAAAATTCCCTTCTCACCCACCGCGGGTGGTTCTTATCCTCTGAGCTCGGGTCCTCTACCAGAGGCCTGGGAGCTTGAGGGTCCTGCGCAGTATCTTGGCTGTGCCAAGAACTGTACATTTCTGGACTGAGATGTCTGATGTTGTTCCTGGGATCTGTTGTAGCCACTGCTCCAGTTTGGGGGTTACTGCCCCGAGGGCCCCGATGACCACAGGCACCACTGTGGTCTTCACCTTCCAGGCCCTCTCCAGTTCCTCCCTGAGGCCCTGGTATTTCTCCAGTTTCTCGTGCTCATTTTTCCTGATGTTGCAATCGCTTGGTATTGCTACATCTACCACAACGGCTTTCCTCTGTTGTTTATCCACTATGACAATGTCTGGTTGGTTCGCCATTACCATTCTGTCTGTCTAGATCTGGAAGTCCCACAGGATCTTAGCTCTGGCATTCTCCACCACTTCTGGGGGTGTTTCCCACTTTGATCTCGGGTTTCCAGTCCATATTCTGCACAGATGTTTCTGTACACTATACCTGCCACTTGGTTATGTCGTTCCATCTACGCTTTCCCTGCCAGTATCTTGCACCCTGCTGTTATGTGCTGGACTGTCTCAGGGGCCTCCTTGCACAACCTACACCTTGGGTCTTGTCTGGTGTGGTAGATCTGGGCCTCTATTGCTCTGGTGTTTAGGGCCTGTTCCTGGGTGGCCATGATGAGGGCCTCTGTGCTGTCCTTGAGTCCAGCTTTTTCCAGCCATTGGTAGGATTTACTGATATCAGCCACTTGGGTTATTTGCTTTTGGTACATCCCATGTAGGGGCTTGTCCTCCCATGATGGTATCTCTGGCACCTCAACCTCCGTTCCCTGTTGTCTGAGACATTCACTGAGCACATTGTCTGTTGAGGCTTTGTCCCTGATGTATTTATGGATCTTAGTTGTTTCGTCCTGGACAGTGGTTCTCACACTCACTAGTCCTCTGCCTCCTTCTTTGCGGCTCGTGTACAGTCTCAGGGTGCTGGATTTGGGATGGAACCCTCCATGCATTGTTAGTAGCTTTCTAGTCTTAATATCTGTGGCTTTTATCTCCTCCTTTGGCCAGCTAATTATTCCAGCAGGGTATCTGATTATTGGCAGGGCATAGCTGTTTATCGCACGGATTTTGTTCTTGCCATTGAGCTGGCTTATCAGGACTTGCCTTGTTCGTTGGAGGTATTTAGCTGTGGCTCCTTTCCTTGTGGCCTCATCGAGGTTGCCATTTGCTTGTGGTAAACCTAGGTACTTGTAACTGTCCTCTATGTCTGCTATTGTTCCTTCTGGGAGTGAGACCCCTTCTGTGCGGATCACCTTCCCCCTCTTTGTAATCAGCCGACCACACTTCTCTAGTCCGAATGACATCCCAATGTCCGTGCTGTAGATCCTGGTGGTGTGGATCAGTGAGTCGATGTCTTGCTCACTCTTGGCGTACAGCTTGATGTCATCCATGCAGAGAAGGTGACTGATGTTGGCTCCATTTTTGAGTCGGTATCCGTAGCCAGTCTTGTTGATAATTTGGCTGAGGGGTTCAGGCCTATGCAGAACAGTAGCAGGGACAGAGCATCTCCTTGGTATATGCCACATTTGATGGACACTTGTGCAAGTGGTTTGCAGTTGGCTTCAAGGGTGGTTTTCCACAGCCTCATTGAGTTTGCAATGAAGGCTCTCAGAGTCCTGTTGATGTTATACATCTCTAAGCATTCAATAATCCAAGAATGCGGCATTGAGTCATAGGCTTTCTTGTAATCAATCCAAGCCATGCACAGGTTGGTGTGTCGGGTTTTGCAGTCTCGGGCAACTATGTGGTCTACGAGGAGTTGGTGTTTGGCTCCTCTGCTATTTTCACCGATACCTTTCTGTGCCATGCTCATGTGTTTATCCATGTGTTTGCTTATCTTGGCCGCTATGATGCCTGATATGACCCGGTCGAGGGGCAGGGTTTCTTTTTTTTTTTTGTACAGAACGCACCAGAACACAGATTAAAATACAATATTTTATTAAATAATTTCTTTAACACTTCTTTTAAAATATGGTTTCAAACGTTTTTCTTGGTCCCTGGAAGGGAAAGGGGTTCTGCGAAATGGGAATTTAAATCATTCCAAAAATTAAATGAACAAACAAAACATGCAAAAGAAAACAAAATAATCAAAACAAAGAAAAACAAATTAATAATAAAGCAAGCACAAACTGTAAACAAAACACTTCAAACAGTGGAATAATTGTCAAAGTCCGATTTCAGAGGCCTTTCGATGGGATCGGAGGAGTCATGCCCCGCCTATCAATCAGTGACAGGTTCCATTCAGAACTACTCAAACAAACACTGACACGACAAGACAGCAGAGCATAGAAAGTGCTGCAATGCCCACAGCGATCATGTGCCTAAAAACAGAAAACGCATTAACTGTGAATTAAAGTAAAATAAAGAAAAATATAAATGGCAGGTAGCTTACCCAGGAGTGGAAGCACAGCTACCCGGAGAGGGAGCGGACCAATAAGTGAGGACTAGGTGGAAGCCACACGCCGCAACAATCTCCAGCCGCAACCGCCAATGCCACACCAGCAAAACGCTGCAGAAACGCACGGCAGGTATAGCACCAGAGCCAAACCACAATCCCAGCCAGATGGTACAAATGGCACTTATGATTTTCGGTAAGCTAATCAAACCCAAAGGCCACCCAGCCAGCCAGCATGTAGCAGTGGAAACAAAGACACACGCAACTTGCAGGGGCCTGTCCAGCAATAAAGGCATCTGCCCCGCCCACCAATCAGTGCGCCTCTCGTTGCACCTGGTGTGCAGAGCGAGAAGGGTGGAAACCATCCCACCACACTGACATGAGCTTCCAGGTTGTGGAGAGGCAGGTTATTGGTCGGTAGTTGGGTGGGACTGGACCCTTTGATGGATCCTTCTGGATTAGGATTGTCCGCCCTTGAGTTAACCATTCAGGGTGAGTCCCACTTTGTAGCAGCTGGTTCATTTGGCCTGCCAGTCGCTCATGGAGGGCAGTGAGTTTCTTTAGCCAGTAGGCATGGATCATGTCAGGCCCTGGTGCTGTCCAGTTTTTCATACCTGAGACTCTTTCTTGGACATCTGTCACAGTGATGGTTACCGGGGCTTGCTCAGGGAGGTTGCTATGGTCCTCTCGTATAGAGATCAACCACTGTGCATTGCTGTTGTGGGCCGCCTTCCTTTCCCATATGCCTTTCCAGCATTATTCCGTCTTCTCTGGGTCTGGGTCTGCTCTGTTATTATTATTACCCTGCCATTGAGAGTACACCTTAGCTGGTTGAGTGGAGAAGAGCCGATTAATCCTTCTGGATTCATTCTCCCTTGTGTATCTCTTTAGGCAGCTGGCCAAGGCTTGGAGCCTCTGTTTGGCAGTTTCGAGTGCTTCAGGTATGGGCATCTGCCTGTACTTTCTGGGTACTTGTCTTTTCATTGTACCCTTGTGGAGCTCTGACAGTTGGCTCACTTCCCTTCTTGTTACCTTGATTTTAGCCTCTAACCGTCTTTTCCATGGTGGGTATTGGGTCTCATGGTTGCTCTTATAGCCAAGTATCTCAAAGATCACTGATGCTGAGTTGTAGATCAGCTCATTGGTTTCTGTTATGGTATTGGTAGGGATCGTTCTCAATGCTGCATTCACATTCTCAATGAGACTTTCTGATGGTACTTCACTCAGCCGTTGTAATTGGCGCCGGGGAGGCCTGGTTGTCATTCGGGTATTTATATATTTTTGGTTAAAATTATTATATATATATATATATATATATATATATATATATATATATATATATATAATATATATGTGCAGAATATATATATATATATATATATATATATATATATATATATATATATATATATATTCTGCACAGAAACATCTGTGCAGCCGTTCTCTAGGTCTCCCCTTCCTCAAGGTGTCAGAGGTTCACTCAGGGAGAGTCAACAAATTTTACATCCAAACTCCTGAGAAACTAATGGAAATAGATTTCTTGCCTTGTGACCAACTGACACAAAATTCATTTTACTTACTCTTTAAGTAAGTAATGGATGGCCTAAAAAATAATTTTTAATATCTCGGAAACCAAAGCTGCACAAACGGAGCTCTAACCAATCAGACTATTTGCTGGATTTTTTGAGTAGGTGGGGTGTCAGCATCACGGAGGTCTGTTTCGCTTCTCCCATTAAACACCAAGTTAACAAAAAAGCTCTCCCTCTTCAGATGCCAATAAGCTGCATTTCCCTCCCAATTCTTTTTTCTTTTGCATAATAACCAGTTGTGTACACCTATAGTTTGTGAAGTAGAGTAATCGTAACGGCTTTTTTTCTTCATGTTGGCCGCATTTTCTGTACTGACTATTTATTTTTCTCATTTTCAGCACTGACCTTACTGAAAGGGAAAACTTAAGGCTTACAAAAACTTTGTATTTTCTGTCCTTGAGGGTTTACTAAGAAGCTGGTTCAGTTGTAAAGCAGGTTAAGTTAACCTAGTGGTTTAGGTAAAGCACCTAATTTTCTTAACTAAATGATGCCTGCAGGTTTATCTATTAGCAGGTTTAATTTTGCCTGCACTTGGTTGTGTACATTATTTTAAGTGTATTTAACAAGTTTACCAAAATATAAAAAATGCCATTCAAACTGAATTTGCCTTGTTTTACTTTTTACTTGTACTTTTCACTACATTACTTGAGTACATCCATTTTTACAGTACTTTCCATACTTAAGTACAAGACATTTCAAAAACTTTCAAGTGACTTTTAAACTTTTACCAAAGTCATATTTTGGAGAGGTACCCATACTTTTACTTGACTCTGAGATTTCAGTACTTTATACAACACTGCCCAGTACTCCAAAACACAAATATGGCCATGCATCTGATTGCTTTGTCAAGAAAATAAAGCTTGTTTGCTCAAGAAAATTACATCAACATTGTTTCTTTAAGATCACAGAACAGCTACTTCAGCTAGTATTTATGTCATTTAGACATAATTACATATTGCAAGATGAGCTCAACAGACCCCTGTCACAATAACAACTCACAGATAATAAGATAATTATGTTTAGTTTAGGTAACCAAATATTATGGTGGCAAAACAAGTTCTATCATTTTAATAGTAGAGTGCATAAATAGCTATTAAGACCACACTGTTAACACAGGAAAAAAAAAAACTTAAACTTATTATTATTATTCCTATAACACAATCTCCATCATGTTGAACTTATGAGTTTATGACAAACCAAGATGCTTTCTCGACATCAGACAAATAAAACACAGTCACACTAAATCCAGGACAATCATCTCTAAATAATAGCATATTATGAGTTAGTTAAACTGTCATCACGACAAAACAAGCTTCATTACCCCGAGACAATTAGAAAATGAGATTTTATCCTGTCAAAACAACAAAACAAAATAATTACAATTGTGTGAACAAATGCATTCTTATGTTGAGGTATTTCAGTTGAAAACTTATAACTTTAAAACAAAGTTTTAATATTGACAAAACTGAGTCAGTTTTCCTTGAGATAATAAAATAATAATTAAAAAAAAATCATGGAAAAAAAGCTGTCCTTCCCAGACAAAACAATCTGGCATTTAGAAATGAGTTAATTGAGCCATTATCACAACAAAACAACCTTCATTATCAATTGTTTCCAGAGTGACTGCAACAAAACAGACAGAAATGACTAGCACTTTGTTCAATGAATGACAACTGAGCAAACAAATGGAAGGGAGTTGGAATCTGATCCAACCCAGTTTTAGTGACTGGAATGACAGAAGAAGTTTCAAGAATATCCGTTAGAACTTTTCTTAACGTTGATTCAAATAGTAAATATGTTTGTGTGTCCGTCCAAGAACAGATAAATAAATCTTCAGTTAAAGTCCCTCCACCCTAATAAAGTAAAGTAAATCACAATGACTTGATATATCAGGGTAGATTCTCACTTATCCTGGTTCTTTAGTACTTGAACAGAAAGCAGTTGGAATTCTTGTTTCCTAACAATGATTACACCAACAGGGTCATTAGAGTCACTGTTCGGGGTGTAAAGGTCAAATGTGTCACTGGCCTCCATTCAGATCAACGTTTGACAATCAAAACCTGTCATCTTTATGATTCCACCATATCAAAATGTCTAAAAAGATTATTTTTTTTAAATGACAATGTTCAAAACAAAATAAAGAGTAGGGCATGTGACCTTGAATTTCATTGTAGTTGCCTGAGCTGCCCTATTTGATGGAATTTTCTGACAAGAAAAAGCTAAAAATTAAAACTTCCTGTATTTTTTGATGCTGGATTGTCTTTAATGTGGTATTTTTCTGTTTTAAACAGTGAAATCTCTCAATTCTTGAGTGATCACTTTTGAAAAATCATTTTAAATGATGACAGCAAAACTGAACTAAAAACATGTAGCTTGATGCAGTTTAATAATTGGATACATTTGAGCTGTTGGGTGATATTTCAGTATATGAAGTATATAAATGTGCAGTTTTTTTTTTTTTTTTTTTTTTTTCTGAAGTAGCAGATTCAACAATTATTTGTTGAGTTGTCATTTCCTGTTTTAGGGACTGCAGGCTTGCTGCAAGATCTCACCAAGCTTGTTGGTGAGCATGTGGGCTGTTTCCGTCCTCTGGCTGTCTTTTCGAATAAGGATGAAAGTGAAATTATTCCTTAAGCGATGCTGACGTTTGCACCTCGTTGCTATCTTATCCGTGCACACAGATGCTTTTTAGCGGGGGGTGGCGGGAGACCTCAACAAAAGCAAACATAAAGCATCACCAGCATTTCTGCGGAAGTTCACTCAGTTCACCAGTTATTTTTCCGGAGATGATTTAGTGCACAAGTGAGGAATTGAGTACCATGTAGTTTTTTTAGCATGGTTTTCACCAGTGAGCACAGAAGCTTTATCCATGCTAGATTAGAAGGTCTCTCAAATCTTCCATACAGTCTCCCTGATGCGCAGCAGAGAAAGATATTCAGAGCAGAGCACATTTTTACCATGCCTTTCTCTGTGTGATAGTTTTCACATTTTTAGCGTCTCAGCAGACGCCGTCTCAGCGGACAAAAGAAGCAGCAGGGAGTGCATGATTCACAGTATGTGCAGTTAAAATTGGAAAATTTCTTCTTGGCTCATTCTCTCTGGGAATTTTGATGAAACAAACAAGGAAAAGGAAAAAAAAGAGTTATTTATTTAAGAGAATGCAGGAGATGTGAAGGATTAAAGAAGCAATGAAAAAGAACAAACATATACAAAGCCCATTTATCAAAGTTAAGTTTCCTATTCTCCACAGTCTGATTCATTTAAAATGTTCTGAGTCATAGATGTTGATTTAAGGTTAGGCACAATAATATCAGATTTTCAAAACCCTTAGGATTGTATCTGGTGACAATATTTTTAAGTCAAAGTAATTGTCAGCAGTTCACTAAGAGAAGAGACTTTTTTCATATGAAAGATACTATTAAAAATGTTAGATTGGGACTGATAAGATCCAATTACAACAATGTTTGTTTTTGAAACTGAAATGTTTAGAATGCTGTTATTTCACTTCAAATCTTTCAAGAGAGTCAAACATGGCCATTTATGTTCCACAGGATGATAATGTGATGGTCCTTCCCTGTTCAGAGGTGAATCTCTTCCTTGCCTGGCTTGCAGGTCCTGATGACTGATAAATCCAACTGATCCCTTTAAAATTGCCTGACTGAAATCCACATAACAGCTTCTCTTCCCTTTATTCCAGGTAGCACCATGTTTTGCTAAATTACCTTTTGAGTTTTACACTAAGCGGCATCCAACAAATTATGATTCATTCATCTGTTGACAAAGCTGTTATACGGACTCACACCTCACACAATATGTCCTTACTTAGTACAGAACAAAATGTGACTGTCTTCAATTAATATTAATCTCTGCTATTTGTTAATTAATGCAATTCAGATTGTTGTGCGCATATTTACAACATATGTTTGTTAATTACCAGCAGCAATGAAGTCGACATGTTTCTGGTCCCAGAACAACCTGCTCAATACAACAATGGTTGTGGTGAGATTGGAAGTCAAACTGGGTCTCTTTTGGGAAGCAGTAAGAATCCTGACTGGTGCAGTTTGATTAGAAGTTGGCCTCTCAGCAGTTCATCACACGTGGAAGTCACGTGTGACTTGTAAGTGTGGAAGTCATTACGTCTGTATTTCCATTCCACTGTGAAACATTAACTTTACATTTGGGATAATTGGCCAGATTATCAGAAAGTAGAGTAATTAGGAAAACAACCATATTGAGAAAGACATCATAAATTAAGGGGATTACAGCTATTATTATAGTAGCCAGGAATATTCCTGCTCTTTGGATTTGCATCTGAAACAAGGTGCTAACATACATTGACAAAAGGAAACATTTTGTTTCTTGCTGCATGACATTTAATCAGATTAAATATTTCCTTCTTTAGGTCAGTTAGGAAGACATATTGAAGGTTTGATACATGGCACTGAAAATATTTGGATATGTTTTACTACTTTATTCAAAGTTAAAAGTTTACATAATGTCCTTAGTTTTTAGTAGTATTGCTTTCAACTTGTATGATATCAGTCAAACATTTCTGGGTTCTTTCAGAGCATTTGTACAAAAAGTCCTCAGCAGTTCGCTGGAAATTTGCCATATTCTTCATCAAAGAACTTTTTGTGAGGAAGAATTTCTTAAACTCAGTCCTGTTGACTTTAAGGCTTACGGTGTCCACTGTCAAACATTGACAGTAGACGTCGTAAGCCTGACAGTAGATACTGTCAGGTTCTTTCCTCGTTCTACCGACATTGTTGTGAATTGTACCGGTCCCTTCTGCAGCAAAACATCACCACAACACAATGCTGCCACATTTTACCTCTCAGTTAGGATGGTGTTCACACATGTTAAGCCTTCCCTTTTATTTAAGAGCTTTTTCCTTAGAATGTAAGGATTATATGGGTTTTATGATGAAATGTTTTAGTTTCATCCAAATAGAGAATATGTCCCCAAAAATTAATGGCACAAATAACTAGCTGAGGAGTTGAGGGCATCTTCAGGCATATTGAAATAGCTCAGAGGATGAACTAGAGTTTTGGAGGAAGGTGTTTGAGGTTTTACTTTATAATTACTATTCAAATAAAAATATTGTGACGATGCCTACCTTGCCTTAACATGTTCATTCAGCATGTCCCAAATTGTTGAATATAGGTGCCTGGGCATAGTAATTTCTACAAAAAAGATGATGAATTTTCCAATGTCTCCATATTTTCAAATTCCTTAACAATAAACTAAATCAGTTCCTTTGCTCATTCTTTGCAGTAAGACATTTTCATTGTTTGAAGTAATACATGTGCTAAGTGATTTTAAACCCAACAGGAAGCTTGATGTCAGATTCTTTTTGTGCACTGTTCTTGACTGGTTCTAAGGAATAATTCTTTATTCCAAATATTGTATGAGCACCTTTCATGTCCTTTCCATTTTCATTCCCAATTATGATTCTAAAAATCATGCTGTATATTCCCATAAGTTCCAACCTCTTGCACCAGTGAACAAATGAATTTGCCACTATTTATAGAATCCCACTTGCAGCAGAATTCTCTTCCCCATAGTCCATCTGTTTACTCAGTGTTTCCGCCCATCATTATGCCAAAACATGGATGAATATGCTAACAAGAGCAGAGGAAATATATTTTAAAAAATGCAAAATAGTGCAGTCGTGACAAGCTGCAAAAAGATGGATGGATGGATGGATGGATGGATGGATGGATGGATGGATGGATGGATGGATGGATGGATGGATGGATGGATGGATGGATGGATGGATGGATGGATGGATGGGCAGACATGTGAGTGTAATGAAAGGTGCGTTTAATACCTGCTTAAAGATTGTCTGATTTTCATAGCTTTAATCAATGTTTTTTTTTTATATGACCACATATGTATGTGTACATTTTTTGTACTTGTTTTCCTTTGAAGAAACAGTTCAGCTGCAGGTGTATGACATTACTTCCTGCTTGGTTCATGGTTTAAAAGACAGGGAAACTGTAATGGTCATGACTTACAATGACCCATTTTAGCTGTAACGAGGTAACATCTGTGAGCCCGCCAGAGGGTTTCTGTTTTTAGGTCTGACCTCTGAAACCCTGGGATATGATGCATCAGTTCACCATGGTGCATGTTTCTTACTTTTGTCATAACAGATGTCTGGAGCCTCCAGCTAAGAATGAGCCAGCATAGAGCCCTACTGGCAGAATCACCTTCAATTTACAGACTTCAGAAAACACAAGGGCAACTGTAAGCTGCAGTTTTATTGTTGTCTGTTTGCCATTGAGTACCTGGGAGGAGAGCAATCTATGAAGGCAACTGTGAGTTGAACAATAGGCTTAAAGATTGATTTTTTGTTTTGTTTGCAATACAAGCTGCATCAGTGTTGTATAAAGTACTGAAATCTCGGAGTCAAGTAAAAGTATCGGTACCGCTCCAAAATATGACTTTGGTAAAAGAAAAAATTAAAGTATCTGAAACATCTTGTACTTAAGTATGGAAAGTACTGTAAAAATAGATGTACTCAAGTAATGTAATGAAAAGTACAAGTAAAAAGTAAAACAAGGCAAATGCAGTTTGAATGACATTTTTTATATTTTGGTAAACTTGTCAAATACACTTAAAATTATGTGCACAACCAAGTGCAGGCAAAATTAAACCTGCTAATAGATAAACCTGCAGGCATCATTTAGTTAAGAAAATTAGGTGCTTTACCTAAACCACTAGGTTAACTTAACCTGCTTTACAACTGAACCAGCTTCTTAGTAAACTCTCCAGGACAGAAAATACAAAGGTCAGTGCTGAAAATGAGAAAAATAAATGGTCAGTACAGAAAATGCGGCCAACATGAAGAAAAAAAGCCGTTACGATTACTCTACTCCTCAAACTATAGGTGCCACAACTGGTCATTATGCAAAAGAAAAAAATAATTGGGAGGGAAATGCAGCTTATTGGCATCTGAAGAGGGAGAGCTTTTAGTTAACTTGGTGTTTAATGGGAGAAGCGAAACAGACCTCCTTGATGCTGACACCCCACCTACTCAAATAATCCAGCAAATAGTCTGATTGGTTAGTGCTCCGTTTGTGCCGTTAAAATTTTCGTTTGTTCAGGTTTGGTTTCCGAGATATTAAAAATTATGTTTTAGGCCATCCATTACTTACTTAAAGAGTAAGTAAAATGAATTTTGTGTCAGTTGGTCAAAAGGCAAGAAATCTATTTCCATTAGTTTCACAGGAGAGTTTGGATGTAAAATTTGTTGACTCTCCCCGAGTGAAACTCCGACACCTTGAGGACGGGGAGACCGAGAGAACGGCTGGCCGAAATTAGCGTTCATGAATCGGATCAACCTCGAGTTAGGCGCCGCTCACACCGGATGTCGGAATAGCCAAAATCCAAATTGAAAACAACTTTGCTGCGTTTGTTTAAACGGCACAAACCTACACAAACGGAGCATCAACGAACCAGCCCACTTTGGTTTGTTTTGGAGCAAAATGCGGGGATGGTGAACTCTGGATGGCCTAAACAATCATTTTAATATCTCGGAAACCAAAGCTGCACAAACGAACATTTTAACGGCACAAGCCAACCAATCAGACTGTTTGCTGGACTTTCTGACGTAGTGGGGAGATGCGAAACCTGTGCATCCTATTGGTGGTGATGAACAAGCCCAGACAAGCAGGCTACCGACTTTGTTGCAGTCAATCAGTAGGTGGGATCAAAACATTTGCATTTCTCTCTCGCTTTTTTGTAACGAGTAACTAAACCACACATTGAAAATGTATCGGAGTAAAAGTATGCAATTAAGTTCGGAAATGTAGTGAAGTAAAAGTAAAAGTTTTCAAAAATTTTCTTACTCGAGGAAAGTATGAAGTACTCCAAAATATACTTAAGTAAAGTAGTGAAGTATTTTTACTTCGTTACTATACAACACTGAGCTGCATTATATTGCAGTACTTAGCATGAAAGGTCAACAGTTCAACTCTCATTGGGTTCTCTCTCATAATTGCTAAAATAACTATTTTGTGAGAAACAATTTTCAGTCTCTCTTTGTTCAGAACACTGAAAAATTGCATATTATGTCACCTGTTTTATCCATTAAATGCATTAACTTTAGAAGTCTTTGGAGAACCAAACTAATCTGCTATTTTTCCCCACATATATAAGTATAGAAAGTATCAGACAATGCAAAACAAATTTGGTCTTGAAACAGCTGAATCTGCAAAGAAAGTATGAATGTTTCTGTGGAGCTTCCCCTCTGTCCTCAATATAGTTAATGAAATTATATTTGACAAGATAAGTCCCACAGGTTTTCACAATGCATACATGTCTGGGTATGTAAGATTGTCTAGACGTTTCTCTGGGAGTGAGCTCTGGTGTTGAATCTCAGGAGACATCCGTGGGCCTTTGAAAACGTCCTGCCTCGTTCTTCTTGCGTCGCTTCTGGGAATATTTTGCACTATATATGTTTTGAGAACACATAAATGAATTATCAAAGAAAGCCAGAGATTATGCATGCCACTGTATTGCATAGTTACGTCTTTTCCTTTTGCCATTTCAAATGGTTTGATCCTATTAGTATGGAATATTAGCACTTGAAGACACTGAGTTTAAAGAAAGTAATGAAGGAATCTTAGTGAACTGAATGTTTCAGTGGTTGACAGAGATTTCTAAAGCTTCTCAATCTTTGGAGGAATATTTTATTTAATTTTCAAGTGTTTTACCTCTAATATTGTGGATGATAAATTCAAAGGTTACTGGTTTCTGAGCATAATGTCAATCAATCCTGCAAAAATGTTATCATTTTCCATAATTAGAGGGATATATTTTAGATATTAGAAAAATTATCTAAGTTCATTTACTTTTATTTGAAAGTTTATGTTTTTATATTATTTCATATTATTATTCTGTGTGTTGTTGTCTTGACTCCTTTCTTTTATGGTATACTCTTAACTGTTTTTCCAGGTGTTTTCTTGGGGCTTAGAAATGTTTACACATTCTTGTGTTACGAGCTGCTTTGATCATTATCTGTATCCTGATAGCGGTCATCCTTGTGTCCGTTCCGTTGACATCCCCGGTAAAAGGGGATGTCAACGGAAGACTTCCAGAACATCCTGTAGGATAGTTTATTGGTCAATTGTTTGCATGATTGTGTGAAAAAGCCAACCTCTTTGTTTGTTAACATAATAAAAGGCAGTTGGGGACTGAGAGCCGGCCAGACAGCGTTTGGCAGCGGTTTTCCGTGTCGGGCTCTTCTCCCCTCTTCTGCAGAAAAGTAATTTGTGTCTTTGGTTGATTCTTGTAGGTTGGTGAACAAAATAAACCCAACAGATATACAAATATCCATATTTCAATTAGGCTAAAAAGAGTTGCATTTAGTTCACTGACACAATTGCCCAGGAGTTCTGATGTATTGCCTAGCAACTAGATCCATCTCCTGGCAAAGTAGAAATCAATATGATACGAGGATATAAAATGTCAAAGGAGAAGCGGAAGCATTATCACCTAACATTCCAGTGCTACATACTGTACAAACTGTCAGCTGTTGTTTTTTTTTTTTTGGACTTTCTACTTCTGTGATTTTAGTCAGTGTGTATTACTCATACTTTCTTACAGCTTCGTCTGTTTTTAGTGCAGCATTTTGCAGGTTTCCTGAAGGTTGTATTTGTTACACATCATCTCCACACAAATAGATATTCTACCAGTGAGTTAATTCAGAACAGGCATTTGGCAAAACAGGCATCACAGCATCTCATTTATGAGATCTCATTTCATTTATGAGATTCCGTGATGGTGGAGCGGTAAAACTCAGCCCGTGTATGGAGGCCTAAGTCCTCAACGTGGCTGTCATATGACCTTCACAAGGTCTTCAGACCTTCATAAGGCCTGAAGACCTTTTCCACATGTCTTCCCCCTCTCTCATTACCCATTTTCCTGTCTGACCACTCTCAAGTAAAGGCTGAAAAAGCCAGTAAAATCTTTAAAAAACAGGCATTTATGGCAATGATTGCACTGCTTTTATGTAATCTTTCTTGTGTGACTATTAATCATTGTTTTTTTGGTTCAGTTTCATTGGTCTAAGACGAAGCAATGTCTGATTACTGTTGGAAAAAAATTAATAGGTGTTGAGAAACAAAGCAGTTGACATTTATTAGTCTGGAAGAGCTTTCAAATCCATCTCTAGGGCTTTTAGACTCCAGTAAACCACAATTGGAACCGTTTTTCACAATTGGTGAAAAAAATAGACTGCACATCAATGATTCACCCAGAAAAACATCATTTAAAGTCTCTCAGACCACACTTTAGTTGCCTAACATGCTTCTGGTAAGGTCAATGGTCATGATCGAATGGCTAGAAAGAGATGAGCTATGGCATAGAGAGGTGGCACTATCATTTTGTCATGGTGCTTTACTGCAGGAGGGACAGGTGAACTTTACAAACTAGCTATCACCACAAAGAAAGACATCAGACAAGAGATTAAGGCTTTGGGACTGAAGCGTTTTCCAACAGGACAATCATGTCCAGTTCTGAGTGCAAATATTGTATATTACATGAACATACTTTTCAATAAGCAACATTTGTACTTTAAAAAAAAAAAAAAACTGAATTTGTCCTACAAGCAGCTAAAACAAAAGCTATTTCTTTTCAAATATTATGTATCTTTTGTGGCTCTGACTAAGTTTTTCTTTTAGCTGGACTCAAGTCAAAAAAGTCTTGTCGGGAGGTAAAGGTTGCTAACCTCGGATCTAGTTAATGAGTTTTATGTTTTTCATTGAAATACAATGAAAGTCACATTTCTTCATGTAACTTCACATGAAATATGAAATGGTAAAATCAAGTTCTTCGACATATTGTTTTCATTCTTCAAAGCTACCACAGAAAGGACTGAAAAGGCCAACAAAATATTTTTACAAAATATTTGTGTGATCTTAGTTTGCATTTACAAAACCTGTCTTGAAACACAATCTTTTTTTTTTCTTAACTGATTTTGTTCCAGGTCAAGCGGGTAGCTTAATTGGCTGACTTTCTTTGCTTTGCTGCTGACAGCCTGCTGTGTTTCCTTCACACACAAAAGAAGAAAGAACTTGACTGCTCAGCCTCTTGCTGCTTTGGTCTAACTGACAGAGAGCAGCAACGCATTTTGTACCTGTGGAGGTCTGACGCTGGCTTGCTTCAGTGTGGTTAAATCCACAGGATTAATGAGCATCTCAGGGGTGGTCCTGGAGGACAAATGGGAATCAATAACCTGACAGAAGGCATTCAGCACAAAACAAGGTGTGTACTGGCTATTGTGCAGCTGAGCTTATTGAAGTTGATATGTTTTATTTCAAGTCCTGACATACTGCTCTATAGTTTACTTCCAATTAAGGCCACTGGCCCACTTCACCTCTGACCTGTGCGAGATGAATACAGCGGAATGTGTCTGTACACATCAGTTGATGCTACGACCAGCATTAGGATTGAGGAGTTAGGCAATGTGTTTTTCATCCATCAACCTTGGAGGTGCTTGAGACCATTCTCATTGGTGAATCTCAGATAATCTCTATGGTTTTACAAGTATTTCGTAAATGTGTCTATGTTTTAAATTTTTTAAATTCCAGAATTAGTCACTGACTCATCCACCGACCTCTCTTTTAGGGGACTTTACTGGGCGTGGACACTTTTCTGCTTTCATCACTGCTCTAATTCTATGTTGCAAGGAATGAACAAGTCAAAAACTTTCATCAGAGATGCAAGATTACATATATCCAGCTCTGGACAGGCCAATCAAGTTCTTCCACACCAAACGCCATCATGAATTGATGCACCATGTTTTGTGTACTTTGTGCGGGCTGGATTCACACCACACTTAAAATATTCCCACTATGTGAGAAAATAACACTTTACAAAATATCTTATAATGCTAAAGCAGTAAGAATTAATTTCAATGGAACTAAGTAACGTCAGTTACGACATTAATTGTATTTTCTTTGTGTCTTGGAGAGCCCTACAAGTGTACCAAATTTCCCTCGATGAAGTAAGGTCAGCGCAGAGGGTACTTTGAAAGCTGCTAGGTGGCGCCGTTGAGCCGTTTCTTTTGCGACGTCCTTAAAAGGCGTAATTTTCACACAGGCTAGACGTGTCTGCCAAGTTTGGTAAGTTTTTGAATATGATAAAGCTCCCAAAAAGCCCCTCTTCAGGGGGGCAGAATCATAATAATAAGAAGAAACACTGATTACAATAGGCCTTTGCGGCACTGTCGCTGCTCAAGCCTAATAAACTCGAACAGAAACTTATTTAACTAGCTGACCTTCCCTCTGCTTCTCACATACAAGCTGTGGTTAGATTTTACTCAAAAGTGGAAATGTAACTTCAGAAACACTTGAAAAATGGATTTGTGAACATCCAGGAAGAAGACTTCTCCATTTGCTTTTATGGAACCTTAATCACAAACCTATTAAGTAAATGGTTAAAGTGATAGATGAAAAGATTTTTATGCTCTGTTGAGCTGGTCAGTTAAAATTTAATGACATATTCACACTCACATTCCGTCCTCATTCAGATTCGTGCTGAAAAGAAGTCTGAACGCAGACGACAGAAGTGAGGAGACGAGGCGGTGGGGGCAGAGGGCCTTGTATGTCTCATTTGGGCACTGCCGCTTGATTAATGTGGCTCTTCTTTTCAGAGTGGGTATTCACTGCGCATTTTGATGAGCCAATCAGATTGCCTCTGCTGGGTCATTCCTACAGCACAATGAATGAATGCACTTCTTATTGGCTCTATTGTTTTAAAGATGGATTGCATACAGTGGCGTGAGGAAATTGAATACATTAAAGATCAAGTTTTAACAACTTTATAGAAGTTTTGCCAGATTTGCTTTTACCAAATATGTCAAACATTGATAAATTACACTAATATATTTGTGTTAAAGTTTTTATGCTATTGAATGAAATTTAATCGTGAGTAAATGGATGGGAAATTCATTATTCTGTACTAATTAAAAGCAAACAACTTGCTCTAGTGTGGGCATGGTTTTAACTTACATCCATCCATCTTATAATAGTTAATCAGCAGTGGGCTGTTGGAAGGGAAAAGCATATATACATAAAGACTTTATAACTCCTCAACATAACTCCAGATGTCCTCCTGTACATTCAAGTGTTGGATTTGCACCAATGCCTCTGCCCTGCAGGACTTTTCCAAAATACCTCCTTAAGAAGATGTTCAAAAGTCAAAGGACATTTTCTCCAGATTGACCCTAACAGACAGTTGCTGGCTGTTCTACCAGGCGAGATCACAGATCTGGAGCCGTACATTTAAGGAACAAAATCCGTTTCCATAAGCAAGGTTGAGCAAATGTAAACGTCACACCAAAGTAAGGCATCTTTTGAAATTACTTCTCTTTTTTCAGTCTGGCTTTTTGTCTTCCGATTTTGGTTAACCCTTAGCAGTTAATCTTTAATTTATTTTTTGTGTATAATCTTTAGTTCAACAATCTTGAGTTAAAGTAATTGCCTGTGCTGTTATTCTTTTTATTAAAAGACGTTTGTCTTTTAAAAGCATCAAAATCTTTTGTTTGTCCAACAGATAACTCAATGTCACGTCAATAACTACTTTTTTTTAAGATTATGTGAATATAATATAACCTGCTACACTTTGATTAGCCTCTGGCTTGTAAACAAGACCAGCAATAATGGAGCTCATCCCATTCCAAACCTCCCATCACCTCCAGGAGCTACTGAAACACACTGCTGCATTGTGCAGAAGAAAACAATGGCAGAAAAAGTTCTTGAATCAACTTTGTGCCACTTTCACAAACTCGAGCATTGAAATTGTGAGACAGACTTAGCCAATCAGCTAAAAAGTTTAATAATGTGGGCATTAATCAAATGTTGATAAGTCTGATCTTGCCGCTAGCCCTGAAAATAAAATTTTAGCAGGTTCTGTATTTCTGTATTTCTTTGATACATCTTATTTAGTCAGACATTATGTACAACAGGGTACACGTGCGTGCGTGCGTGGGTGCGTGCGTGCATGTGTGTGGGAGAGAGAAAGTGTGGAATTGTCCTCAGTTGATTAAATCTTACCATTCATTATTTTTTCTTTCCATCAATCAAAATTAATTGATATGACATTAATAAAAGCTCCCTGCACACCTGCAGACAATTCTGGTAAATGGCTCTTTGTTTCACAATGAGAGCAAATAGATGATGAGAGTGGGACCAGTGTCAATTCATCTGTGCTCTAAATCAAAGAGTTTGCAAGGAGGCAGACAAAAGGAAGAGGAGCAACACAATGGCAGGGAGAGAGGAAGAAATGCACCTGATAAAAAGACATCTCATGAAAATATGAAACCCATATGGAAGATTTTAGCAAAAATGAAAAAGGGCAGAGTTTTACTGATTGTGTCTTTATGGTCTGTCATTGATTGTCTTGTTGGTGAGAATGTCCAGCTGTCTAAAATCCCTGCATACAGTCGGCAGCAACTGTTACTCTGTACCTTTCACTGGGGCTTATTGTCCAGCTTTTATAGAACCAACACAATGACTGTCTGTGAGTGAGCTGTGACACATGTAGGCAATGGTTAAGGAAGATCAACAGAGGAGAAGTCATGTTGACAAATCTTAGAAATCACTTGAAATAGTTATGAACTCCATTCATCCATTCCTGGAAAATCAGATGTCTTTCTACCAGCAACACTTTCCAGCCCAAAATGGTAACTCTCGATGTCGTCAAGCCAAAAGGGATTTGTTTGCACAGCATGTCTTGGGTCTGCCCAAAGTTCCTCCTTCCCGTTGAAAATGCCAACTAAATTTTCAAAACCCGACTGCTAACCTTTTGTTTTATTCCTTCTGCCAAACATCTTCACTCACTTCAGCCTCCTTGTTTTCTCTCACTTCTCATTGTTCCTGTTGGCTGACCCCAGCTACATGATCTCGTCTACTTCAAACCCTTCTTTGCAGCTTCATTGTTCCTCTTGTCTCCTTTGCGTTTATTCTCATTCATGGTTTTTGTCTCGTTTCCACTAACTTAAATTGATGTTTTATAGAACATCGTAGTTTATTTGGATTCAGACCTGTCCACATCTGTCAAACTGTGAATTACGAGCGCAAAGAATTATGTGGCATTGCAAGGAAGAATTTTCTTCAATGTAGCACCACTGAAGGTGGTGAGGAACCTGAGTGAAGTTGGCCCACCCACCTTCTTCAAATCAGACAAAATTGGTGTCAAACGTTTGTGCTGCGTTTGTGCTGGTTTGTGCAGCAAAAAATTTTGTTTGTGCTGGTATCATTCTGAAGATATTAAGAAAAATGTTCTCCAGGGGTCATCAGAGGTCAACCACTCCCCTGGCCCTGCTCACATTTGCAAAAATAAATACATTTGGTGTCAATCAACTGTCCTACGTTTGTGCTGGTTTGTACAAAGTGAATAGTGATTTTTTTTTTTCTAGGCCACATCCGGACAATGTCTTTAAAGGGGTGGTTTCACCATTAATGTAGTACTGCAACTATATTAAACTTCTACATCAGATATTTCAATACTGATTTCCTATATTAGAGCTTACTCCCAATAGCATTGCATGTCATGACAGCTCTGGCTACTTAGCATAGCCACTGATGACTGCAAATAAACTTTTCCTAGAACAGTACATTGTTCTTCTGCCATTATCACAGCGTTGAGATATTCTCCTGACTGAGTGGTTGTTAAGGGGTACACTTCTGCAGATTACAATAGCAGGAGGAGAAGCCTGAGTATTATTATTTTTTGGCACAGATGAGCTGTCTTACATCATACTGTACTAAAACAGTTAATGTTTTGGAAAATGTGTAAAAATACATTGCTTTTATGAATCTTGCATACTGCAAGCGCAAGTGGACAAACTTACCTTGATGCACTGCGATGAAGTATTGAAAAGAAGTGTTGATGATTGCTGTCGATAATAACATTGACCTCAAAAAGGCTGAGTAGATGCCAAGCACATGTTTTATTCTTATTTTTTGTATTTCAAAAGTAAAATTTGTCTAATAGCGCCCTCTAGTGATCAGAAGCTAAGATACAGGTCACCGAGATTGTTTTGGGAGGTGATGTACCAACCTATTCATTTTAGATGAGACCTAATTTGAATTGAATTTCTTCCATGTTATAATGTAATTATTTATGTTCATATGTTAGCAACTTACACGGCAATTTAAATGAAATTGATAGTTTCAGCATGAACAGATGTTCATTGACCTTTGATAACCTCTGGACACTTTTCTTTTAATATCTTTAAAATGATAGCTGCACAAACGAACAGTTTTCCTGAACAAATGTTGTCAAGTCAATTGACAACCATTTTACCTTATTTGAAGAAGGTGGGGGAACTGGTTGACCTTTGATGACCTTGTTATTTATATAATTAATAATAGTTTGCAGTGCTATCATTTGTAATAGCAGTATAAATGAAAAAAATTTCCTGCACAAACCAGCACAAAAGTAGGACAGTTGATTGACACCAAATGTTTTTATTTTTGCAAATGTGAGCAGGGCCAGGGGAGTGGTTGACCTCTGATGACCCCTGGAGAACATTTTTCTTAATATCTTCAGAATGATACCAGCACAAACAAAAATTTTTGCTGCACAAACCAGCACAAATGCAGCACAAACGTTTGACACCAATTTTGTCTGATTTGAAGAAGGTGGGGGGGGGGCAACTTCACTCAGGTTAAAGACCTAACAAACAAACATTTTCTAAATTTTTAAGCCCTTAGGAAAAACTATCTGAATGAATCAATCCATGTCTCACATATAAACCTTTTTGGGACACATCTGGGAATGTTGTGGGATTCATGGAGGAGGGATGTTGAATTTACTCCTCTGAGTGCTTTGTTTATTGAGCATGTGCCTTGCACAGCTTCAGATTTCAGCTGTTGGCTGAAAGCGTTCTTTTCTGCAATTTTTTATCCTTTTTTTTTTTTTTTTTCAAAACTACTCAAGGTCAAATATGTTGTGTGGTTTGAAAAGCTTTTATACTCATCAACCAAAGAGTTTTTGTTAGACAAACTGCAGTTTCTACATTGCTTTGAACACAATTCAAGTTATTTGACCTTTCTGACTTGTTTTGCTCCTTTCATTTTCTTTTTCAAACTAATCTGACTAAAGTTGAAAAGCTGCTTCAGTGAACATCCTAACAGACTGATGAGTAACATCAGAATAACTCAGAATGATTGAACTGAAAACAAACATCTCTGCAAAACTGAAACTCATTAAGATTAAATTGGTCTCAGTTTTAAAGACTAAACCAAAAATGTCTAAAAGTAATAATTATTTATTTATTTATTTATTTATTTATTTATTTATTTATTTATTTATTTATTTATATGTGTACGTATTTTCAATACATACACAGGGTATACTGACAGCATTGTCAGTATACCCTTTGTAACAATTTACCACACAATCCTCTACAGATCTATCTTCCCTGGTCATTTTGAAATGAAAAAATGTAGGACTCTTGCTGGAATATGTCAAGGTTATAAACTATGAATTCCTCTGTTCTGGGCAAAAAGCTGCAGTTTCATCTTTGTCATATCTTGTGAGTTCTGATACTTTGTGTTAAAAGTGGACTAGTGCTGGTGGTTTGAGGGCTTTGTCTCAGGTATCGTCTTTTCTATGTGCTTCAGAGATGACCCGCTTGGAGGGCAGCCTTGGGTGTTACAGTGATTGCTGGGAAAGCCTCTGGATTCTCTATGAGGATGCTAAAGCCAGAGAGATGAGAATCAATCTGGAATATTTAGAAATGAAACTTTTTTCCCCACACACATTTTAGCATATTTTGATGTTTTATGTGTTTTTTTGGCTGTTGAGTTCGGGGATACTATCAAACTAACAAACACAAAAATAACCTTGCGAGATCCCTACCACACCAATACATAATCCCTCTGACCTTTCTGGCATTTTCTCCTTTACATGGCCTGAAGACATGCAAACAGGCAGCATCCATTCTACTACAGCAGGCTTCATGAAATATCAAGTAGAGAGTAGGATCATCTGCACCATCCCTGAGGGAATGTTCTGCTGCAGTTTTTCTTTCTTTTTTTTCTCAGTCGTGATAAGCTTCTGCAACACTTTCTGACTGTATTGAAATGGGAGAACGCTCCTCTGTACCAGTTTCTTTCCAAAGTTAGGTGAAAATAAAACTTTTGGTTTTCAAGGACATATTTTACATTTTCTGTTCCTCCAGAGTTCACCTTGTTAATGTGCCCTAAATGATTTTACTGGATTGTAATGTTTCTCTAATGTTGCAGTAGTCTTGAACTGAAACAAAGGAACAAAAATAATGCCTCACAACTCTTCAGAAAATTTCAGAAATCATGTCATTGTTTACTGTAAGGAATGTGGTTATATGAATGAATAATTTCCAGCAAGATTTCTCTAAGTTATTTTGATCTGTGATAATAATCTGTCTTATTTAACAATAATTATTTATAGTTGCAACAGCTGGTTCGACTTCACTTTTAGCACATTTCTTCCACTGTAAAATGAACATTTCTGACATAAACATTGACAAAGTATGACTTGAAATACTGTTAATGTAACGTAATAGTTTGTCTTTTTTAAGATATTACCTGACACACAATCCTCAAAAGTGCATATATATTTTGACAAGGACCATACACAATGTGTAAAATGGTCAAACTGTGTTTCATTTCATTTTTATTCAATGAATTTTCAAGCAGCAATAAAAAAGAATCTGACTTTTATCCAACTTTTTTGCCCAGGTTACCAAGGTAACCACTGCACATTTTTATTAGCAGGTGACACCACATTGGGAGTGGGTGGTATAAAATAATAAAGGATGACTGACAGTTCTGTCTTGCACTTTATTGCATTAAATGTCACCAAAATAGAATTATGCCCTTTTTCTTGTTCAAACAGCTTTAAAACTAGATTAATCACAGATTTCATTTTAGGATCATTTTGAGGGCCAAAAAGAGGAAAAAAATCTTCCACTTTTATTTTCATTTGACATTTTCTTTTCTGCACTCAGATACTTTTACAGTTTACTGGTAGGCTGTGTTTTCACTCAGCTGTGGTCTATTGTTGTCAATAATCATCAGTTTGGAAGGAGGGAGTGAGTTAGAATGGTTGAATGGATGCTGTCAAAGCAATGCGGCATATTTAAACTCAATAAAATTTAAAATATGAATGCACATGTTTCCTCTTTAAATAAAAATGTAAGAATATGCATGCTTTGCGTTATTCTGGTACATTATGGTTAAAAGAGTTTTGCTGTAAGACTTATGCAGCCAGGGTTGCAGCTGAGCTACTGAATGTTTTAATGTATGAGGAGACTGGAATAATTGAGCAGTAGTTTAAACATGTGTGATCCCACTAGTCTGTAATCCTTGTAGTTACAGTGAAAGTTGCTTCTTTCTTTTCTGTTAAACTCTTGTGGATGCTGTGGTAATACAATGTCACAAATTGCATTCAAAATGAGTACATATTAGCAAATTTTGTTTTGGATTCCAAAGTGGTGCCATTTACAGTCTGCAAAGGGCTGGGTTCAAGTCCTAACTGAAGTCCTATCGACAAGGAGTTGCATGTTCTCCTCATGCGTGATCTGGCTATCTGACAAAATCCAAAAATATGCATGTTAGGTAAGTTCATCACTCCAAATAAAGTCTGTGTGAACAATCATCTGTGTGTTGCTGGAAATGGACCTCAGGTCTATCAAAGGATAACTTCCAAATAGTTTTTTTCCTTGTTCAAACAGTGACTAAAGCACTTTTTTTAATTAAACCACAATCTGAAGACCTTCAACTATATTTTCTTTTGGAAATCCCTCCTAATAACTGAGATGTCCTTGGTGCCAAAAATATTATGGACGAATGAACTGGGTGTATTAGTTTGAGAAATTATTAAATGTGGCTAATACAGATATTGTCTCTTTGATCACTTAATTCCAACACCAGTTCATGAAGATGAAACAGGTGCTGCACTGAGAGGATGGCTGCATCCTGCATGCCACACAGGATGGAAATAAAATGGTGTTTGTGTAAGAAAATATCAGTAATTCAGAAGGATTTAAAAGCTAAACTTATGCTGTTATAATGCCACACTCTCTGTGGTGTCGATTAACTCACAAAAAAGACTGGGACCAGAGATAACAAGTCTGATCCTGAAGTCTTAAAGCATTTAATTACTCCTCCTTATTTTGTCAAAACATCCTTCTTCTGAAACTCAACTTAAAACATCACCAAACTTGAACTTTTAGAACAAATGTAGCAAGAAATTAAATCTAACTTAGAAATAAGCTAAAACATCCATGTTTGGTTTCCACTTAGCTAAATCTCACTAAAGAGACAATGATTCATTCTTAAAAACTAGAAATGTGGTCTACATGCAATAAAGACTTCAGCTGCTAACTGTGGATAAAAGGTGATTGGGATTGATCGACTGGGCTAATTAAACCATTCTTTTAATGTGTTTCTTTAGGTTAGCTATGGATTTAAAAAGTATCGCTTTATTGTGTTTTTTGGACGTAAAAAAGGGTAAACTGACCTGGAATAGAAAACATGGGGAGTTTTCTGTGTAAAATATACACAGGCATAAAAGTTTAAGAATGAACAGAACCTACTCATGAAATGAAGGATCTCTTGCTGTTTCATAGTGTTCATTTGTCTTTGGCAATGTCAATGACAAATTGATTCCAAAAAGAATCAGTGATGTAAAGATTCATCTTAACTTCAGGGAGAACTACTGCTGATATCAAATATTTCTGAGTGAAAGAAAATCATTTCATGTACTCCATGTTCTTTTTTAATATTTGTCAACATGATTTAACAGAATCTTACATTTCTGTTAGATTATCATGATATAAATCTTATTTTTGGGGGTTTCCCTTATTGTAACTGAATCAAGTGCATCTTTCATTTTAGTGTTTTTTCCTTGGGAAATTTAACTTTCATTTGTTATTGATTCTTTCTTTCCTGAACAAGATTATAATGATGATCTTCTTCATTTACTTTTCATCTGTAGATGGAACAGAGGAAATTGTGCCAACATTTTTCATGAACTCATTGTCATGGTGATTTGTTGGTAGATTGTGTGAGGACCCAACTGCAGAACAGAGGAAACATGGAGTGAATTTTGAAAAAGGCTTAATGAAAGTGATGTACAAAAAAACTTAGAAATAGTGATGTTACGTGATGTGCCGAGGCTTCGGAGCGCGTGTGGAGTAATGGAGGGGGCGTTACTCGACACGCCCCCTTCCACGCGCTTTACGTTTCCGTAAAGCGCGTTGAAGCTTGCTTCATGTAGGGGAGGAGCCGAAAACGATTATGTCCGAAGCCTCGCTGCCTGGCTGTACCACGTGACTGCTTCAGGAAGTGATTCAGATTTTGGTGCGGGATTTGACAGTTTTATAAACCCCACAGGCTCCATTCAAAACGTGGGTTGTTGTAGGCGAGTTGCAGTCAGTTGAGAGAGTGGATAGATAGATAGATAGATAGATGAGGATTTCCCCTATGTGGGAACATTTTGATTTGATAAGCCCTAACAAGGAAAGGTGAAGTGAACATTTGCAGATGCATTAGGTTTGCTTATGAGGAACTGTATTCTTCACTGTTTCTTATCTTCTTTAAAGGTGAGGTGTTTATTGTACACTAATAACACAAGCATTAACCTATTCACTACCCCCTCCCTAGTTCCACAAGCACTTTCACTGTCCTCTGCCTGATTAAGCCCATGCCATTTTTCTAGAGTCACAGAAAAACATTATTACACAACATGCCATATCACATGACACTACTATTTTGGGAAAAATTACACACAGAGAATACATTCAAACAATATTTTATTATACACATATAATAAAATATGTGTATTTTTTTATATACATAAATTATATACATAATTTATGTATATAAATTATGTATATACATAATTTATATATGTACAAATTATTTTGTCCTACACCTTTTGTGAAGTCATTCCCAAGAGCCATAATAGACAAAAATTCAATCCATCACACGTGTTAAGATACAGCTGGCTGTGATTATACACCTGGCCAGTAGGTGGTTTTGTGTGCACATGAAGCCTCAAGAAATGAACTCTTTCTTGAACCATTTGGCTCAATGCCTCATGAGGCTTCATCTCACCATCACTACTTAGAAAGAATCAACAAAAAACCAAGGCAGAAAACACAAAATCCAAAGATGAAATCAAAGAGGAAATGTGACAGTAGTAGATCAAAGGATACAGTAAGTAGTGAGTGAGAAAGAGAAGATTAAATATTGGGGAGGTTACATGCTGAATAAAATACTTGGGTTGATGAGTTAACTGATTGCAGGTGTGAGCAAAGGGAGCAGGAAGCAGGTTGAGAAAAGGAAGAGAGACAAAGAGAGAGAGAAAGAGAGGGAAGGAAAGCAGCACAGGACAACATGAAATAATTCTAACACTAAAGAATAACCAGACTGAAGAAACCTAAGACAACTAGAGTAAGAAAGAACCATAAGAAATAAACATAGCTAGAAAATTAAGATAAACTGAACAAAAGGAAAACAGGAATGTTGTGTATGCCACACTAGTTCAAATAAAATAATGTCCAAGCAGATAACTGGAATAAGCACACGGCAACATTTATTCACGAACCAGGGACCACTCTTCTTCACAGGTTCAAACTCCACACTCTTCACACAGCGAGAGCGCCCCTTACAGAGGGTCACTAATTTCTGTGTCTGGAACACCACAAGGAACAAGGCAGATCTAACCAAACTAAGATAGTAGCACAAAAAATAATGAAGCAAGAATGAAATTAAACTACAAAACAACTAAACAACCTGGGATCTTAACAGTCATTTAGTGTAAATGTGGTTACCAACATCACAGGACCCCATGAGTTTTGAGAAGTATCACACAGAAGTGATGCCAGAGTGTAGAGAGGAAGCATCCTGTTCCATTCCTGGTTTGGTTAATGTCGTGCTAATGAAGAGAACCAATTTCTTCCAAATTAAAATTCATTGGCAAGAAGCTTAAATGCATCTGGTGGATACATTTTCATAAGCCCGGTCAGGCTTAGGGGCAGCACTTGAGGCGTTTCTGTGCTTGTAATAACTGAATTAAAATTTTATTAGAAGCAGCTAATTTCAAGTGAAGGAAATTACTCTGACAAGTCAAATGGTTTGTGGGGCACTGAACAGAAGCGAAGCAGGCACATTAGAGAGGCTTTTCACTCTTTGGTCTGTTCAATGTGGCTCATTCACTCTGCTGTGGAACATGTTTCTGGAGGGCAACCTTGTGTTTCTATGTGGTTTGAAAAATCAATCTCTCCTAAAAAATTATTGCTAACATGTTTTTCAATAAATATATTTCCAATGGGGCTATGAAACTGAAACCAGAAGTCAGTAAGAATCCTAGTAATCGACACATACAAAGGAATCACATCTAATGGTCCATTTATAACACTATTTGTTATAAAGTGGAACAACAAGGGATGAAAGAAATAAACAAATGCAGAGAAGAAGCTACACAAAAGCATTGAAAGCCTAGAAATGAGCTGAAATCAGTTCTAACTGATGGCCTGTAAAAAGCTTTTTCATTACCAAGAAGAACGACATGAGGGGTAAAAGCAAAGAGCTCTCTCAAGGCCTTGAGAAACTTATTGTTGCCAAATATTTTGAGAGCACTGGCTACAGAAGTATTTTTAGTTTTTTGAATGTTCCATTATCCCCTGTTGGGACAATAATCCAGAAGAAAAGTAAATAAATCAACGGCAAAGAGTTTAGAAAATCTTGGTATTAGTAAGTAAAATAGTACGTGATAGGTATTTTCTGAACCTACATGAAAAGAGAACCACAGACAACGTTTGAGTTTTTAAGCAAGTCTTTTGCGAAAGGAGAAGGCATAGCAGACCAGTTCCTCAATGTGTCTGCCATGCGTTCTCCTTGCTTAAAAACTCAAACGTTGTCTGTGGTTCTCTTTTCATGTAGGTTCAGAAAACATCTATCATTTTGGTGCCGTGACCCGGATTCGACCCGGGGTTGCTGCGGTATTCAGGCGACGGGGGCCTGCTTTGAACACTCTAATTTTTTCAAAGTAAATGCTTCGAGCCCCGGCAGGACACTCAGCTAAGAGTATCGAGGGGCCGCCGAGAGGCAGGGGCTGGGACAGACGGTGGCTTGCCTCGCGGCGGACCGTCAGCTCGATCCCGAGATCCAACTACGAGCTTTTTAACTGCAGCAACTTTAAGATATGCTATTGGAGCTGGAATTACCATGGCTGCTGGCACCAGACTTGCTTAAAAACTCAAACGTTGTCTGTGGTTCTCTTTTCATGTAGGTTCAGAAAATACCTATCAGTACGTTTCACTTGCACAGCACTGTTCACAGGAAAAAAGTGCTTTAAAACATAGCATTAAATGAAAACATATTAAAATAACGAAATGTAAAGAAAGGGATAAGTAAGGTATATACACACTTCTATATACACTCACTACAAAAATTTCCACTACTGAAAAAATGATGCAAAAAGTTATCTTAAAATTTGCTCCAGAACATTTAGAAAAGCCAGTGAAATACTGTGAACATATAATAAGTTGGGTTAAAAAAAACTAAATTATTAAATATCAATGCACATTGTGTTTTGAAGACTGGCTCAGTAAATCATTTCTAAAAAATATGCCAACATTTAAGCTGGGAGCTGGGAACAGTGCAGACATCACTGACCTAGAGACTAAACACGGTCGGCGTTTCAAGTACGGGGATACAGCAGAAAATACACAGAAAGAACAAAAGTTTCTCCATTAAAAATCTATACCAAATATTATAGTTAACAACCACAGCAAGTTTTAAATACATTTCAGCAAGCATGTTCAATACAATGTTCTCTTTGTAATCTCACATCAACTCACTTAATTTATGGACTTATTTGTTTCAATCTTGTAAATGTGCATATCTGGTGTAGATTTTATGTTAAAATTACAAATGTTGACAATTTTTTATTACAAATATATTTACTAACAAATATATCAAACTGTTCATGTCTCCTTGGTCAGGAAAGCAACAGCTGGCTGTGGTGGAGAATAATGAGGTTCTTCATCCAGAGACAAATCCCATTAAATCACAAGTGGGATGGCCCTGAAGAAACCTTCCCCCAAAATGCACTACTGTGAAAGGCAGTCGAAAGTTATAAAAGATAAAAATGAAACACAATTTGTTTCAATGAGCAATCTTTTCAATTTTAATTTCTTTTCTTTTTAATTTTTTTCATGTTTTACAGTAAACAGGGTCCAGGTAAAAAAGTGACTTTTGCTTTCTGAATCTTCAAAGTTGAGAAATAAACCAACAGTTCTGAGTTTTTTCCAATTCATTGCTGGATTATCAGACAACATCATGTCTTTTAACACAGGAGACAAATTCAAACCCTTCAAGAATACAAGCTGGCTATTTATTTAAAAAAGCAAATTAAAATTCTCAGTTGTAATTAAAATTGATAAAATAACTTACTAATTTTATTTGTTTTGCCATGGGAGGTATTTTGTATCACTGCACTATATAACTTAGTCATTCTACAGGGGATTTTTTTTTATCTCTAGGGAGTCATGGTATAAAGCAAAATGAATTTATGTAATTTTGCTTTCAGTGGCCTGCCCAATTCTTCATGTGGTCAACCATAGAGCAAAGGAAAACAAAGAGAATCAATCTGTTCTGCGGTCTGCTGTGCATTCCGATGATCTGTTGAAAACTATGTAAAGAAGAAATAATCCAACTCTGGAATGTTCTTTGTTTTCTTGTTTAAGATTTAAAGTTGTAGTAGGTAACTTTCATGCAAATGTATTTGTGCTTATTTGTTAAAACTGTCATGACAGTATAATAAAAGGCAGAGAGTATATGAGAATAGTGACACTCCTCTGCCCCCTTCCTGTGGTTCTACTACCATCCACAGAAATATGCATCTCCAGCTCAGAAACCACCAATCAGAGCCAAAAGGAAAGTCTTAGCATATTGTCAAATATGGCCGCTGATGATGACGGGTAAGGAAGACTAAGTTGTTTCTCTGGCAATTGCATAGCTGCAGAAAACTACAAGCAGCTATGCTTACACAATTGTAAGCATAGCTTACAATTGTAAGCTATGCTTAAAAAACAGCAGTTAAGCAGTTAAGCTATGCTTACACAAATTTGTAAGCTCAATTTTGAGCTTACAAAATTGAGCTCAATTGTGTAAGCTCAATTTTGAGCATACACAAGTTGATTGACATCTGCTCTGAATGGAAAACCAGTGTCTTGACTATCTGATGATCCATCCTACCTTGCACAGAACAAATACATATACACCTATGAAGTTTAGACCAATTACACAATAGATTAACATTGAATCAGGTGTGAAAGTTTCCTCAGAGGGGTTGTGACAAGAAGGTTCGGAACACGCGACTGAGAATAAAATAACATGATTTTCATTACGCTTGTAATGTAAAAACAAAAACTGATTTCGTCATTTCGGCCTTTACTCCAGTTTACCTCCATGTTCCATCCCGATGGACATCGAGCTAAGCCTTTTCCCAGTCAGTAAAAGGCAATAAGTGTGATTGGATAAACTGTAGCAGACCTCCAAGTATTCCTGCAAAGGTAAAAAACTGTATTTTAATCTCAGGTCTGATAGCAACAGATACTGGAGTTTCCTCCAAAGTTGGACCAAGCTTTCTGGTCCACTCCTAAAATAAGGAAACACCCTCATCTGTCCATGAATTTCAGACAGTTTTACTGTGGATTTTCCAAACAAGACAATCCAAGATCAACCTCAGGAAGTTACAGAATTTTCAGAAGGCACATACAAATTAAAATTTTACTCACAAGCACCTCTTTTCCAATGAAATGGAGAGTATTGGAAAACCGTATAAAATTGGATACTTTAGCAGAAAGGCAAGGCAGTTATGAGTGTAACTGGATATGGAGAGAGCAAATTACACCACTTGATCATAGTACCTGTTTAAGAGCAAGGGAATGTCACGAAGCGTGGATATAAAACAGCGAAGTGGAAGGTTTTTTTCTTCAGTTTTCATCATTCTTTCAGAGAAACCCCTGGAGCTTTCAGGTAAATGATTCAAATGTGAGAGTGAGAACACTGCATGCCATGAGATGAGACTTTAAACAAGATGGAATTAAATTAAAATGATACGCCATCTCTGGAGTGCGGGAAGAAAAAGTGTTTTCTTTTGAACGATCTGGCTTTCAATTCCGATTTGTCTTTTTTTTTTTTTGAAACACAGTCAAAAGCATTCGTCTCAGCTCCAACCTGCCTGGGTGAATATTTTAAAGTGGCTGTTTTTTTTTTCTTCTGATGGTTGGTCTTATTTTTCTGTTTCACTCAGAACTATGCTGAGATAATTCAAAGCTTCAACACAACAGTTTGTGCTACATTTTTGTTGCATTTAACATTTTTGAAATTCATATGTGGCGCTGTTCTTTTTAACAGAAAAATATCATGATGCCATTTAACTTGCCATGTTTGTTGGATTTCTAAGACAGGATAAAAGAGCAAAATATTTTTTTGAATTACAGACTCTCAATGTCCAACAATTAATCTTCTGTTTGAGGTTATCAATATTTTTAGACAATATTGATAGTAACTGCTGTTTTTTATCTCCAGCTTGTCATTAAACGTCTTTACTGGGGCTTTGGATTCTTGCACTTCTGTCAGGCAAATACTATAGTTCATAGATAGCATAGCATTTCTTATTAATTGAGGAACATTGTCGGCAATAAACATTGTTGATTTGTGGTGAACAGTGAATGTCAATGATTGAGTTTTTGGAACAAAATTGATTACAAGTTGTAAAATTTAATTGAATTCATCAAGATTTGGTTTTTAGTTGTGCCATATATTACTTGTCTTTATGACATAATAAGACAAAACAAGCCAATTTCAAATAGAGAGGAAGAAATTTGTGTTTAAATGCAGGTTTCACGGAAATATTGATCCTAAATACAGAACACCCACATCGTTCTCTGCCAACATTTCTTCACACAGCCAGATTGATGATACACTTCCTTTTATGTTTGAATATTTTCTCTTTGCACGTCATGCCATTCTGTAGATAAATTGAAAATAGGAAACAGCTTTGATTCTGCATTACTCATCAGCTATTTGCTGTGTGGAACTCTTCCTTCAGTGGTGGGAAATATTGATTGTTATGTTGTCAATCATAACAATCTGCACAGTGGCTGCACAGTGGTGCAGTGGGTAGCGCTGTTGCCTTGCAGCAAGAAGGTCCTGGGTTCGATTCCCGGCCCGGGGTCTTTCTGCACGGAGTTTGCATGTTCTCCCTGTGCATGCGTGGGTTCTCTCTGGGTACTCCGGCTTCCTCCCACAGTCCAAAAACATGGCTGTCAGGTTAATTGGCCTTCCCAAATTCTCCCTAGGTGTGTGTGTGTGTGGTTGTTTGTCCTGTTTGTCTTTGTGTTGCCCTGCGACAGACTGGCGACCTGTCCAGGGTGTACCCCACCTCTCACCCGGAACGCAGCTGGAGATAGGCACCAGCAACTCCCGACCCCGTTAGGGAGAAGGGTGACGGAACATGGATGGATGTTGTCAATCTGTTTTCTCACATGATGTTACACATGTCAACTCAGTAATACATTTTAAATAATTAGAAATGTTCTATATATACATACATATGTAGGGAGTCCCTTTTCCATTAGCATTTCAACCATTTCAACCTGCTCTTTCATTTCTCGTCCATGTTCCTATGTTCCTGCCCATATTTATGCCCAGATAGAGAGGAACATACTTTCTATGGAGACTCACCCAATTTTACTTGGACTGAACCAGACATTAACAGTGGAGAGAAGGCTTTTGTCTTCTCGATTGATCACACAAATTCAGGACAGGTTGTCCACACGGTAAAACATAGCAAAGCAAGTCATTGTGATAAATATGTCTCAGTACAAACTGTTCTTAATTTATCTAATTAGTAGTTTCATTTACATTCTGGCTTAAATTGTGGACAAAACCAAAATAAATTTTGAACTCAGACCTGGTTAGTTCAAGTCATCTACATTGAAATGGACACATAAAGAAGTTTCTATCCATTGTCAAAATCTTTGAATCTACATTTAGGCAACCTGAGGAACTCTTGTTTAAGAAGAAGGAGGAGCAAAACACAAAATCTTATGACTGTTTCAATTTTTCAAGTATTTCAGACTATTGTCAAAAACCACAAATAGCTGAGAAAAACCCAAGTATCAGCCAAGGAAGTCACTGTTGGTGGTTTGCTCTTGGATTAGATTAAATGGAAATATTCTGGTCAGTCATTTTCCACCTGCAACAATTACGTGTGTAAACTTTTAAAGAAAGACATATTTTATATTTTAATTTAACGTGATTTGATATAAAGAAAGTGTGGAATATCATCTGCCGGATCCTTTAGAAACTGCTCTGATAATTTCCTTTGAAAGACACGGTGACTATGGGGATTTGACCCGAAAATGTCCACCAGCTCCCGGATGACCTGAGCTTGGCACTGCATCATGCAGCAGCCATGATCTTCCATTTGTATGAGACCAGGGAGCCATTTATAGCAGTGAAGCCCTTTGAGGATGTAGGCAAGGTGTAATTATTCAGGAGCGAGTTAAGAAGGTCTTTCACATTTCTTCTGGCTCCCTGGACTCAGTAAATCAAAGTGTGGACATTAGTCACACTGAAAAGAAAAAAAGAGCTCTTTGGTAAAGGGAATTGAAAGTAGCACTCAGACTCTTTTGGTTGTACCTCCATCATGAAGCTAATACTTCCATTAGCCTGGTTAACAAAAAAGATCAAATTCTTTTCAACTTGACTTTTTTTTTTCTGTGAACAAATTTGCACATGAAAAAGGCAGGAGTTGACACTAAAGAAAGAACATGTCAATGCTCTTTGGTGGTTTCAGAATTCAATTAGTGCTTTCTTTTTCAGTTTTTGCCTCCAGCTTTCAACTTTTCATTTCATACTTTCTGATATTCACACATCATGACAAAGATGAGCGCAGTGTGCTGGATGACACACTAAGGGATTCAAATGGAGAGGTGGATGTAGTAGACAATGGCGTTAAATGACACCTGACATCTCTTTGTCTATTACGAATATACTGATAAAATAAAATAATGTTATAAAATAAAATACTGACATAGGTCCAGACTTAGTAATTAGTCTACTTTTCATTTCAAATTCTGACCGTGTATGACAGAGTTAGGGGGAGGGTAACATTTTTATGTTATTCAAACAGTAACTCCAGTAAGTTAATGTCAATTTAAATGCAAAAGTGCACGTAGTGAAAATTTTGATACCCCATTACATCAATTCAAGAGAATTAAAAGAAATGCAACGATTAAAAAGAAACAACAAGCTGCCATTCGTATGATTTGTGTTTTAGACTGAAAATAATGCAACTAAGAATAAAGTCAGTATCACAAAACCATTTCCAATGGCTAAATTCTTGGATAATGAGTGGAACTTTCTTAATATTTATATATCCTTTGTGTTATAACAATGAACTTGGCAGGCTGGACTCTATTGCTCAACTCAGACATTTTCCAGAGTCAAATAGTTTACCTTCTAGAAGGTAAAAGTATGAGAATCAGTGAGCAGAGGCTGTGTTGAAAAGGACATAAGGATCAAATATACCAAAGGCGAAGGACTAGAGAACAGCTGCACTGCTTGCTGCTAGAGACAAAGAGGTTCCTGTGTACACAGTGAATCAGTACACAGGAGGTGGAGGTGATTTTAGGCAGGTGTGTTCCCAGCCAGCTCAGACTGGCTGGGAACAGGCTGGCAGCAGAGGTGGGGCATGTCAAAGTTCACAAGTAAAAATTATTTGATAGAGCTGTCCTTGGTCAAAGTTTTTGGAATCCTTCCATAACCTTCCAACATCACTTTCCTGGAAGAATTTGTTCATGAGCTCACACAATAAAGCAGTGTGTTTGAGATGCTGGAGCTGGTAACGTCACTAAATAAAAAAATACACAAGCTCAGGGATCCTAACATAAAGGCCGAAAGTTATTAGGATTTTATTTTTTTATATTACATTTCTGCAGTATTAGCCTGAGATTATTAGGAAAATTAGGACTGAACACATGTTTACAATATTTGGTGTCACAAAGACAAATGAAAGAATGAATCGCATGATGAATAAATCTGAGCTTGATAAGTTCAGTTCTGTTAATTAATATTTTTTGAAGGACAGTTTTGCTTAAAGAGACATCATACTCATTTTGTCTATGGTTTTGGTTGTGTGTGGTCTTTATTTCTGTTTTATTTATTGTTTTTGGTTGTTGTCATTTATTTAAAATATTAAAAATGTCTTCTAGTTCCAGTGAGGAATAAAATGAAAGTTTATTTTCCTTTCAGAGGGGGAACTCGCATTATTTTGCCATTATCAGTGTATATCTTGAAAATAGTCTCCAGACAACATTAAGTTATGGTCCACAGAAGTTTCTTTTTTTTATTTTTATGAACATGTAATATTTAAATGAAGCAAAGAAGTCTGATATTTATTAAAAAGATGTTTTGTAATCAGTATAGATCCCCAAAGGTCCCATATATGTTATTTGTTAAAAAATTAATTTCAATTGATGGAATCAATCAAAGAAATGGCTTGAACTTTCTCCCTCTGCATCCATGAAGCCTCTTTTTGAACTCTTCTGAGATTTGGGGTCACTGTTCAGGTTTTAGTTGAGCTTTTGAGATGCTAATCAGCTGCTCATATTTGTAAAAGCAACACTTTGCAACAGTTTCGCATCATAAAAATAGTCTGAAACTAAGAAAGTAAGAGCAAAAGTCCTTCCATGTACATAGCATCACAAAAAATGTCCAAACATGTAACACCTCAATTACGAATTATGAACATCAGTCTACAAAAAGACTGATGTAGCAGTCTAACCAAAGCTAATGTAGCAGAGCTACTCCACCATGAGCAGCTCAGTTCTAAAGTCTGAGTGAATGACAGTGATTGGATGAACACTGTGGACATGACATGGGGTTCCAGAGAAATAAAGTCATTTTATTAGCATGTCTAACCTTAGATGTGACTAAGTTTGAACAAATTATTTTTCTTCCTTGTTGTGTTTGCTCTTGTTGGAATTAGACAGTCAATAAGTTCTACTGCGTTTGCCACTCAGGGCAATGACTCGCTCTGTGTCAATAAGAAAAGAAAATTGGCAAATGAACTTTGGACCAAGAATCTGCCTTTCCTCCTGGGAACATGTTAGCTGGCTGAGGAGATGCTGAGGAGATATGATGACTTTTCTTGACCTATATTTTACCAGTTTACTGAACGTATCCACGGGTGTTGAGCTGAGTACTCAGACATGCTGCAGGGATGTTTGCACCACAGCCTGATTATATTTTTGTGAAGAGCTGGCTGCCTGAACTTGTTGATCAGAATTCAGAGTCTGTGTCATGATCTTAAGCAGGTTGTTTCTGGTCAAAAACCCTTGAATGTGACTAAATTACAGCAATTCTGCACAATGTAACCATGATGATGTAAAAGACTCATTTTCATTTATAGTGAATAGTTGACAGTAGATGATGCTACTAAGAGTGGACAAATGATGATATTTAAGGGATTACTTTCTCCAGTAGAATCAGGTTGATTTTGATACTTTTGTTTCTTGTGAATAAGAGCAATATTTCCTGTTTGCACCTTTGCTTTCTTCTGAGCATTCAACAATTTTTTTTTTATTTATTTCAAACACGATAGAAGTGAACAACATGAAAAAGGAATGCAAAAGAAACAGTGTTGTACTACAGGAATCAACATGCATTAAAATTTGATTAAAGCAAAACAAAAAAAGAATCTGTAAAGAGGCAGAAGGCAATGAATGTAACAACTGCAGCCCCTCCGGTTGCAGTTTGCTGCTAATTTTGTCATTTGATATGATGCTTGATAATGTTTTTTATGTTTAAACTGGTTCTTATACTTTCCATTTGTTCCATCTGGTATGATATTGCATCTTTGAATGTTTTTCATGCTATTATATTTAATTTTTTTTATATCAGCCATGATATGACGCTCCAGAGCAAGAATCTTGGCAGTGCTTCTGCCTTCAGCCCACATGCTCTTCTCACTAACCCACAGGCTTGAACACTGAGCTTATTCTGAAATCCATCGGCTTCCTTCCTGTGTGGGAAAATTCAGCTGTTTGCCTTTATGACTCCTGTAAAGTTCAGCAGATTTTTTTGTTTTTTTTTTAGCATTTCTGTATCTACACCTACCTCTTCTAACGAATAACAACACAAAGCACAGCAATATTTTGCTCCCCACTAAATTCACGTTTTACATATTTTGTAATTTCATTTGGGTCTCTTCTGCTTCTAGAATCTGTCTAAGAACTAAGACAAATCATCCAGCCATTTTCTGGAGAAGTTAATGTACTTTTGGAAGTTAGTGCTTGTCTGAAAAACAAACTGATTGAAAAACCTCCCAATTATGAAGTCACAATTAACAGGCAGTGCCCACCACCTAGAAACCCAATCAGAGGTCCAGCATGTTTGGTCAGCTGGTTTATCTTTCTGTATGTTCTGTACAATGGCTGCTAAAAAAGACATGTTTTGTTGTTGACTTATCATCCAGAAACCACTTTCTGAATTCTTCTTGGTTCTGCTGGAGGCAGTTCTTGACAGCAACAATTCATGATTTCATGATATGGATCAGATGTTTTGAAGCGGTGTACTGTTGTATGTTAAATGGAAAACTTGTGTTTCAATACAAGTTGTCAACCTGCCTGACTTTTTTTGTTGCCTTTCTTCTTCATTTGTTCTTTAATGTCTTATACTTAAAAGTGCTTTAAACTTTGCTCCCCGCGTTTTAGGGTCAACTCAGCTTTTATTACTCTGAAATGAATTTAAACCCTTTCTGAAATGTTGCAACTTGTATTTGTATCTTCTTCTTTATCTCACTAAAGATCTGATGTCATTAAAGCCCACAGTTTATAATTTGCAGGCAGTGAAGCATAACAACACATACACAAAGAGCAGCAAAGTCAACTTCTGTGATTTGGTTTCTTTATTACATATTAGAAAAAAACTACAATTTTACTGTAAGGATGAAGATAAACAACTTGTTGGTCCTTTAAAAAAAAGAATAGCATGATTCGCTGGGCAGGAATGAATCAATTTTTCCAGTTTCTGCTTTCACAAGCTGTTTAGCACCATAAATGACAAACATGCCAGCAATAGAAAAATACAAGACTAAGGAATGCAAAAGAACAAATCACCCCTCAAATCCACCAGTGCGTGCAGACAGATGCACCCTGTCAATGAAAGGAGAGCCCCTCTCAGCAAATATTTGCCGTCTTTGAAAGTCTCTGAAAGCTTTTCAGGTTTCCCACAGGTCAAACAGATCTCACTGCGGTCCTCCCACCCTGGAGAAGGACAGAATACAATTCAGAATTTTTATAAAATCAATTTTTATCTTTATTTCTTGGCAAGTGAATTTCAGTGGGCAGAAGATAGACTGAATGAGGAGTAGCTTGTGTTCAGGGAAGCGTGTCTCTCTTTTACCTCCTTTCACAAGCTTGAGCTGTACGATTGGATTCTGGGTGTAGAGGCGTTTGGTCTGAACAACTCTTCAGCTGTCAGCCGGGGCGCTGGATCTCTGCTGTACCACGGGAAATGATCAGGCAGCAAACTTCTGTCTTGGAACTTCCAGTCTTATCTTGAAAACAGACAAGGAACAAAGATAGATTTTTTTTTCTCTATGTCTCATATTGAAATAAACTTTCACAAATATCATACTTGCCAAATTAAAAAGACATTAAGAATTGATTCTCCAAGTATTTATATTAATCTTACGATGTGTGCATAAAATACATTTTTATCTAGGGAAGAACAACTGCTGAAATTGGAGAAAAAATTAAGAAAGTTTCTTTCCTGTAAATCCAGGAAAAGAAACGCATTTTCTCTAAAAATGTCCCAGGTAACTAAATGGTTTGTCTTAAATAAATAAGGTGAAATCATTAATAGAAAATATTCCTGTCCAGCAGCACATATTGAATTTCTTTTATCTATCAGCCTGACTCAACACACTCAGTGGGCAGGGCTAAATATGCTATGTGGCCAACGTTTCTATGTGGCATTAGTGACCGTTTATTTTTTACCTGATAGCCTGTAGCAATATAAATATAAAATAATAATAGCCAATACTTATATTAATTCACCTGATTTAACCAATTTAAACCATTGTGGTTTAAAATTATTACACCTTGGCTATACATTTTGTTTATCCACTATATTTATTTCCAATTTTTTTTAAGTGGTGTAAATTTATTGGTATTTATTGAAAGCCTTATTGGACTATGGAACTTTTGTCCCTTTATGTCTACTGGTGGTGGTGTGTGTGAACAGCTTGGTCTCACTGTTACAATTAGTTATCTGCATTCTGCCACTTCTAATTTCCTACTTCCGACCATTGTGCGTTTAATGGGAGCCAAATTACTATTGATGCACGATATATCAGCATTAACATCAGTTTGTTGATTTGATAGTCATTTGTTTACATATCCGTATCACTCCAGTGAGTGAAATTGAGTCTATAATAACAACTGATGGTGGTTTTTGTTTGTGACAGTGGTAGTGATTGTGGATGTTTAGCTGAAGCAGAATATCAGGGGTTTGTTTTTTACAGTGTGAAAAAGGTAGAGAAACATATGTTATGTAGATGAATATTGGTAACACCCATAAGAGCAAAATAAAAATCCGATATGCTTTTTTAATTATCATTCGAGTCACTTGATGCCAAAACGATGCTTTAATTGGCCAAGTTTGTGCAACAAGTGGGAAGGAATCCTCTGAACAGACAGAGATTTAAAGATTTTAACTTTCATACAAATTGTATAGACTTGTGGATACATAGTTTGTTTTTTTGTTTGTTTTTTTGTCTTGACACTCACTTGAACAAAGGCGATCACAGTTTCATGATCTTTTCCTTGGAAGATGCCTCGTTTTGCTGCCCCCTGACCTCAGTCAGTGCCCCGGTTGAAGTGCTCCAGCATGGTGGCGTTGGTTCGCTCAAACAGCCACTGCTGGCTCAGAGAGGTGGGATCACACATGTTCATGAACACTCGGCGCTCGCTGGTGCTGCTGTCGATGCAGCTGTTACTGATGGGATGGTAGAGAGTCTTATCCTGGAGAACAGGAAACAACCACGGATTTTAAAATGCTCTGTTGTAGTCCTTCTTCTCAAACTACAGCCAGTAGGAATGTATGTTTAAGCAGTTAAATTTAGCACCAAAGCCGATACTCAAACATCTGGATTCAGTTTTGGTTCTTTATAGAAAATCAAGAGCAGTTTTGGAGCTCTGTACCTTTCTGTAGCGCCAAAGCTGATTCCCCTTCATGCCATGACAGTCGTACAGAGTGACAGGGCTGTTGTGTGAGACGGCATCAAAGCAGACCTTCCTCGTGTGATTGGGTTCACCCACTCGGATATCTTCCCTCCAACCAAATGTCAACACCTGTACAAAAACAGAAACACTGCAGCCGTTGAGCATTAATTTACTGAATTTAGGTTTAAATTACATCTAAGTTATTTGTAGGAAAAAAAAATTTCTTAATCTGACCAGCAACATAAAGTTCATTAGACTTCTCAATAGCAATGCATATCAATAACAACAGTTCAAGCAATTAGCCCCTAACTTTTCACACACACAGCTGACATCAGCATCACCTTTTCTGTGGTTGGTGGTCCAAATTTTGCTGGACAATAAATGACCCCTGTACTTACTGCGATAAACAATAATGTACAGAAACCATTTTCAAGTAATTTATTGATAATGGTGAAATAATGCAAGCTTAGTCTAAAAAATGTTGGTCTAAAAGACCAACATTTTATTAATTATAGTCAGTGACACTGACATGTCACTAAAGATTCTTTCTTGGATTTGCATAAGCAGACAGTTTTGAGTTATTCAACTTTAAATTTAAAAGCTAACAACACACATTATATCCAAGAAGGTGTAAATGTTTGGTTAAATAAATATTCACATATAAGTGACAGCTACCTGTCCATGGCTCCAGCTGATCTCCCCTCGACTTTTCACACAGTTCTCCAGGCGGATGGGACTCCCAGAGACAAAGTGTTTGATCTCCATACACATCCCACTTCCCACATTTCTTATCTAAACATAAACAAATAGACAAATAAAGAATTTGATTTGCATTGAATGACAGTCTTTTTACTTGTCTGACTTTTCTAGAAATATATAAAATGTGGAATAAGCCCTCCTTCTGCTGTTTTGAAGTTTAGTTTGAATTCATTTTACATGTGAGGGGTCTGGGCTTTCTTTTAGATCCTGGCTGTGCAGCTCTGATTCCCTGATGGGAGCCACAGCCTAATGGTGAGAGCTCAGAAATCCAAGTTATTGCAAACAAATATCATCACTATGTTAGCCCATGTAATTAAAAGCTTGAATTTTACTAACACTCAATCTCAACAGCAGTAGGTATTTCTTCTGGAGCAGTTAAAGCAGTGGCTGCCTTATTATGCAGGAAAATGATTGAAGAAGGAGATTAAACACAGAACATGGTCAGCTGTGATCCCCCCTCCAGGCTTTGGGGTTTGCATTACATTCTTGAGCTTCTGTGGTTCATTGGATAACTTTTATCACAATGATTTATGTTGCTATGTAGATGTTTAAATATCAGATTTGCTTTGTGAATATTAAAAGTAGCCTTTATAAACCACTTCTAAAAAAAATTAAAAACATAAATTTTATTTCTCTCTTTAATGCTTCCCTTTATTAGCTTTTTGTTAAATCCAGAAAAGAAGTTCAAATTCTTCTTCACATTCATAGAGTGTTTGATAATAATCAAACCTCTTCAGTTCGCTGAGTAATGATGTGCTATTGTGTGATGTTAGCCTATTTGTGACCATAAACATTTTAGATGAAAATAAATTCTCCTAATTTTAAAGGGGCATTAGTATGTATAATTCATTTTTTTAATTTTAATGTTATAATCTTATTCCTTCATCAGAAACCTACTGGTAGTGTTGCCCTGATTCGTTCATGACTAACCAGCAACATTTAGCAAACACCTGATGGATCTACACATGTGTTTAGCTTCGTCTCAGTGCAATACTGGCAAAAATGTTACTCAACTTTTAATAAGAGGAGGGACATTGTGAAGAAAGAGTTTCAGAAAGAGCAGGAGTTTTTAAAGAAAGAGAGACCCAATTTCAAGGTATTAAATTACAAAGTAAAATTTATTTTAAGTCATATTTGATAGATATAACAAATGAAGGCAAAGTAGTTACTTGATTTTTCTATGAAATGGCATTATGTGCCTGGAAATACATAATACTGCCCATGTAATCATCAAAAATTGTGTTTGTCAGTTACACTTCCCTTTAAAAGTTGTTCTTCTGATTTTTGTCAATTCATCTTTTTTGAAATTTTAAGCATAGTTAAGAATTATGTGAAATATAAATAATTTCATAAATGTTAGTGCAATTATTTACTTAATGCCTTTTTCATGGCACTGAGTCACTATGGACTCTCAATATGGATACAGTGATGCAACTTTAAGACATTTTTGCCTTTACCTCCCCCCATGCAGCCGCAGGGGGCTCCACAGGTGGATAATGTCTCGGCAAGTCCCAGGCCACTTCGCTCATGAACCACCTGAAGTTTTTGCAGCTCAGTCGGCTCCGCAACTCCTTCTGTGCCATCATGTCTCCGGCTGACAGGTGGCGGTACTCGGGCCGATGCTGGTACACATACTCGGCGTACTCGTCCATCCACACCTCCGCCACCCGTTTGAGATTCTGCAATCCATCGAATCGCTCTGTGTTAACACTATATTACAGTCATATCATCAAACAAACACAACAGTTCATAGATTTTTTTAAAAATCCTACTAGCATGTTTTACTTTATTGACTCTTTTGATACTGAAAGCCATCAGCATTGACACAAAGTGAGCCTTTAATAAAGAGAAAATCATTTAAATCTGTGAGAAGCAACAACACAAGGCCAAAGTTTTCTGCATTACAAATAGTGACCTCAAAATTTCATGTTAGAAAGGACGCCTGCTAACGCCGTTAGTTGGAATAAAACAACAGAGCTGCATTCTGCGCTCAGTTCCAACCTGAGAGGCGAAGGGCATACATAATGAATGGTGCTCGGCTGAATATCAGATGATTTAGCTCTTTAGGAGAATTATCCATTCTGTGGCAGTGCTTTAAAAACAAAGGAACTGAAGCACATTCTTCATCGCTGCACCTCTGTAGGCTCAGAGAAAAGATCTCCCTAACTAGCGACCACCAGGAGAGAGAGAAAGAAGAATGCAAACCGCACTGCATTCTTAATCTAACTCATCTGCAACTGATCACACTTTCCAACGTCTTTTTCCTGTTGCAAAGTATGTACAGCCTGTTTTAAATATGTTTGCTTAATTGCAGGCGAAAGCACAAACGTTTGTCCAGTTTAGTTCGTGGATTCATTTATCTCTGTGGAGAAACTCAGATGTTTGTTTATTTATGTAAAATCAACTTTTTTTTTAAGCTTTTGCACCTAGAACACAAAAACTCTCACATTTCCAAGCTCAACAGTTACATATGTTGATTTCTATCTGTACTGTAAACTAAGGTGTGTAAAAACTGCTTTTGACCCCAGTTTTTTTTTTGCCCTGAATGGATCTAATTTCCTACATACCTACATATCAGATTAACATTTTACTTCTGTCCAATGAACCAAATTGAAGGAATAATTGAAGGAACGTGATTCAGTATTGCAGCTTATGTATTTAAAGAAACCCTGCATTAATAAAAACGGGCTTAATTTAACAAGAAAGTCACAAAATCCTGGACATATGATGATGCAACAAACAGAATTTTAAAGCTGATTTTCTGTTTGTTCTTTTTTCTTTGGAAAGTTTTGATCTGCTGAAACAAATTTTGATTCCCACTAAAAAAAATAATGGAAGATTATTATGAGAATAACATTAAAATATATCCTGTATAATCTATATATTCACCTTCCTTTGCCAAAAGTAACTTTTTACTTAAATCAAGACATTTTATGCAGTCTCTTAGCACGGTTAATCTCTGCCCTCAGACCTAATATCTATAAAATGAACATTTTATCATAAAACATACTGCACTACCTTTGCCAAGCTGATCCCACCGGGAATCTTATAGGGAACATATTTCCGGTAGATGTGCCCCACCCTGGAGCAAGGGATGTCTTCCATCCGGCCACCACACATCCACACCTACAAAATGACATGTAGATATGTTGACTGAAAGAATCTAAAAGAAGGTGTGAAATTGATGCTAAGGTTTTACCTGACTGGTTTGAAAATCTCCAGTCATCTGATGAGATACAACTTCAAGCCAACAGTAGTTTGCAAAATACAAGCCAAAGCTGCAGAATCTCTTAAGAATAAAATTCCTAAAATACCTTTCAAATTCTTCAACAAAGATTTCAATTCTTTTCAAATCACAATAATGCAAAACAATTCACCCTTTTAGTAACTGTTCTTTTATTTTTGTGACTTATTTTGTGACATAGCAGACACTGAATTACATTTTCATGACTTTAATCTTCATTCAACGTAAAGAAAAGAGTCATTCTTCTCCCAGTTGGCTCCTGATGCTGAAAATAAACCAGGAGAAAAAATAAATAAATAAAAAGGACGAGAAAGAAAAGACGACTTAACTAAAGCAGGCAAACTGGAAAAAGGGGCTTTGTCTTTCACAAGAAAAGCTAAATGCAAGCTAGAGAAGCTAGAGGGCAACGAGAACATGGAGAGAGGAAGAAAGAAAGGAAGGATGGAAATAAGAAAGGAAAGAAAGAGATGAGGTAAGAATAAAAAAAGCAATGTAAAGAAGAAAGGAAGGGAGGAAGGAAATTGAAGGAGCAAAGGAAGAACTCACTGAGGAAAGAAAGACAGAATGAAATTAAGAAAAAATGAAAAATAATCCATGCATTAATAGGATGAGGGAGAAAGTAGGAAAGATGGAAGCAAAGAAGGAAATAAATAAAAGGACAGGTGGTTGAGTAGAAACCCTGAACTCAGGAGGTTTGTGCTGCAATACAAATAAAAAACAACTTGAATTTTGAGCTTTTACATAATTGCTGAGGTCATCTGGTTGTTAAATTGAGCTTTTAGAAGCTTTTGTTCTCATCCACCTCGGCTCTAAATAAACACATCTTTGTCTCTTTAATGTTAGTTTAATAAATTGTGTCTGAAGAGCGGCTCTGTCTGTGTGTCTATGAAATGGTGAATCAGGAAAATGTATTATCCCTCTACTCTGCATGTAAGGCTGCAATGTGTTCAGACATTGGCTCGCTGTGTGAGCTGGAGACATTCAGTGCTCCCACACCAGTGTTTCCAGTATGAAACTCCAGATTAACCAACTAAACGATTGTGTTCCAAACACAAGCAAGGCCTGGTTTGTCGGTGAGAGCAGCAGTTTGCTTGTAGGGATTAGTATGAGAGCCTGTTAATCTCCACCTCAGGAGACTGGCTGTCTGTGGCATATCAGCTTATGGGGATCTTAATAAAGACAAAACCAAATTGAATATCTGAGCACATAAAGTAGACCTAGGAGGCACAGCAAGGCATGTGCTGATAGAATAATTTCTTACCATGATAATCCTGGCTGAAATAATAAACTTGGTGTGGGATATTATCTCACTAATTACTTAAATAAGATGAAAAGCTTCAGATGAGAGTTAAAAACATCAGAGCCTTTCTGGCTGTGCCCGTCGCTGGGTCAGGAGGAGGTTTGTCATTCATTTCACACTCAAAGCTACAAATAGAAGGAATTTTCACTTCTTAGAGCCCGCTTAGCTCCAAGGCAGACTTATTTGAATTATACAGTATGTGTGTAATACAGATATTTCCCATCTAATTTTAACTGATAACCAATGCCGGTACAAACGTTTAATCATAAAACCACTTCTACAGCAATGTGTCATTTCAATTATGCTATTTGACTGAAATTAAGAGACATTTGGGGATGTGAGAGGGAGAACCATTTGTATTTAATACACAAGTTGGTATTTTTGCTTACTCAGCATTTTTAGGGAAAATTGTGACCATCATCTGATTTTAACAGCATGCTGATTAAACTTATCTATAATTTGGTGAATAATTAAAAAACTGGCATACAATCAGGAACAGTCAGTTTGACATTAAGTCAAGTGAATGGCTTCCAAACCGTTCAGCCTCTGACCCAAAGAGACTGAAATTGATTCTTTTCTTTTACCTTCATGCTTACTCACAACTTTCTATATGCTGTAAAAGCACTAAGTCCCACAAAGTATTTTCTGTCTAGTTTGTTGTGGAAATTAGTACACTTGAAAAAAGACAAACATAACTCACAAGTAACTTTTCACCAGGATATACTTGGTCAATACTTTTGTAATACTGATTAAAAAGTATTTGTTCCACAGAGATTATTTCATTTATATCATGAGAAAATTTTATTTTTATATGTGAAATAATCTGTCAGTGCAACTAGTACTTTTTTAACATTAATATTAAGAGTTATTTATTTAAAACAAGGTAGTATATTGTTGAAAAGTGATTGGTAAACTAGTTTTGTCTTATTTCAAATGTGCTAGGATATTTGCAGTAGAAACTAGACATAAATGTTTGTCTAGATTCTCTGTGTTAGCAGTGTTAGTTTATTTTAGTTGACCTAAAAGCAGAAAGATTTTGTCTGATTTATCTGATAGCAAAAGAGCTTACTCTAGTTTTTTTTTTTTTTTTTTTTCAAACATATGTAAATATCTATATTCAGTTGTAGACATTTATCTTTTTTTACCTTGAAGGAGATCTCATATTGTTCTCCTCCCCAGATTTCCAGGCCGGTGTCGTATCCTCCCAGCTCCCAGAACCACTTCCTGTCAACAGCAAACAGTCCACCTGCCATCACCGGAGACCTGGAAGATGAAGTAAAGCAGGAACAGTTACGCATTGCTTTGACAATGGGAGTTGCTGCTGGCCTACAAAAGGTATATTTTCTGAGTCTTGGATAACAACTGCAGCATATGAGCCTGCTGAGTTTATACTGTATGTCATTTTGGCTTATGTGTATTTTAAATACCGATCTGATTTCCTAGCAAAGCCACACTTTTTGGTTGACTGAAACCAAAATTACTAAATCTGCAAGGAGTAGAACTAATTTTAGGCTAAACTGTATAGACCTACTTGCTATTTGAAGCATAAATATGTTTTAAGTATATAGTAGATCCTTGTTTTACTTCTAGCAAAACAAAGATCCAATAACTAAATAGTCCTTAAACATCTTTTCAATATCAACAAGATGGTTGTTCAACCAATTAGAGACTATTCACTGTACAACCTAGCCTTTATTAAGTTGTAACTAAGTTAACTATAAATTACTACAGTTCTTGGAGGATTTCCTTTCTTTGCTTTGCTTAAACCTGGAGACGGTTCTAAGAAAATTGTATATTTATCGCAACACTACTTCCTAACACATAAAGATGTACAGAGAGAACCACCCATTAGCTCGTTATAGACTCTCTGAGCTGCGGATTGGAGGGCTTGTTAGCGTCTGATGAACTTGACTGTTGCTGCTGCACACCTGAGGCAAAAAATTAGGGCAGCAAGTGAATGCACAAACACTTGTTTGTTTTAGCCTTCAATGAAATCTCCTTCTGGCAAACGCATTATTAAACAAACCGATCTGTCTTGTCTACCCATCAACAACTGTATTATCCAGTGCAAGGAATGCACTAAGCTGCACATAAAGGTGCTCAACGTTGTTATAGCTACTGGCCTTTGATTAAATAGAAGATCGGAGGCAGCATCCCTAAAGGTGGTCTTTTCTTGCCAAATTTGTCCCCGAGGAGGATCAATTAAAGGCAAACGGGGCAGATTTTGTTCAGTCAGCCAAGAGAAAACCTCTGGGGCTTTCTTCATACCACAGGACCACTAAGCAGAAAAGATCCCCACGGTGAAAAACCGACAGGTCTTTGCAGTTTTTAAAAGACATAAACACAATCAAAGCAACACAGCAGATACTGAAGATATTCATGGGCGTCTTTTAAACACCAGAGTCAGTACAATGTTATATTTTTAACTTCTTGTTTTAGTAAGAAGAAGCTAAGAAGATAAAAACCTTTGATCCACAATACAAATAGTCATAGCATAACTTCTGGGTGATGATATATTATTCTTGTATAGGCAGCAAGAACCTTACCAGATTATGGGTAGGATATTTATACTATTAACAGGTATCCCTAACAATATTTATTAACTAAATTATTACTAAAAATGATGACGGAATAACTTTTGTGAAAAGAATCTGAATAAGCCACATAACTCAACAGTTTTTGAAAATATTTTTAACTTTTCTTAAATTATAGTTGAGCAATTTTGACTCTTCTTTCCAATATTGCTTCATTGTTTCCAAGAACCAATGTGTATTTATTAGTAATCTTGTCTTTTCATTATATTCTGATATTTAAAACATTAAAATTTAAACAGTTTTATTTTGTAATGTCTATAGTGCACCACTGCTCTCAATCTAAGCAGATGAGGCAAAGTTCATTGTTTCATTCTGCATTTGGTCTTTATAAGTGGATTTCTGTCAAATCAACAAAATAATTTCTTGTTTTCACCTTTTCAAATATGTTTTCTTCTGTAAAAATATGTGCTAAGTTAAAGAACATTACATTGTTTCAGTTGCATTGCCTTTTGAAATTCAGCTACAAAATGTCCAAATTTTAATTTTATAGATTTCACTATGGAGTGAAATCTATGAAATCAAGTATTTTTTTAGTGTAAGACCATTGAAATGGAAACTCAATCCGGAGATATTAATCCATTGTTTATGGTATACTTATGTTTATGGTTCAACTCCATCACATTTCTGGACATTGCATTTACTCACTCAAAAGGCTCAGTGGGATCATCCCTCTTCATCTCTGGAGGAATGGGGATCCGTTTGTAGTACATTTCCCAATCAAAGGCCCCCCGCATGGCATCCCCCGCCTGTGTGTCATACCCAAAGTGGTCGTGGTCGATGACATCTATCATGGGACACACAATGGTCTTCCGGTTCTGGGCAATCCGGTCTAAAAAACACAGAGGGATACATTTGATTGTGTCTTAAAAACAATGGGCACTATACTGAATAATATGCAAATATGACTTCAAGTCATTTGACAGATATTTGAAGGGATCGGAATTTTTCTTTTTTTTCAAGAAAGATATTCAGAGTGTTTTCTGTGAGGTTTACTTTACATAGCTGACTAAGAAGTCAACTATGATATTTTCTCTCTCAGTTAATGCACTTTGGTTTCAAAATTCACTCACTTATTTTTACCTGAGTAACTTTTTTTGGGAAAAAAAAAATACTTATTTTTATTATGCTATGCTTTCTACTTTTACTTAAGCAACTTTATAATGAAGTATCGCTTGAGTAAAATGTTTGGATTCTCTCCCCACTGTGATTAACAACCCTGACTGATCAGGCTTGTTTTGACACAGCCACACACCTGCAGTTTTCTTTATAGTTTCATAAATATTCTACTGCAAGAAGTTGATGTGAATTTTTTTTTCTTTTGCTTGATTTTCCAAATTGTAATTATGTTATATGAGTCATTTACATTGAGGTCCTCAAAATGCCAAAATTTTCACATAACTTTATATTTTTGTCTGTCTGATTATGTAATGTCTAAATATTAAATGACTGATGTTTTGAGCACTTGAGAAACCTTTTTACCAGATAGTTTCTAGAATACTGCAGCCTCATTACCACAATCCAAGTGACAGACTTTCATCCGATCCCACCTTGATTTGGAAAGAGTTCCATGGGGCGGTAATCCGGGTTAAATGTTCTACTGTAAAATGAGTTGGAGTCGTGCGGAGCTGAACACTCGTCCTTAATGGCAAAAAGGGTCATTGAGAAAGTGAAAATGTGTTTGTGAGCAAATCCATGAGACAGGGGAAGAGGCACTCAGTCTCCCAGTGGGGTTGATGTGCCTGTAAATGTCTCTGTGTCATTTAGCGGGCAACTTGATTGGTTCTACATTCAAGAAAGGAGTTTCAAAGCATGATCAACTCATCAGGAGTGATAAAATTTTAGGAAAATCACAACATTTTATAATACTATGCAAGTTTTTTATGACCTGACCTGATTTTTCTGATGTGTCAAATTGGGTTGCTGACTTGAGAACTGAAAGTGTATTTCTGATGGAATTGCCAAAAACAGCCTAGAAATGTGTAGTTTTAGAGGATTAGGCCAAGCTTTTACATTTGCTTTAAATCAATCTATGACCACCTATAAAAGGTAAATATGTATAATTTTCTAGTGTTCTTCAGAACCAAAAAAAGCCAGCATGTATACTTTGCAATTAAAGGTACCAACATTTATGAATTTACGTTGCTGTAAATTTTGGTATATTTAGGTATATTGTTATTCTTTAAAAAACAGTCTTGTCAAAATTTGTTTGCTTTATTATGGCTTGCCTGCGTTCTACTCAGCAGTAGCGACAGACCAAGTATCACTACAAAGTTAAAGTACCAATGTTTAACACTGTGGAAACACAAGAAAGAGATGAGAATCTTTTTTGATTTATGGCCTCATTTGTTCTTAGATTTTAAAAGTAAACCTTTGCTGTAAATGTCATCAAATGTCAAATGTTAGGCAATAAACATATCATGTTTACTTGCATACCTTTTTCTGAAATTATTAAATAGGTATTGTTAGCAAACAAAATATTTGATACTTAAAAGCCTAAACATGTATAAGTTTAGGGACAAAATACTTACAGAAAAATATATAAGAAAACAAATAACCTTCTAGAAGACAGTTTTAAACATATTCAACATAAATGTTCCCTACCCATAAGATAATCAAAGAAACAGAAGTTTTTGCCAGGAGGAGAAACAGCCCTCCACTTATATGTTAATACTCAAACTTACAAGTAGTTTAAGCGAATGTGCATGATGGTAGGATTTCCAAACACATTTGGGACCTGAGATAAAATGGATATTTGTGGTTTTGCCACAGACGGAGCTTGTAATTATATAAAAATGGAACAATGGTAATCATCAAGCCAAAACTGCCATTTGAAGATGCTTCAGAAATATCTATATTCATAACATGTTTTTGAAGTATATGAAATCTAAAGGGGATGCAAAATTCATATTTTGCAATTTTTTTTTTTTTTTACTTCCACTTCTGTGTCTACTGCTTCGAAAAGTAGCTCAGGTGCTTAAAAAAAAAACCATCAGCTTTTGTCACTAGACTTATGATTTTTGGTGTCTGGAAAACGTTTTGAAGACCTCTCAAATGTTAAGTCAACTGATCTCCAGAATGTTTGACCAGCTGGTTTCACCACTGTGCAATAATAAGATAAGTTTTTTGTTGTTGACTTACCATCCAGAAACCACTTGTTGCATTCTTTTTGGTTGTGCAGGAGGCTCCACTTTTGCTTTTCAAAGGTGCATCATTGTATAATTGCAGCTTTTTGTTTATAAACATGCAAGTGTAAATACTGAGTTGAGGGAGCGTGCCCAACAGCAGTTTATTTGGATTTAAAGTGGAAGAGGCCCTATAACAGCTCATTCTGAAAGGGGCTTCAAATAGGCAGAACTAAGCAAACTTAAATCTAATTATCTATTAGTTATTTTCTGCAAAAAAATTAATGAACATGTTGTATAGCCTATAGACCTATTCTGGCCTGTTCAATGAAGCAAAATAGGCATAACCATTAAAATTAAAATGTGCATGCTTGTGCGATATAAGTGGCAGACATTTTTTATATTTTTGAATTCCTTTGCGTGTTCCTCACCCAGTAGAGGCGGCAGCCAGTTGACATTGGCCTCACAGTGAGAGTCCAGGAAGGTGATGACCTCCCCTGTGGCGGCGGCGGCTCCCAGCAGCCGAGTCCTGATCAGACCCTCCCTCTTCTTCGTCCTCAGGATGTGAACCTTGGGTATTCTCATCATGTAATCCTCCAGGGCTACCTTCAGGTGCTCTTCACAGAAGAAAGGGGAGTAATGGTGATGGGGTAAATATTTCTTTCCATTTTTCTGGTTACAGTGATTGCTTTAAAAAACTTGTATTTTATACATCCATTATTTGTTTTCAGCTTGACTCTTTCTTCCCCACGAAAGACCAGACCAACCCCCTCATTGCTGCAGACGAAGCCCCGACGTATCTGTCAATCCGAGCTGCATATATTAACCAGTTTAAACTGCTATTGACTAATGTCAATGCAATATTGAACACTGAGCCTCGGCAGTACACTCAATATCAGTGTATACAGTATATATATACTGCCTGGCCAAAAAAAAAGTCGCCACCAAAAAATGGTCACACTCTCTAATATTTTGTTGGACCGCCTTTAGCTTTGATTACAGCCCGCATTCGCTGTGGCATTGTTTCAATAAGCTTCTGAAGTGTCACAAGATTTATTTCCATACAGTGTTGCATTAATTTTTCACCAAGATCTTGTATTGATGATGGGAGAGTCTGACCACTGCGCAAAGCCTTCTCCAGCACATCCCAAAGATTCTCAATGGGGTTAAAGTCTGGACTCTGTGGTGGCCAATCCATGTGTGAAAAAGATGTCTCATGCTCCCTGAACCGCTCTTTCACAATTTGAGCCCAATGAATCCTGGCATTGTCATCTTGGAATATGCCCGTTCCATTTGGGAAGAAAAAATCCATTGATGGAATAACTTGGTCATTCAGTATATTCAGGTAGTCAGCTGACCTCATTCTTTGGGGACACAATGTTGCTGAACCTAGACCTGACCAACTGCAGCAACCCCAGATCATAATACTGCCCCCACAGGCTTGTACAGTAGGCACTAGGCATGATGGGTGCATCACTTCACCTGCCTCTCTTCTTACCCTGATGCGCCCATCACTCTGGAACAGGGTAAATCTGGACTCATCAGACCACATGACCCTCTTCCATTCCTCCAGAGTTCAATCTTTATGCTCCCTAGCAAACTGAAGCCTTTTTTTCTGGTTAGCCTTACTGATTAGAGGTTTTCTTATGGCTACACAGCTGTTCAATCCCAACCCCTTGAGTTCCCTTCGCATTGTGTGTGTGGAAATGCTTTTGCATTCTAAATTAAACATACTCCTGAGTTCTGCTGTTGTGTTTCTTCGATTTGATTTGACCAAACTTTTAAGTAATCGCCAATTACGGTCATTCAGGATTTTTTCCGACCACATTTCTTCCTGGAAGACGATGGTTCCCCACCATCCTTCCAGTTTTTTATGATGCTTTGGACAGTTCTTAACCCAATTCCAGTAGTTTCTGCAATTTCCTTCTATGTTTTCTCTGCTTGATGCATGCCAATGATTTGACCCTTCTTGAACAGACTAACATCTTTTCCATGACCACAGGATGTGTCTTTTGCCATGGTTGTTTGAGAAATGAGGAGTTACTCATTGCATCAGCTGGGGTTAAATAACTTGTAGCCAGCTGAAAGATAATCGCCTATTATCCAATAGGAGGCTGGTACCTATTTGCTTAGTTAAATCCAGGTGGCGACTTTTATTTTGGCCAGGCAGTGTATTTAACACTTATTTTTACACGTAAAAGGGATGATTCTTTTTTCTTTTTTTCTTTTTTTTATTCTCTTCTTTGGATTGAATGCTGAAAGATGATAAGAACGTTGGCTCTCAGAGCTCTCAGTGGTTTAAAGGAGTCAAAACATGACATATGACTTTGACAGCTTCTTTACAAACAGCCACAATGCAGCCTGTCTGAAATTGACCTTTTCAATTTATCTTTGAAAAACTTTTATTTGCTTTATTTGCTTCAGAAATACTCCCTGACCTGCAGTAAAAGAAAAAGAATTCAGAAGGAGTTTTAATCCTTTTAGGTTTTTATGAGTGGAAATGAAAAATTATCCACACACCACCCTTATGACATGTATGACTGTTTTTGGTCAATTATTTCTACCTCTAATTGAAAACATTGACTGAACTATACTGGATTGAAATTGGACATAACCAGTTATGGATTGAAAACTTTTCTCAGATTTAAGTAATACAAACACCATAATGACTCAAGTACCTCCAGGCACCCAAGAAAACCTGACTCTTGTTGTTTCAACAAGTCTAACCACTCTGCTTCTGACACAACTTTCTGCCAAGATGGAAGGCAATGTGGCGTTAAATTCTGTTTTACAAACAGCTGCCTTTTTGAACTAATCCTTTAATTCTGAAAGCACACTGTTGTAAAAAAAAAAACAGCTTGGATATGAGTGCATCCAAAGCTAATCCCAAATCAAATCCTTTCATCCTTTTTGGAGTGATTTCAAATTACAGCCTTTTCTCCTTTTTTTGCAGATTGCATCTGAACCTACTGAAGGTCAGCTTCGTTTACTGAGAGCATCTTTACTTTCTTTACTTTCTTCATCACTGACCTGCAAAACACTGTGAAATATGACTTTGCAGCAAGGACAGAGGGTGTCCCAGAGGTCAGCCTCATACGCCAAGGAACTGTGTCCTCTGCGTGCGCTCCCGCACTCCCATTAAAAACAGACCATTACACGGAGGGCTGTGTGTCTTTATGAATGCAACGCTTTACAAGGAGAGGCTTACATCATCCTGGTAGCGACAAAAAACGAGGAAAAATTAATCAGAGCACATTTGGTCCTTGTGTGAAAAGGCTCTGTTCATGGAGAGGTGAGGGAATATGATCGAGGCATTTAATTATGATTGGTTAATTTCCCTGAATGAATTGGAATACAGCTCATACTGTTTACCAAATGCAAGGAGGCCATTAATCAATGTAATGAGAGTGAGCTAATGTCGGCAAACACATTAGTCTTTATTAAAACGTGCCGGAGAGGACGGAGGAGAGATGAGGATGCTGAGGTCACTTCAGAGCTTTGAAAAGATTTTGGAATGACCCAAAGAACTTCATATTATCTATCCATCCATCTATACATCCATTGTTTTCCACTATTTTCTCTCCCGCTGATCTTGGAGGATCCTAGGCTGTATCAAAGCCAGAAGATAAAAATACACAAATGGAAGTCATCATCAAACGCCTGAATCACTTCTGCTGACTTCTTTCAATTCAGAGGAGCAGCATCAAAACTCTCAATTCCACCCAGTAATAATTTTATCTGCTAATAACCGGGATGTCATTCTGCTTATCATCCTTATGTGCAAGTCACCAGACATTCTAACGCTGCAAAATCCTCCCTTATAGCACAGTAGAGTTTGATTGTTTTAGGAAAGCTGGTCCTGGGATATAGAGTCTACTGGACAGTTGACCTTAAATTGTATGCAAAATTCACATTTCGAATTCTTTATAATTACATTTGGGTCTCAATTTGAAAAATTTGACATAATTCTCTAATGTATTTGAATTCACTGAAATAGGTGTTCAAGAGAACTCCCACTGGCCGCAGGTAGCCTGAGGCATTTCACCAAAATTCAATTAGTCTTGGATCCAACATCATATGCAGTGAATTAATCTTCAGACTCTGGCATATCATAACCAGAGCTACTCATTTTTTCTCCCTAATTATTTCCTCGTCCTTGAGAACTCCATTACTCTCTTAATTTTCTTCCTGAGTCCAAGGTCATTGTTCACTTGACTCACATTTTGGACACGGGGATAAAGTCAAACATCTTCATACATTTTTTTGGATGTTTTTCAAAATATTTATCTTTTAAAGTAATTTAAAACCTTTAGTACATCTTTATGAGAATAACTTATCAGGTCATACAAAAAACATTATCTAGAGAAAATAAATAAAAAGGAAAGGCCTGATATGAGAGGCAAACCTACTTGACACACTATTGGCAACTAATCCATTCATTTTTCTTGGAGTTGACTTACACAGAAGACTATGGGTGGTATAGCTTCTGTGGTAGTGCTGCCTATTCTAAACTACTAAAATAGGCAGTTATAAGTGTTTTTAGAGGGAATCTCAAGTATAGTTTCAAGCTATTCACAAGTGGTTGTGTGGATAGCAGGGCTCCACCCTGAATCAACACCACTAAGTTGTTTAAAGATGTATAAATAATAAGCAAGTTTAAAGATGTATAAATAAATCAAACATTAGCAAACATAAATAAAGGAGTAAAAGGTGCATCTGATAACGTGAAGGCATTGACATTTTGAGTAGAGGCCAAACAGTTTAGGAACAAGTGTTTCAACTTGTTTTATTTTTTTGTTGCTCTGACCAGTTTGTGCTCAATTTATGAAGTGTATCTCCAATTTTATAAAGACAAAGTAAAAGATGTGGACATTTCAGCTGTTTTAATTTCAGTCAAGAGTTTACATTTGGCTTGAAAGTGAAGCTACTTTAGTTTTCAGTGCCATTATGATTTAAGTGTTGTATATTCTATGAATACAGAGTTGATTGAATAACAGACATCTGCTGCCTGTGGCTCATTGTGATGTGATGTGGAAAATCTGTATACTTTATCAGCCCACCAAGCTGATAATGTTGGTATGTAAACAAACCAGCTTTACATGTGCTGGTTCACAAGATTTATACTTTCAAGCTTAGAAGTATGACAAAAAAACAGAAAAAAAATTCCATATGTTCATGCCAACTAGTGGAGAAACTGGGCTATATTTTCATAGAAAATACACATTGATTGACAAAGATTAGAGTTTGCAACCATTTGGTTGTACATTAACCAATAAAACTGCATGTTTTAATTTTTTATGAAGTCTACAAATATCTGCTTTGTGAGAGATACTTGGTGTGGTATTTAAAAAAAATCTTTTGATGGTTTTGTCCTGAAGTTTGGTCAATTGTTGGCTGCTGCCCCACCTGAAGGTTAAAACCCAAAGTTTGCAGAACAGTGTGGATTACATTGCATTTGGTTTTGCACACCGTTAGACTCTACCATGTGATCGTTAGACTCTACCATGTGATCCACACAAAATACAGACTGATGTTGCTCATAAAGACAAAGGCATCACTGATATGGTGAGTTTTCTGCTACTCGGCTTTTGCTAAAGCTGAGAAAAGAGACCAAGAAGCACCAAAGCGAGTCCACGGCAGATGCAATGGAAACTGTAGCAATTTGAATATGCTTATTGTTAAAACCATCAAATCCTTGAGGAAGAGATTTCAAAACCAGGCGATGTGAGTTTGGAGAACTACTCAGCTTCCAAAAACTGAATGGTGGGGAATTGCACAGCCAGTGTGACAGGCTGCGCACTGAGTACTGGACATGAATTTGACATTGATGGAACAGAGCTGGCTGTGGAAATCAGCAATCTGCCAACCCTGCCTTCTGATAACATGACTGCACTGGAGCTTTTTGCTTTCATCCAAAAAAAACAACAACATTATATCCAAATCGATGTATTTTCCAGGAGATTGCCTACACTCTCCTTCACCCCTCTGGTCTTGCCATAATCAGACTTAGTAAAGAAAACAGCAATGTGTTTTGCATTATAGGAACAAAGTTAATTCATAATGTTTTTGTTGTAGTTTTTGTATTCAGATTTTGGTGGTATTTAAGTGTTATTCAATTTTATTTCTGCTCATTTACAAAATAAACCAGGTTATTATCATTATTGTTTTTATTATAGTTAAATTCTATTTTGTTACTAATAAGTTCTTTATTAAAAATTCACATCAGCAATCATGACTGAGCATTTAACTGAGACTCTGCTAAAGGTTTAAATGTGTCAGTGAAGTGGACAGCAGTAAAAAGTCCTTAGAAAATGCAAACATTTGATGCAACTTAATGAAACATAAAGGACCTGCGACCATGGAGAGACGTTGGGTACCAGGAACATTGTGCCTGGAAATAACCTACTCTGTTCAATACGATGAAAATTTTTGTCTGTTTGCTGCAGTCTCAAACATGGTATTTGGTTTTCAATATTCATTAGTATAAAGTTTGAATTGATATTATCATGGCATAACTATTCAATATCAAATACCTTTAGATTTTCCGCTTTTGAGTGCATGTTTTCAATGCATGAGCACCAAATTGTCATCAAAACAAACTATTCTTCCTGGAGCTCAAATGTTTTTTTTACTGCCATAGTTTTAGTTTACATGTTTTATTTTGTATTATTTATATTTTTGTTGTTAAGACTCTTATATTGGAAGATAAGATAGGAAGTGGAAGCCAGCATGTTGCTAGGTTACCAGAGACGCTTGGGATAGAACAGCATCGCGTTGGCAAGCAAATGAAGAAACATGATTTAAGTTTAAGAATTTACTGAGTTACCTAATTTCTACCTCAAAAGGAAGGCTCAGTCAGCGAGGTATGTTTATGTTATTTTTTTTTGTATATATTGTATTCTTGACACCATCTCACTAAGTTTACGTTGTGTTTTAGTTCAACGGTGGTGTTGGTCTCAGGGAAACTGAAGCTGTGATAAGAACAACTTTAAAGCGTTTCATTAAAGCTGTGTTCACACCAGCAGTGCGACGAACTCTCAATTGCCAAAAAAAAGAAGAGGTGGAAGTGTTGGTGAGTGTATCTGTCATTCCAGTGGCAAGTGTCTCACATTCAGATAGTATTGATGAGTTCAGAGAATATAAAACCAAGTATCAAAAGAAAGAAAACAAAAACAATGTGAAATTGTTTTCCAGTATGTCTGCCTTGAAGAACATTTTCGCTTTGTGTGTGTCATTTTATTTGCTTTAATAAAGTAAAAATAGCACCCTTGAATCATGATATCATGAACACTAAAAGAGCTGCATTACACATATTGTCTCTAAAAATGCTGAATGTGCTAAATGGTTTTTAAATGAAACTTTACGCTACGCCGGTCTGTAAATATTTCACTGGAGCTACAGTAGATGCCGTTCATGTTGTTTTCTGACAGTAAGTTTGACTCATACTGTTTTATGCTCTCCAGGAAGATGTCTGAATACACACGCATGCACACGCACGCATGCATCTTGCCACTGATGGCTCTACATCTCTAAATGGCAACTCTCAATTAGCTGCTTTTGTCCTCCGCATTTGTCTCCCGCTTCATATCCGCCGTCTCTCCGTCACACTTCGCGGAGCACCATTACCTCATTATCTCCCTTCGTTCTCAGTCAGGAGCAGAAACGCACACACCGACCAGAATGAATAAACATGTCGAACGTTGTTCAGTGTTTCTGCTCTGCCGCCTCGCTCCCTCTCTTCCTTTCCCTTCGCCTGTCTCACAAATCATTCCCTATCTCCCCATCATGAGGCTTCCTCTCCCCACCACTCCATCATTCTGATGGTGAGGCTGCATGTGTTGATAAGAAGCTTCAAAGTAGCTCTGCAGTGCTGACAGCAGCCCTCTCAGGCAGCCAGTGGAGCTAAATTATTTAGAAAATAGGTCCTGAAACTTAAACACACTGTTTATTCAATGAAGGCATGAGGTCTGTTCTCAACTGGCCAAAAAGTCATCAAATGAGAATTTTTTAAATCCTGGGGATATCTGGAAAATCTGGAGACCAAAGATTCATTGCTGTGCTCCTTAAGCCATTCCTGAACTTTTCTTGTGTTGTAACATCCTACGTTATCTTTCTGAGACAGTCCAGAGAAATAGAAAATACCATCCATCCATCCATCCATCCATCCATTTTCCGTTCATGTCACCCTTCTCCCTAACGGGGTCGGGATAGAAAATACCATTCATTTCTCAATGCTTTGTGGAATAATGGTTGGGTGGGTATCAACATAACCCCGAAATAGCAGGATCAAAGGTTTCTCTAGTTAGACAACACAAATATACCCTTGTGATGTAGAGCGAAATATAATTCATCAGACCCGACCACCTTCAATCAGTGCACAATTGTTTATAGTCAGCTGTTTCAGACTCTGAATGACGTTGATATATGAAAATGTTCACTACAGAAGAAATATGACAGAAAAGAAAAGTCTGAAAACATACTTTCTGGGTTTTAGAGGTTTCCCATTGACTGAAAGCAATTTTCTTCAAAACAATAAGAGCCGCTAACTCCCTGCTTGTAACCCAGCAGAGTCCAAACTGCACTGATCTTAGAAAATTACCCTGGTGTTACATTCCAAAGAAATAAGTAAAACTTCAAAGTAATAGGACTCTCCAGTGAGAAAATCATTAGCATCAATATTTCAAATATATAAGAAAAAAAAATATTCAGTCGACCTTGAGAACAAGTTTGTTCAGACATTAGATGGTAATCTGCACTATGCCTGTTTGATTTTTATCTTTTAGTTCTAAATGTTCAGATGTTTCCTCATGTCACTGTGGGAGTTTTGTTTGTGCTTCTGTTTCTCCAACACTTTCATACCCAATGTAGACCTTGTCTCTTTGGTTGTACATTATAAATTAAATTAAGTTTAAAAACACAGTACAAAACATCTAAATATTCTCAAGTCAAACAGAAATTACTCATCTGTCATTTTTGACAGATACACGACAATATAGGCCATTTTCTATTTCAAAATGATGAATAAATGCAGCAACTCGAGGGATATCTGTCTTTCAGATATGGCAAAAATCTGTCAGAGCTCAGACTCCATTGGTGTCATTCTTATCTTGAATTGTGGCGTAAGAAGAAAAGCGTTGTTCAGGAAAAGCTTTTCTCCTATTGATGTGGTCATTCCAACTGACTGATTGAATCTCAGCCTGAAAAGGGGGGGATTATTTCCTCACTGCTGCATCCATTGCCTTGACTGTACACCTGTGGTGGGAGAAGTCAGTTATTTTCCTCCACAATACCATAAAATCTGCTCCTGATATATTTCCGCACATGTAGCAGCAGACCTCCTGCACAAAGCACTACAGTGGTTTGAGACTAAAGGCAGCACTGGTTCCTGCTGGGAGCCAATCTGTTTTCCCACAAAACTGCCTTTACATCCAGACTGGAAATACATCAAAAGTTCCTTTGCGTACATCCATCCCACACTCTTATTTGAAATGAAGTATGGCAGCCATTTGCTCAACTGATCCCATCGGGAAGCAGAAAGTGGGAATGTAATTGGACAATCAATCTGTAGATGGCAGGTTTCCTTCACACAGGAGCTGATAGTGCAGCATGCCAGAGCTGTCCTGCTGAATAAATATGGGCTTTGTTTCTGGCTCTGATTACATGACACATCCTTTTTCACTCCTGAATGAGCATTCTGTGTGATTGACAAATGCAACAGAAGTATTTACACATGAGGCAAATGAAATAACAGGAGAAGCAGTTCTCTTTTCCAGGCTGTAGGCAAACATAGGAATGTTTATGTCCAGAAAGGAGACAAATCGGCAGCTTTATGTATTTGGCACAATTGCTAAGGACATATGAGAAAAATCTACCATATAATATTTTTAGACTCCTAAACAGACTCTGAGCTCAGAAAATACAGAATTTATAATATCATTCACCTACATTTGCTGTAATCATGTTTAAGGTACATATTCAGAACGTTTTTATTGGCAGTGAACCAAGATCCACAATTATTTTAATATTACACAAATTAACAATATTGTTAAAAAAGCAGACTTAATTTACAAACCCAAAAAAATTACTTCAACGTGATTAGTATGCTTTTTCTTTGCAATGCAGAAAAAAAAAGAAAAAAAAAATCTTACTAAGCATTTTTGTCTAGTTTCTAGTGCAATTATCTTAGTACTTCAAGAAACGAGAAAAAAATAATTTACAAGTAACTTTTCAGCAAGACAGGATTTTGTTTCAAACAAATATGTTCTGAATGTTAACAAAACATTTTTTCCATAATTTAAGTGAAAATATAATCAATATTAAAAAATTTGTTACCATATTTTCTGGTCTACAAGTCGCTCCGGAGTATAAGTCGCACCAGTCATAAAATGCATAATAAAGAAGAAAAATACATATATAAGTTGCACAGAGTATAAGACGCATTTTTGAGGGAAATTTATTTGATAAAATCCAACACCAAGAACAGACAGGCTAACAACAGGCTGAATAATCGTACGGTTACATGACCCATGAACAACAAACTGAGAACGTGCCTTGTAAGTTAACATAACATAACATAACACATCAAATTTAAAGCAATGATTTTAAATTTATATTTTCAGTCACGAGGATCTCTTTGAGAGCTAAGAATGTTTACTGTGAAATAAATTATTTTTTCCACTACAACAACTAAATGTTGGAGCCATCTTGAAGATCTTGACTAACAGTAGGATCTGCATGATGTAAGATCAATAGAAAAACTTAAATCTATTATTTTAGTTAATTCTTCTGAAAAAAAAAAATAAAAATAATAATAATAATAATAATTTGAACAAAAGCAACCTTAATGGTTTGTGAAACCTATCAAATAGTAACTGAACCTAAATTATCTTTTATTGGGATGTATTATAGAGATCCACTGTATTTGTATTAAATACATATATTGTAAAAAAATAACTTTTTTTTTTTTTTTTCTCTTTTGCAATATTAATCTTCCAGAGAATTTGTGACTTGATTCATCACAATGGCAGCCAGACTACCTGGCATTTCCTCTCAACTTCTCCACTTTGAATCCCTGCTGTGCCTCGGCCAGGGGAGATGAATGAATAATTTTTTCCCTACATCATTAAATCCTGAGCAAAGTTTTCTGTCTTGACTTGATCTAATGCGCCAGCAGAGTTGCAGGTGGTCCCGGTGGGAGGCTGCTAGGTGTGAGGGTTTCACCCGGCAAGACTTTCACCTGCTGTTGTATCTATAAACGCTTTTTTTTTATGAGTTACTTAACGAACTGGAACATTACCTTCTGAATATTCCTGTGTGGTAAAATGCTACATGTGACTTTGTAAGTAAATATATAAACAGACACACAATTATATTACTGTACATCTTTGAAAAGCAGAAGTGGAGTCTCCTGTAAAACCAACAACAGTGTAGCTTTTGGTTTCAAGATGGTAAGTCAACAATAAAACACTTGTTGTTTCCAGCTTATCTGCGTGAAAATTTCCTTTTTTTGGTAAACAATAGGCCTCTGTTGACATGAGCGGGCAGGAGAAGCAGGCAGAGTGAGAAGGAGGTCCCAGCCATCAAGGGATTCCCTCTGAAGCTTCTGACATCTAGCAAAACTTGAAATTTCCTCTCAAAACACTTGTAACTCCCCATTTTATGGTTCCAATGCCAAATATACCTTAAGATGCATTAATAGAAGGAGCAAAAACCTTCTTAGCATTACTAGAAGATGACAATAGCATATGTCAAGGAGGATTGCACTTAGGTACTTCAGCTTCCCAAGCTCAATTTCTTTTGAAATCAACTAATTTTCCATTAATGCATTAGAGTTATATTCTCAAGAAAAACTCCAAAAAGCTGAACACATGAATGCTGAACTGCGAATGAGTGACACTGTATATACTGCTACCTCACATGTCATCCTATCCTTGGGTGAATGTTTTCTACTCCAGGCACTTTGCTGTCAGAAAGCATTTTAAGGTCTTCAGAGGATTGTGCACTGATTAAGAACATCATCCAAAGTAAAAACCAAGGGTGTCCATTCTTTCAAAACTGGTGTCCTGCATGTTTTAGATTCCAGATTTATCTGACACAGCTGAATTACTGGCTAAATTACCCCCATTACCATTTACCTGGTATTGACTAACTTATTTGATTTAGGGGGATTAAGCCAGTGGGAAGATATAAAGTGGACAAAACACCCATTCTCGAGAAAGTGAACTTCACTATTCAAAACTGTTGTCCACTCAGGGCTACCTAGAAGCTCCATTTACATTCAAAATAGCTGAAAAGGAGGATCCAAATGGAATTAAAAACTAGCCTTATATGAACTCTCAAAATAGATTTCACAAAAGGCAATTCTGGGCGAAAGGTAGAACCCATATGGTTGTTGGACATGATCTGAACTGTGGAAGGATAGAAAAATACAAATAAATAAACAAACTGAGGAAAGGTGAATGATAAACTGAGAAGTTAAAAATCAAAGAAAAAAGAATAACAACAAACAAAGTGAGTAAAATACAAAAGCCCAGAGAGCAGAAGTCATAAATAAATCAACTAACCCCAAGTAATGAACCATATGTCTAAGACAGTATATATAAAACAAGGAGGTGATAAAAGGAGAAACAGAAATGAAACTGAAGACTCAGACATAAATGAGCCTTAGTGTATAGTCATGACCCTTTGTGGATAAAGAAAAATCAACAACTCATATTTAAAGGATGATTTATGTTGAATTATTTATTATTCCATTCAAAATGAGCAGTTCAGATAAATAATTAAAAAAAACAAAAAAAAAAAACAACAACAGGTCCATCACTCCTGTAATAAATAAATTCTCACCCAAACTTATATCTGAGTTGACCTCTAGTCAGATGTGTGTATATATATAAATGGAGAACCAACCAGACATTGTCGTAGTGGACAAACAACAGAGGAAAGCCGTTGTGGTAGATGTAGCAATACCAAGTGATTGCAACATCAGGAAAAAGGAGCATGAGAAACTGGAGAAATACCAAGGCCTCAGGGAGGAACTGGAGAGGGCCTGAAAGGTGAAGACCACAGTGGTGCCTGTGGTCATCGGGGCACTCGGGGCAGTCACCCCCAAACTGGAGCAATGGCTACAACAGATCCCAGGAACAACGTCAGACATCTCAGTCCAGAAATGTGCAGTCCTTGGCACAGCCAAGATACTGCGCAGGACCCTCAAGCTCCCAGGCCTCTGGTAGAGGCCTGGGAGCTATATATATATATATATATATATATATATATATATATATATATATATATATATATATAGTTTTGTCTCAAAGCTCTTGATGTTTGTTAACCTCTAAATGAGCCTTTGGCAGTGGAACATTTTATATATATATATATATATATATATATATATATATATATATATATATATATATATATATATATATATATATATATATATATATAAGCCTTGTTTCCATTGTATCGTAATAGGTTTTGATGACTGATAACATCCAAATGATATTTTTCTATTCTTTATGTGCATTAGATGTTGTGCTATTCATGTTTTAATATTTAATTTGCAAACATGTTTGATTGAAAACAGCGACATGTACTGAGAGGCAAGTCTGGTAACAAGAAGTATGAAAAAGATGAAACACAATTTCATGATGCTTCTAGGGCTTGTGGTTTATGGAGAGAAGAGAATAGGTTCTGGATTGAAATCTGCCACAAGGCAGACACGCTTTAAAAAGTAAAGATGTATTCTTCACTTTCAGCAGAAGGCTGAAAGACTCAATCATGCCATGAGATATGAAGGGTGCTGTCAACCCAGCAACAGGGAAACCTTGAATCCAAACGGTCATCCCCAATGTTTAAATAGCTGGAAAATATAAAGCAATAGTCAATAGTCAATAGTCAGTTGATGCTGAAAGGGAAGAAACTTCACTCTCCATGTCGCAACTGACGTGGAGAGTCACGTCTCTACTACAGGAACTATAGTAGTAGAGCAGAACTAAAATACACTGAAACTTTATGTGTTCCTCACTGATAATCTGATCTGAACAAGACCCATTCCAACTGATGTGCATGAAGATTTTTATAAAACATTTAATTACCTAAGCAATAAATACAGAATTCTAAATTTACCATTCAATGTTATCAGTGGTTACCATGGTTGTTTGTTTGTACCACATTGACTGACAATATCCATCCTGTTATGTGCATAGCGTGACCTTCTTTTGATTCCCACTTCTAGCAAGAAGACGCATCATGCCACAAAGCACAATTTATTTTAGACTGGTTTCCTCAGCAGAACAATGAGTTCACTGTTCTGCAACAGCCTCCATAGTCACTAAATCTTAATTCACCAGAGCACCTTCGAAATGTGGTGAAAAACTGATGTAAAGCCAACAAATCTGTTCCAGGTGTATGATGCTATCATGTCAAAATGAACCTAATCTAGAAGGTAAAGTAGTTGTTTTTTTTTCCAAACTAACATTTTGTGGCATTTTTTAAGTAAACAGATTCAATTGCTGCATGTGTTTGCCAGCATATTTGTTTCTGCTTCACTTGGCAGTGGGATAGTTTTGTCTCAAAGCTCTTGATGTTTGTTAACCTCTAAATGAGCCTTTGGCAGTGGAACATTTTATTACAGTCGACAGGACGGACACTAAACATATCCTTCAGTAAGGGACGGTGACGGTGAGTGGTAATTAACAAGGTGTAAAACACTTCATTTAGTGCTGTAAGAATAATAACTGAGAAAAGCTGCCTTTAATTCAAGGAGGTGTTAATCGGATATGTAGGTTTATTCTGTAAGGGCACAATATTTCAACAGGGAGTCAGTTTAAAGGGCAAATTCCATCCATCCATCCATCCATTTTCCGTCACCCTTCTCCCTAACGGGGTCGGGAGTTGCTGGTGCCTATCTCCAGCTGCGTTCCGGGCGAGAGGCGGGGTACACCCTGGACAGGTCGCCAGTCTGTCGCAGGGCAACACAGAGAGACAAACAGGACAAACAACCATGCACACACACACACCTAGGGAGAATTTGGGAAGGCCAATTAACCTGACAGTCATGTTTTTGGACTGTGGGAGGAAGCCGGAGAACCCGGAGAGAACCCACGCATGCACAGGGAGAACATGCAAACTCCGTGCAGAAAGACCCCGGGCCGGGAATCGAACCCAGGACCTTCTTGCTGCAAGGCAACAGCGCTACCCACCGCGCCACTGTGCAGAAGGGCAAATTTGTTATTGGTATTTATTTACATTTTTAAAGCATATCTCTCAAGCCATAGAATGCTTTGCAACACTACTAACCTTTTGAATTTCTCACATTTAGTCAAGGTACAACCAAACTTTGATTGTATTTTCTCGGAGGCAACTACAGCAGACAGATGTTCTGCCATTTTCTAATTTTAGCCTTCATTGAGGGACAGATAAGCCCTGACCTGCCAAACTCAGGGACTTGGTAAAGACATATGACTGAACAGATTATGAAGGTTAAAGGAAGGTGCATCACAGTACAGCCATATATATCATAATCTGTTTTAAACAGAAGTCAAATCCTTAACGATCAGTGGTGGTATATCTTGGGAGCACTTAGAACCCCAGCAGCTGCATTTTAAACAAGCTGTGGGTGGTCCAGGAAGGTTTATTAACATAAGGGCAGATAAAATTGCAGGTAGCAATGACCACTATGATAAATCACCATTCAAAGTAACTCCAAATTTTAACAGTGGGTTTAATGTATGCAGGAAGCAAGTCTAGTTGTCAAACATTCTGCTGCACTAAGACATTCAGACCACAAAATAGAACTTTGGTTTCCTTCTGCATAAATTGAAGAAAATTGTCCAGGAACTAAGACGTTCCACTATTCAAATTCTGTAGAACCGAAACATTCACACATTTTATAAAAAGTAATAAAAAAGCATAACATCATCAACATATTGATGAATGATCTGAACAGATATGACAATCAAATAATAAATAAAACATGACAAAGAAAACAACTGAGTGGAATTCCATACTTAGAAGTAACAAATGTGAAGCTATAGTTGGATTTTGCAACAGAAATACTTTGTGTTAATATATAAGAAGTACACCCACACAGAGATCCATTGCATGTACCCACCTAACTCCTTAGTCTCTAAAAATGCACATTTTCCTGCATCCATGCACAAGTGATTGGAGAGGCTCTAAGGCAGAGTGATTAAGTGGAGTGAGTGAAACAAAAATCTGACAGAAACCTTTCTATTTAAAGTAATTAAACAGATTCAAAATATATTTAGCATATATTTGTAGGTATTACATTGATATAGCAAATTTTTCACTTCTGAAAACAGACCTGATTAATGTAAATTAATCTAACTGAAAATAAAACTATTAGAGGTTCTGAAAATCTTGAGACTAAGTCTGAGGTTCCCTTCCCATATCTTCGAATTATTCAAAGTATAAGCCTAAATCCTAAAAATTGGGGATCTGGGGCAAGTCTTAAAAAGTTATGTTAAAGACTTTGGACTCAATATGGATGAGTCAATCTGACTTCAAAAGAAGACGGGGCAAACATTTCAGTCTCTGGATAATATTTTCCCAAAAGATTCATACAGATGCATGATAGCCTTTTTCAGATTTTCATTTGAACAGAATGGTGAGAACTATCAATACATCCATAGTCTATCCTTGCAAAGTCTCACAGGGGCCTGGTGCCGATCTCCATCAGTCGATGAGTGTGAGAAGGGAAAATAGAGAAAAAGCAGAGAGACACAGGACAAAAACCCACGAACACACACACAGTCACTACTATGGGCAACATAGGGAGACCAAATACCATAACAGTTTTTTTTTTTGTTGTTGTTGTTGTAAAAAGAACCCAATAACGAACAAGGACAACGTGTAAACTCAACATGCAAGACCTTCCTGGTCCAAGGCAGCAGACCTACCAACAGCAAATCCTGCAGCCCATTTCTAACCTCCTTGCATCATTCACTTCACAATAATACATTATAATGCACAGCCTACAAAACCATTATAAAAAAGAATTTACCTTTGTCACTGAAGTCATCAACCAGGATGATTTCTGCGATCAGCTCTGGAGGAGAACGGTTGATGACGCTGTGAACGGTCCTCAGCAGAGATGACCAGCCCTCGTTATGAAATGGGATGATGACACTGGTGTTGGGCAGCTTCTCTGCATACAGTGTCTGTTTGCAGCTGCAGACACAAACAACTGGTAAAGAAACAGTTCGGAAATGGATATTATCATTTATTTGCTTTACAAGTGAATGGCACGTCTAGAATAGGACAATAAGTTAGAGAAACAATGTCCCCTATTAAAAAATTAAGGATCTCTGTCCTTAAAAAAGGGACAGAATAAGTTTTTAATATTTTTTCTAGTTATTGTCATGGTTTTAGCAATACACATGGTAATGACAGAGATAATATATCACAAAATGATTTGATAAATTACACTTTCAGATAGTGACTAAAGAAAAAGAAAAGAATTAGGCTATTGTGGAAATAAACAGTTAAAATATTACAACAGATGACCACATATGTGGGTATGCATACTAGCAAGAACTTCACATCTCATCATCATTTATCATTTTCGTTCTGTTAAGGGGAAACAAATTTTGGCATGCCTAGTCAAAATTATCCATAACAGCTGCCCAGGTCTAGAATAGTGACCGGTTTTAGTCTCATATCACATTAAGAACAAATGCATGTATGACTTGGGATCTTCTTTCATTATAGATCAGAAAGTCAATCAAATATCTGACTATAACCAATAACTTAGAAAAATGCCTCAGTTAACGATAGTCAATTCTAAATGTTTTTATGTTAGATTTTGGTGACTTTTAGGGGGCTTTGAGCTTTATGTTTGGAGTTTATTAAATCAGTTCTAAAATGTAACCAATCGGTAAAAAATTAAACACATGCATTAATTAAACAGAGACGACAACAATTAGCAAACCAAAGGGCTTCTGAGTGCTGCATAAAAAGAGCTTAGTGATGCTGCAAACGTATTACGACACAGACAGCTTTAATTTCATTACTAGCAGCATGTACAGAGGTTATCAGTCCCAACATGTGCTCCAAACGATGAGAGACAGCAATCTCCTCGTTAATTACCCCAGCAGGTGGCTCAACCCCTGCAGAGGTGTTAATCATGGGAGGTGAGTTATGTCCCCCTGGAGAAGTGTCTAGTGAGCTGTGTCAGTCGATAAATACAGGTGTTCAATATCAGCCAGCATATTCATTCACATACAAACACGAAGAGCTGCAGTGATGGACAGCTCACTGGGTGGTTTACTTTAACAAACCTCGCCTAATTCCACAGTAGACTGAGGCAATGGTTAGAGTGTGCTTCCAGTAAAAATCATCAGCTTTCAGAACTCAGATGTGCCAGGTGCAGGTTTGTGTCTGATTGCCTCTGAGTCACCAACAATGAGCTAATCGCAGCGAAGCAGACAGCACCCGCAGGGCAAGCCAGGTGAGATACGGATGTGTGAAAGGTGCAAGGTGACAGCAGATGTTTTTATTTAAAACATGTTCGTTTTTTATAATGCCATGAGAGCAGGGGTGAAACAGGACAGTGGTTGCCACGTTTGATACGGAAAAAAGACCATTTTGCATGGTTGTCAGTGAGAATTCACGTTTATTCAAGTAATTATAAATAATGCGGTCCTTATCAGTCGACGAAGCAGGTAGTGACAGGAAGGAGCAAACTCAGGCTGAAAACAGGCAGGTCAGCAAAGGAAGCTGAAGATGTTCATTTGAAAAGCACAACTAAAAACAAAGAGAGGTGTTCATGGAAAAAATGACTAACGTCTGGCCAGTTACTAACAATGCTGCAGGGTGTCAGTTTTTATAGGCTACGAGTGAATAAATGGGAATAGACCAGACTGTGACTCTGCAACAAAACTAAAGACAATTTAGAGATTATTTATGCATTAGCTTTTTCTTGTTTCTCTGGGGCATTCAAAATATTAGTGTTCAAGTGTTTAACACACTACCAAAGTAGACAAATATCAGCAATGAACAAGCAAATTTTGTTTTCCATCAATTTGCTAAAAGGTCATTACTATTTTTAAACCTCCATTCTTTAGAGAGAGAGAGATTATTACCAACAAGAAAACATTGAAGATGCCAGCCAAATCTTAGAGCAAATTCATCCAAGAGCAAACTTCACAATGCTGAGAGAACTGACAGAAAACACAGAAACTTGGTCTTAGTCTTAGGATGATAAATGTTAAAGCTCTAAACAGAAAATGAAAAAAACAGTTACCAATACTGGCTTGTTTGGACAGGATAGATTAACATCTGGTTCACATGGCAAGATTTCAGATTTGTTAATTTTCAAACCGTGAGACATACAGTGGTAAAAATTATTAGATATTACTGGTTTATTTGTGTGCAGTCAAATTACAGACACATCACTCTCAAATGTCCTTGAGATTTCACTCCAGAACATTTAAATGTTCGATGGGAAATCTCTCAAAGCCTCTAGATATCAAACATGACTTGAGAGTAAATAAACATGGCAGACAAAGAAGAAACAGTGGAGATGTTTAACAATGACAATAACTAAAACATATATTTGATGTCCACCAGATATTCTGGTGCATCGTGGCAGTTGTATCCTTTTGGTTTTGGATTCCTCTCCGTGTTTCCATCTTCTTGCTTTCTGATTGGCTTCAACGTTCAACAGGCTGTGTAATCACAAATACATTTGTACATCAGATGTACAAATACATCTGATGTTTTGCAGTTTATGCAACCTCCAATGTATAAAATGAAGATCATTTGGGCATACATTTCCTTGGCAACCACTGCCAGTTTGAACGTAATTTGCTGTAAGCTCAACTTCTCTTCATGCATCTAAACACATCACTCTTCCCTATTCTGAAGATGCGTAAATTTATGAACCGCACAGATTGTTTGCCAGGTGAGCTGAGGGGGGGTGGCGACACGGTTCAAGTGTTACAGAATTCTCCATGTCGGAGATGTTTGATTAATAGACTGACGACTTGCTTATAAAGGAAAACAGCTCTAAATCAAGGAGAGGCGATGAAGAACAGACATTTTAGCACATCTTCTAAGATGATATCTTAGATGACATCTCCATCAAAACAGTTCAGGTTTAATGGATGATACAGTTTACCTGAAAACCTGACAAAAAGAGGATGGACTGAAAAATCACTGCCTATGTCAAAGAGAGAATAATTTAACCGTATGTAATTTGCTCAGCTGTGTAATGCAGCTATTATTCCAGATACGCAGTGCTATTTTTTGGCAGATTGTAAGAGCTTATTTGAAACAGTTGACATGACTTATGATGCTTTAATATATGGTATTTATCTAAGATCCCTTGCACAATCTACACTATTTACTTTAAACCTAAAAGGTAATACTTTCCTTTCTGCCTGTAACTAACTCTGAAAGACATTAAACTTAACTTTTCATTCATATACTTGTTTTTTTATTTCATGTTATTTACTGAATTTATTTAATATTTTGGTCATATTTAAATTACTAGTAATTTCACACGTTATAAATGCTGTGATACTAATGGTGATATTTATATTTATATTTATATTTATATATGAATCTGGAAAAATATGTCCCCTTTGAAAAAGTGTTTGTTTTGGGGTTTTTTTGCATATATGTTTGCCGGTTTGTAATTGAGCATCAAAACTGCTGCTTGTTTAACTTAACTCATAAAAAATGTTATCTGCTGTTGGAGTATGTCGAGAAACAAAATCAAATTTGGTTGCTGTGGTGCTGCTGTTGGCAGACAGATTAGAAGCTGCCTCATTTTTTATACCTGCATGAATTAACATTGTGTATTACAAAATTCTTGGACTTTCCAGTCCAAGAATTGAAAGTTTAGGTTTTGCCTCTGGATGAGATCTTGAAAATCTGTAACCTGTTGCATCTCCTGCCTGGACCAGATGAGAAAATAATTCTCATGCCAATTTGGGATAAAAAATACTTTCAAGTTGTGTTCAGCATTTGTCTTCAATGCTGCAGCAGTAATGAAAACAACTGTTGGAACAGACTGCATTTTCATTAGCAACAAAAACACATCATTCTTCTAGATCTTGATCTGTTTGAGTTGGAGCATTGATTTTCTTTTTCCAATGTGTCTGTCAGCACTAACAGATTACTTTATTATTGTAGGGGAGCTCAGGTCAAGGAAACTCTGCTTTCATGAACACAAATTAAAAAAGAAACATCCTTTTGGGAAAACTGGTGTTATGGAAGCAGCTATAGTTGCTTTCAAATGAAAGATGATGTGAGGTGAACTGTCAGAGGAAAGGCCTCACAAGAAAAACTGAAACTTGTCCTAAAGCAGCATTCAAAGACAGAAGCTTCACACAAAAGTCTAGATAATTTTGTTTTTGTGATGGAAACATTTTTATTTTTTTTTTATCTACATGTAAAAACATTACAAAACGTCCTCCAGATGAGCGGCTGTCATTATGAAGGTGAACCTGTCAGAAATATTCCTCTGTTAAAAACATCATTAGAATGTGAACAAAAGACAAACAACGGAAGGTATTTCAGTGATTCAGTTACTTTGATGCACACCCACTCATACTCTTCACGTTTTATTGGTAAGACACTCACTTTTCGTGGCGGATGTCAGGCAGGGAGCGGTTAAGAGAGATCCTGTTGCTGACATAAATGTTGAATCCGTTTTCCCGGTAGGCCTGGTCGACCCGGTCAGTTTCTGTCAGAGGGAACGGCTTCCCCTGTTCACCGTTACCTACAGGACACGTTTTTGCTTTAAATTTTCATAAATTCCCATTACTGGGGAAAGTATGACACAGTACTGGGATCATTGTAGATGAAAGAAAATAGGTAGACATGGAAAAGTAAATAAAACACAAACAAAAAAAAAATTCAATTTTGTCTTTTGTCTTGCAAAATTACAAGTTTTTTATTGTAAATATGTTAAATGAACCTCAAAAATTTAGCTTTGTTTTCTTTTTCATATTCCTCAGGATTTTGTTTTTCTTTTTAGTATGTTGCTCTTACACAACATATTTATTTTATATCCCTTTACATTTTCTTTATTAGAAGTCTAATTGGTTTACATTTTAAGAAGTAAGATTTTTTCCATCATTTTGTGATCTTTTTTACCTTTGAAATTGTCTGAGTCATTATCAGTTCAGTTATTATCAGTGCCAGGCGTAAAGAAATTCACTCTTAATGTGAGCAAATTGACTCTGACTTATGAATCATTTGGGTGAAGTAAGCTTCCTAAACCACAGCTCTTCCCTTTGTATTGTTCAACGGCTGAATATTTTTGTTAAATCTGACTTACGTATTCTTCACTTTTACAATCACACTTCCCAGTATGCTGTGGTGTGAAATGACTCAGAAAAGCCAACAACAAAACTCCTCACAAAGTCTGTAAAATGATTTATCTGTATCATTTGAAAAGACACTCTGGTTACAAGTATAGAATGTAAAAAATAAGTAAAAGGTAAAAGGTAAGTAAAAGGGGTTTTTTTGCACATTTTTTTTAATGCACATAAGTTACAAAAGAATTACTCTTGAACTTGGCAGAACTTGGCACGAATTACAGAATAAGTTACTTGAATTTTTTGTTCAATGTCTGCATCTCTTGAGTTTTAGACATTTCTCTGTTCAACATAACATTAAAATATTAGAATTTTCTCCTAAGCTATTTTCATGTTTCTGTAGGAGCCTGCTGATTACACTTTTTATTTTTATTTTTTTCAAATTGGATGTATTCAAGCTGGAATATATCAAAAACATGAACAATTTTACCCATGAACAAAAACTAGCAGAATTGGCTAGTTTTTGTACATCTGCCTTTTGTCAAACAAATTCCTGAGTACTGACTTATTGAAAGGAAATACTGTACAATCTTTTAGTCTTAGACCTTTTCCTTCAAAAATCCAGGTAATTTTTCATCCAAAGTTTCTCCCAAAACTACACAAAAGCCAATTAAATCCTTTCACTTGTTTCTAACTCAACGCCAGGGGCAGAATCAATGCTTATAGTAGAAGATTAAGTGTGTCTAATTATGAACTCAGGGGGCTACAAGTCATATTGATTCATGCTGGTTATGTGGTAGAAAATCCAATTGGAGGAAATTAAGGAAAGAAGTCGGGGAAAAAATAGGAAAGCAGTGAATGTCTGTAGCCTGAACAGATTCAGCAATGAGTTTGGCCCTACCGATCCGAGCCACGTCTCTCCTTATTGCTTCATGGTCGTGCCAATCGACTCGCCGCACACCGTCAGCTCCTACCTGAACCACCTTCTGGCTGAACCCCTACAGGAGCAGAAACAAGAAAAAAAAACACCAAGATACAGACTGACAATAATTTATTATTTCAGGTTACATTACATTTTTCAGATATTGAAAAGTTCTTTGAACAAAACAAGCACATCTGCAGACACCGTTTAAATCCTCATCAGCTTTCTTTTCTGGCTGCCATCCAGAAACCTCCATTATTCTTTCTGCTACTGACAGCTGTGGGTTCACACAAAGGAAAGGCAAAGAAATCTTGCTCTTTATTTGTTTAACTCACAGCAAAATGACATTCACTCTCATCTATGATGTGAACGAACACTTATCACCACGAGCCATTATTCTCCGCCGTGCATTAAAATGCACAAGCAGCCGTTTATGAAATTTTCTCCCGCCTGCTTTAGAAATGACTTTTGGTGACTCGAGATGTTATAGGATCACAGCACAATGGTAAATTAATTAGCTCCATGGGAGGACGCAATTAGAGGAACGTTGTTAATACAAGAAACACGGCTGACTGTGTGGAATACTGTTAACCGGGCTGCTTGCTGATAGCGCTGCACAGTCAAACAAGCGGCGCTGGCGAGCCGTGGGACCGTGTAAAGTGTCTGCAGCAGCTGTTCTGCAATTTTTCTGTGTTTGCTTCTGTTCTGCCTCACAATGGCTTCAGGAGAAAGACCAATCAGCGGAGGAGGGAGACACTCCATAGAACAATAAATCATTTAATCAGTGGTGCGTTCCACATTTTATGTTAACATTTTATACTCAGGAGAAATTACATATTAGCTGAGAGATGTTTTTTAATGATTGCGCAAATTGATCAAATGTAGATTCATTCATCAAAAAATGCTCAAAGACAAAAAAAGAATAGGAACCAGAATATACTTTATTGATCCCCAAGGAAAAAGTGCTTTTTTTATCAACCTACTCTCATTCAGTGGTGACATCGGCAACCAACCAGGGCGGCATCTCGTTGGGGATGCCATGACTGCAGTGTAGTTTCTAAAAGAATGAATAAAAATAACTATCCAATTATTTATAGTTATTCATAGCCAAACCAAACCCTATTCTTGCACAAGTAGAATATCTTCATTGTCATGTGATTAAAATAGTCCTTCTGAAATTGCTCAAGCCAGGCTTTATTCCCTGCTTTGTTAGTCACTGCTTTGTCATTTACCTTCAAAGAAAAGCATACAGGCATTATTGCTTTCTATCAAAACAGTCTTTTGAACGGAGTGTTGCTTAGAGAGCAATTTTCAGGATCACAGTAATTTTGGAGTGAAAGGTCAGCTCATGTCAAAGAGAGCCCAGCAGGCTCCAGAACTGCCTCATCCCAAGCCCATCCACTACATAATTGTGATTCCACACACTCAGAGCTTGCACAGCATTGAGTGTGAGAGCCTCTCTACACACAGAGTCAAAGAATTTTAGAAAAGCCGGTTCTGTTTAAAAAAAAACATCAAGGGCAGTCAAATGTTGGATTGCGGAGAACAAGCACAAAGTTATTTTCTCTGAAAGAATCCGGTCTCTGATTGTTTGTGTCTCATCCAAGAGAGGCCAGTTTACCAATTCTGGTCAAGAGAAACTCCCTTGAATGAGGAGAGTGATCAAAACGTCCTGAGAGAGCAACATCCTCTAATCATTGGATATTGAGCTGTGTATCTCCAAGTATAGTGGCCCACCATGTAACAATGCTGCAACTCACTGGTCAACTCCATGCCTGGCCTTTATTGTTTACAAAATTAACAACTTTAGAGAAATTGCAATATTTTGTAAGTGTTTAAGTAACAAAATCAAAACCCATTAAGTTGTGTACATCATAGTCTCCACTGAGGTAAAATTCAAAAAGCAAGTGAGAGAAAATAAATGTCACCACAGCTTGCAGCCAAACATGTTCCCGCTAAGTTACACCACCTGTCTATGATGCTGTTATTATGCAAACTTCCTCTGGTGCCGAATTGACTCCGCAATGCCAATCTTAAAAACTGTTTTCAAAGCACAATTCTAACAATTCAACAAATGTAGAAATCAAATCAATACCTCAAGCTTGATTTTGTTTCATAAACATTTTGAAATCTTTTAGAAGCATCTCAGGGCAAAAGTGCAAGAAATGTGCAGCATTAGCTGTAATGAAAGAGACAGAAAACATCAAGGAGATCAATGCTTGCCTGGACTAAAGAAGAAATGGCCCAAGCTAAAAACTTTTAAAGTTGAATACCTGTCCCATGTTTCTCATTTTGAGAAATACAAACTGTCACAAGAAATTGAAATGCACAAATTCATAAAGTGCAAGATAAACTTCAGAGTAGACCCACCGAAAGGTGCTACCTTTATTCAGTTTTATGACTTCGAAATAATTGAAAAGACAGATTGTGTTCATAGCCAAGGACATTTTCGAAGTCTTCTCACTGGACAATCCCAGTGGAAGTTAATATTTCAAAAAACAATCAAAATGAGCAGCTTTTCTTGCATTGATTCATTTTTATTCTACATACTTGATAGTCTGTGGCATTTGAGAAAAAACATTCCCTTCTTAATGTCTGGCCCGTGTCACATTTCTAACAAACTAGCGATATTTTGGGATCCAATGAAGCATTTTTGTTGTTACATTTCTTGTTTTCCTTTTGCAAACTAGCCTCACGGTGTGAAGCTGCTGTTGGTCAATTTTTGTAAAGCTGACACAGACTTTTCTAATTCAAAAGAGACAGTTCTCTCCTTCAAATTTGTGCTTTTGAAACTGGAGGAGAGTCCTCTGATATCTCTTCTGGACTGCAATAATGCGGCCATTATAGCAAAAGAAATTAGCTTTGCCAAGGGCACTGATCCAGCACCACATCATTTCTGTTGCTTGGTGTATTGAGCACTTGCTGACAATAATCTTTTATTGACTAAGATTTTCAGAATGATCTTTTTTCTTTCCAAGTAGCTCCATTAGGAGTTGATGAAAAACAGTAATTCTTGCTTCTATTTGGACTGAGGCATCATAAATAACAGCAGTCTGTCCTAACTTTAGTTTTCTTCCCATTTAATTCCTGATGGGTTTTTTTTTATTCATATAACTTTCATCCAGAAGCCAAAGAAATCAGTTTCATACTTCTTGAAAGAACTGTACAGGAACTGCCCTTGTAAAAATGAAAAAATGATGATTACAACTCAAATGCAGGAAAGGATTTATATTAATATATATATAATATATATATATATACAATAGACTTTCATCTTTTATCTTTCCTTCCTGCTGCTGCCACTTCTTCTTCAGTCTTGGCATTAGCAGGTCTTCCCAGGAGAACTCTCCATCTCGTCATGGAGGTTTTCCTAGCCAGAAGTGACAAACAGTCCAGAGCAATAGAAAATTGCTCTGGAACAGAAAGTATATTGTTACTGCTTCCATATTTTTAAGAGTGACAGCAGCAGCCATGGTGCTACCATAAAAGCAGGATATTTTCCCTGGTTTGCTCCTGGTGAAGGTCTGAAAACCTTCAGCATAGAGCTTAAAGAAGCAACACATTCTATCCCAAACCTCAACATTTATTACATGTTAAGCTGGTGTGGTTAGGTTTTACACTGCAGTGTATCAAATGAACCATACCCTTTGAAAATCCTTTTCCTTCCTTCGCATGTGGTGGTGCTGCACCAAGAAGCACTGTAAGAAACACCATGGAAACTTCTGAAGAAGACAATGAGCTAACTTCCTTCTTTATGAAACACAAACAAAAATACATGAGATTTTAAAGGTTGTACTTTTTCTCTTTTATCTTTGGCAAAAGTCATTGCTCCAGCTAGCACTAGTTGAACATTTGTTTTGGTTGTATTTACCAATGTTCCCTTTTTCTGTTTTTGGATCTGCTTGGCATTAAGATATCTATTTGAATAGGAGCAGAGTTGACTTTGACCAAACCGTGACCTAGGTTTTTAGCCACACCAGAATTTAACACCAATTGAAGCAAGCCATACTGTCAAGGAAAACACACTACAGTTAGATCAAAGTGAACTTAGTAAGGCTAAAGTGAATGGACCTTAAAGTACATCATCTTACAGAGAGAGATATTATGTACATGATGATACACAGATTATATGAATGCTTATCTGTATAACTTACCACTTTTCACCTTTTAGAGCAGATTTATCACTTCAAATGCAAGTAAAGTCTATCAATCTCCCAAATATATCAGTAGTAGATCACTAAAAACCCAAAGCTGAAAACCCACTTTCTGCAAGAGAGATGACAACGACCTCAGACATGTTGATTCTAATCCTCATCCAGGAAACAAAATAAACTTACTTAATAAACTTTTTTATTGTTCCACTGCCAGAACACAAAGACGGTTAGGAATTCATTTTAGATCAACTTTTTTTTGTTGCTTTCGGTGGGTCAAGTAGAGTGTGAGTCCATCTGTGTATTTTCCAAATGAATGGAAGTGATGCTACGCCAACACATTTGCTTATAATTAAAATTTAAGCCACTGTGGATGTTTTATTCCACTGAGGCTTTCCACTCTAACGAGACCTTGAGCAACAGAACAGAGAATAAAAGACTATAGCTGTTTCTGAACGCTTCAGAGTAACTCTTATTTTTATACTGTTTTTTTTGCACAAGTCTCTATGCTTTGCACGAGTGGGCTGAGACTGTGAAAAACAGCATGAGAGAAAAGATGCTGGTGATTAAAACAGAGTCTTTTTTTCCCCGTCTGGCCCAACGTACGCCCTCCACAACCCCGCCTCTCTCACACATACGGTCACACAAGTGAGTAGCCAGCAGTTGTAGAGGACAAACAGCCAAGGGAATATAACTCCCAGGAAAGCTGTCTTAATAACTCAACACTAATATGCAAGAAATGAAGCTGGACACCGCATTAACCCAGCTTTCTGCTGGAACATCCATTTCTTTCCTACCACAAAGAGCCGCACAATCACATTATTTTACTTTTTATCCAGTCATGCTGAATTTTGCTCTGTTCAGGTTAGATTTAAGATGAAACTTAAGGCTGAAAGTTTTAAGGGTTATTAAATCATGAGCACATATATTGCCAAGTTTTCTCAATGCCAGCATAAAAAGGCCAATGGAGCACGCCTCTGCAGTATGGTGAGAACAATAAATGTGCAAAGAGGTGGAACTTAAACTTTTTTAATATTTAAATGATACATTAAAACATGTCATTTTTGGACTTATTTAGCTCCATTCCTCTCTTTACGGCTTCATAAATTAATTATAAATTTGCCCATGTTTATAGCTTTACTTTCTAAAATGAGTCTCAGTATGTCTAATTATGAAAGGTAAAATGGAATATTTTCTATTTTAAAATGTATTTTCCACCTCGATCAGTGAGGGATCCAGGATTTATTCAAAAATGTATGGTTTCATATGGAATAAATTTTCTTGCCAACATAAAGTTGTTTTTCTTAATATACAATAAAGCTGCAGAACTAGTGCATTCACAAGTTTTTCCTAAGAAAAGCTCCTTTATGTTATCTTAAAACGCTAAGTTAAAAAAATATTAATCTTAAACTCCAAGAAATATTAAAAGTACATTTTGAGTAACTATCCATAAAGATTATCCACTAGTAATTTAAAAGGTCAAAATTTTCACTTTATTGGTTTCTGGAAGAGGCCCCATCCAAATGTCAACTTCACAGCAACAGCACTAAATGAGAAACAAATTAACCTCTATTATAATTTGCATTTACAAGCAAATAACAATTGTAGAATAAATATGTAGAAATTTTTCTCAACTTTTAACTTTGATTTTAAAAAAAGTCACTGACTCAACAGGTTTATTACTAACCTTAGAAATACATGAAAGGACCTTTTCTTTGTCACTCTCAATATTAATTTCAAATTACTATCATACATGAGGCTTCCCTTAAGGAGGAAGAAAACATGTCGCATAGGAACAGATTTGAAAAGGTCTTCAGTGCCCAGAAATAAAAAGAACTCCCTGTACAATGAGTGGAAATGTCATGTTAACATCTATGACAGCACCTTTTCAGCAGAGACTTACCACATTTTGCTTTGATACGTTAACTTTTTCCCCCTTTTTTAAAAGAGACATCTTTTTCCAGAGAAATACGAGAAGATGATCTGATTGGTAACAAATGGTAGCGACCTTCACCAGTCAAATTTTTTCTTTCTAAACTTTTTGCTGCACCACCTGACCAACTTATTGAATATTGAAAATTGTTCTTTTTTTTTAATATGGTTAAATGAAATCATTTATGTAAATGCTATCACTTTTCTGCCTGCCTTTATATCTGCGTTGTCCTCTTTGCCTTGTGATATAGTACATTGTTATAGTACATTGTGAGCAAATACATTTCCATAACTGTAAGGTTACTTATGAAAAGAGATGTATTGTTTCAAAAGCATCTTGTAAGTCATATGATGTAGCGCGAAAGATCCCAGGCAGTTCTTAAATTCTGAGAAATTACTCATGATTTTCAGGCAAGTGACTCTTAAGTGCCAGAAAAGTAGCCATACATTTCAGGAAAATTACCAATATGTCTTGGAATGCAAATTATGACCAGTACATTACTTGGAATTTGTCTGAAATTAACAATGAATTTTCAGAAAGAATCCCCAAAACTAATCTTTAGATTATAGGAAAGTAAGCTGTATCTTCTGGGAATGTGGCAGGTAAGTGTACAAATAAAAATATGTCAAGTTCAGAAAGTAACCTTTAAGTTTCATGAAATAAAAGAAGAAAAAAGAAAAAAAAAAACATGAGTTGCGAAATGTAGCCAGTTGGTTCAATGAAATAAGTCTCGGAAAGTAACCTCCAACTTTCGAAAAAGATGCAGACTCTACTAAGTCATGTAAATATTCCAGGAGGGTAACCCACAAATTCCCAGGAAGAAATCATTTAGCTCCAGATAGTTCTGTACTGTAATGTATATCTTCTGGAATGAACCTTGTAGGTTCTTGAAAGTAATCTGAAAGTTCTGTAATGAAACTGTGAGTTTAAAAAAGTTCTAGTCCTGCATTTAACTTGGAAAATTAAATGCAGGATCTATTGCTATCCGCATGTTGTATTTTATAATTTGTGACCTGTTTTTTACTGTGAACATTGGTAAATTTGATCAAATTGAATGTTTTGTCTCTACAAAGCAACAAAACAACCAAAGCAACTCTAACGTCACGGTTCTACCATGGAAACTGGTGGAATGTTTCCTCTCAGATTCTCTTTCTCAAGTCTGGTATCATTCATATAACAGTAACAATTAGATAAATCACAGATTTATCTCCAAAGATGAGAGCTTCACTGCAGTGTGTGGTGAACTGGCAAAAATCAAGCTCTTCTATGAAGGTTACTTTCCAACCTTCATATTTGGTCAAGAATCATGGATCACGACAAACAGAACCAGGATGAGCTCTGCCTTAGAGTTGAAGTGCTCCATCATCAGTAGTGTGGAGTAGAAGTTCTGTTTCTCCACATCTAAAGGAATCAGCTGTGGTGGTTTGAACATCTGACCAGGATCTCTCTGGGAGGACGGCCCAGGGCAGACCCAGATCTCATCAATGTCAAAGTATCTACTCTAGCCTCTGAACACCTTAGATGGGTGTTTCTCAGCCCCGGTCCTCTGGGTTTCCATCTCTTACATGTTTTACATGTTTATTTTCTACCTGCCACACTTCTGCAGCACAAGCTGGAGGTAGAGCAATCATTTGAATCAGGTGTGCTGGATAAAAATCCATCTCAAACATGACTGTTGGCACCAAGGTCCAGGAGTGACAAACATTCCCTAAGGTGTTAGAGCAGGAGAAGGATATGATGCCTGGCTGGATGTATGTAAAGTAAGAAAACGACACAAGCTAAAGAAAGAGAGATGTCTACATTTTACCAAGCCTTGCTTGGCAGGGGGAAAAGAGCAAAGCCGTGCATTTGATAAAAAACAGATCTGAGCATTTGTTCTCTGCGGACCAAAGAGTTCGACCACCATGGGTCAACACCACCTGTCTGTTTTCTTTTTTCCATCCTAAAAGTGAAAGCTTTCAGAAGGCTGGACTCAGAGGAGATTTTTTTTCCTCCGTCTTCTTTTCTGTTTTTCGTCAGATCACAGAACCCCAGGGAGACAATTACCTGCTTTTCCTGTTTTTATCTCACCTTCTGCTCCCCGTCTTCCTCCACTTTCCGACACTTCACAGACAAGTCAATTTGTGCTGGGAGCTGAGAGCATCCTTTTGCTTTGTCCAAGAATGCAAAGACTTGGGTGCACAAAAATACCCATTTCTACCTCAGTCCAGGGAATTAATCCATATCCTCTCTGAGTGTGAGCAGCAGCTGCGACTCCAACATTAAATTTAGTCCTCATCCTGAATTGAGGACTAAGAATGACATTCATAAACAACATAGTTTATATGACATTTACTCCAAATGATTTTGTATGTATTAAAAATGTATATACCAGGAAATCTGCAAAAAGTACATTAGATGTAAATTATAAATTGCATAAACAAGAAATGTTACATTTAATGTAATTTATGCTGAAAAAATGATCAAATATAAAGAGTGTCAAAGAAATAGTTGCTTAGTTCAGCTGCAAGGAAAAAAAATATATATTTTTTTACCATTGGTACTGAATGTTCTGGAATATTTTTTACTTGTCAACACCAATGGCAATAACTTTCTAGTCAGTTTTTGTGATTTACTGCAACTGGGGTCTAGCACTTGGTTATTCACAAAACTTTTACTGAACTCTGTTTGACCACAATGACAAAATATCAGCATGGATGACTTGAGATAAGACTGTCAAAGATGGTGGTGGCACCATCAGGTTAAGGGAATTATTTCTAATCAGTGTCACTTGTACCCTGCATGAAATGGATTTAATAATAAAGAAGAGGACTGATAGAATTTGGATTTAGTTTTATCATTTAAAAGTCAGGCTGACTTTAGGTAAACTTGTGGCCAGTACTTAAAAGTTGTGCCCATTTTAGGACACAATCCGATTGCAAGGATCTCTGACAATTCTCCCAAGGAGAAAGGCCAAATATCCAGTTAAATTTACCCCAGAATGTTGTTGATAGCTTCAAAAAGCATAAATATGGAATGCAATTTCCCGAGGGACATTTAGAAATGCAGATTCTAAAGTTGGAACACCATTTGCAAACATAAAACATACCACAATCAGTAACATTTGGCTACTTTTTCTTTCCCTGTGATTTATGAGCAACAGGAAAGATCCTTTAAAGATTATTATCATAAGTTAAGTTAGGATCATATAACTTAACTGATGTGAGTGTGTTTGTTTTATCCAAACACACTCACATCAAAGCTGAATACAAATTCTGAAAGATGACATATGATGTTTTTAAATCTTTTGATGAGGCCAAGCATTGCCTAACATTTCTGTGGGCTGTTTTCACAAGTTCTCAGCCACAAATATGCAGACAAGAGTCACTTCAAGTTGACAAAAAAGCTAACATGTTGCAAAACACTCCCCATCTTTACCAGACTCAGAGCAACAGTGAGAACTTTTTTAGTATTTTCTGGCTGGCTACGGATCAGAACCTCTAAACCTGTCACAATGTGGGTAAACCCCACAAAGATTTCGTTCTTTTAGCTCCAGGCTGCAGAAGACCCTGCAGAGGAAAACAGTGCAATAACTCCACTGTAAGGCCCATTATGTCCAAAAAGGAGCCATTATGCAGAATCCTGCTGAGCTGGACAGTGGACAGAGGACCCAACAGAGACTGCAACTTGAGAAAGCTTAAACCTCTCTCACAGAAAGTGATGGATTAAACCTAACCCATGAGTTTCAGAAAACTTGACAAAAACACAAAGCACGCAGGGGGTTTTGATGCCTCTTATCTGAAACAAGCGAGCTCAGATTTGGAGAAACCTTCACAGAAAAATTCTCGTTATCATTATCAGTGGGAACACCGCAAAGTTGCAACCCATTACTAAATCCATCAGACAGCCTAAAATAATTATTGTGTGACATTTTTTGTGATTTAGATTATCTCCTCTGACAGCCACATGTACAGTAAACAAGTATCCACTAAGTTGACTTAGTTGAAAGTCTGCACAAACAAATGCAACAAACACACCTGCTAAACAAGCAGGATCTCTTCTGGTACTAGAGAGTATCAACAATGAATGACATCAAACTTTACTGCCCATAAAAAGTTAGAGATGTAATAATCTAGAGCAGTGCCACATGACACAAATAAAATGCACAAATGCCCTACAATTTTCATTTAGGACATATTTATTATTAAATCCCACTGCTAAGCAGTTTTCATGTGCAGAAATGTGAAGTACTACTTGAAACGTTATGTGTGAAATAAGAGCTGGACATGTAAAAAAAAATGTCACATGTAATATGTTAAAAATAAGAGATTCTTGTCAGAAATGTCCTTTGACTCATCATAGGCATCATGTCGTATCTGTTTTGGACTTTTGGTCATTTTTTTAACCATTACTTTTCCAGGCTCAAATGACATAAAATACAAGCATTTTAATTTAGGGTGAATTTTTATAATTGCATAATTGGGCTAAAATATTCACAGATCTTACAGTACACCGATTGTATTGCTTTTTTAGCACAAATTATACTTCTAACCAATCACATGGCTGCAACTAAGTACATCTGGGAGTCTAGAGGTCATGACCTGCTGAGCCACAACAGCTTTTTAAACCAGTTTATGCAGAATACCTGCTACTGCGAATGTTTTCAGCATATTTTTTTAATTCATGCCTTAAGCAATGAAAGTGGTTCTGAGGGCATGCTTGACAGTTGTAGATTCAGCATTTGAAAGTCTTAACTTGGGCCCTCCAAACGTAGCTATAAGTATGGAAAATTTTCATCAAGTTTAAAGGTGCCAATATAATACTTTCTAGAAATTTCATCATAACTACATTAAAGTTTAGGAAGTATGTAATTGATTAGATAACATCAACATTCAATTCAAACTTCTGCCTCTAACTTAAATATTAGACTCTAAAATCAACAGGATGCCCTAGATGAGTGGATGTTTATGATTGTGTTCTTTATACACTGTTAGTCAAAGCTGAAAAGATCCATTGTTCTCGCAAATTCAAACTACTGCAATCTTTACTTTACAACAATCAGATCACCCTGAATAAAAGTCCCATTTTAAGACATTTTCTTTGTGAAAATAAATCTGTCTTTTTTTAATCTGCTTTATCTAGCACATCAGTAAGCGAGCTCATCCTGTTTGTGTTTTATTCAAACCTTTTCAGCAGCAGCTGCAGAGAAAATCACCAAAAATGTCTTTAACTAGACTGTATGTGGGAAAACAAGAATGGGATTACAGTATTGACTTTCATCTGCTTCAGTGAAGCAACAGGAGGCAGAGAAGTAGCTCCAATGGAAGGCAAATCTTCCCAACATCATCCAAGCAGCCTGTCACTGACTTTTGTCCCACAACAGCACCCTCCTTCATCAGTCTGATAAAACATTTCCCTCTTTGTCCTTTAATCATTTTAAGCAAACAAAACACGAAAAAGAACATGCTGAAGATGACATCTGATTGCAATAGTTAATGTAGTTTTCATACTCTATGATCTGCTGAGCTGGTTATAATTAATAGCACATCGCTACCTGGATGTTTTAGAACTAATTTATGATGCATTTATTCAATATTGACATATTAATAGTTTCAGTCGAACCCCTTTTTCAGATCTGCTTTTACTCTATAGACTTCGGTCCTGAGAGAAAGGAGGCATTATTGATTGGAACAAGCTTTTCTGAAGACAGCTGAGAGTGTTGACAATTTTAAATGCATAAACATCTTTATACTCTGGTTTCAAAAAACATTTGCCTGATTTTAAGTGAGCTTGCCTATGTCTTGTTGTATTTCATTCCTATGGTGAAAGTTCATTTTTAGAGAATTTTAGCATTCAAATGTTTCTAAATGGTTCTTATTTTTCTGTACAATAAATGGCATTGTGTTCTATTTATCTACCCATATTATGCTATGTATCAAGTTCAGCTATTTTTATGTTTTTTTTTGTTTTTTTTTTCAGCTGACTCCTCATTGTTAGTTTGCTTGTTCCTTTGCTTTAACCTCTACATAAGTGATTTTTAGTACATTTGAATGTATGCAAAATGGTAAATAGGTCTGATTGACTGACTTTATACCAGTTAGAAATGTTCAAGTTTGAACCCTGGGGCAAACCTGATCTAAATCCCTGTCTGGATCTGAGAATCGTGCTTAAAATGAATGATGAATGAAGTTGTGCTTTTATTATTTCTCAGTTTACAAAAGGAAATCCTGCTGAATATTCGAGTCTGGACATGCAGATTCTTCTATGAAACTCCTTGCGCTCTCCATGGTGCTGAAACTGCACCGAGAACTTTCCAAGGTCCTGATTCTGCATTTCTTAGCTCTAATCTATCAGCGAAAAGGTGCTCGGTTAAAAACATTTAGCTGTGGTTTCTATTTGCTTTCAGTCGCACATGTGTGGATTTTCTCGGCCAGTTTGTTGTTATGGTTATTTTAACAGAAAACCGCTGCTTACCTGAAGCAGCGCCGAGATCCGGCTCGGTCCGTCCACTGAGCCCGCTGAGCCGCTGTCCAGCACGCGGTCCCGGTACAAAGACCACAGGCCGACGTTCGGGAAGAAAAGAGCCGCGGCGAGCAGCAGCCCGGTGACCTGCAGCAGCCTCTTCTCCTTCCGCCGCATGTCGCTCTCTCTGTCCGGGGAGGAATAACTAAACAAGCTGCTGGGATCCTGACGGAGCTTTACCCGCTCCCGTCGGAGACAACTTTCACTCCGCGGCTGCTTTTAGAGCGGCTGCTCTAAAAGCTCCGTCAACATTATGAGTGACGTCAGACCCGGATCAGACTTTCAAAATAAAACACTGAAAGTGCTCATGACTTAAGCTGAAAACTTTGTTTCTGCAATAACAAACGAATGAATGAGTAAATGGGTAAGTTTTACAATTATTATTATTATTATTATTATTATTATTATTATTATTATTATTATTATTATTATTATTATTATTATTATTATTGGTATTAGTAGTAGTAGTAGTATGTGATTAAGTTTATAATTATTAAGTCAGTATGTGGTGCAGCAAGTAGCCGATAGCACTGTTGAATTGTCCTGGGTTCAAATCAGAGCGTGGAGACTTCTTTCCACAATCCAAAAACAAGATTATTAGGTTTCTGGCTTCTGCATATTGTGACCTTGAAAATATAACTGTCAAAAATATAAGTAAAACAGTTTGAAGGGGCAATACTATAGGTTTACCAGGCACATATTCCCATTTCATAGCACAATCAAATGTCACCTTCAGTCATGGGCGTCGTAAGGGGGGAAAACTTAGGACAATTCCAAACTTGTCCTAACCCCCTGTCTGTCTGTCAAGGGGACCAACATGGGGCCCTTCACAAAATAGTTTTGTTTTTGTTTTTTTTCTTCAAAGAAGTAGAAAAAAAATCAGGCCTTGTCAATTACAAAATTAATTGTATTGTGTTTTTTTTAATTGTTGTTATCAGTAAAAAAATAAATGTTACCACTCCCAGATCAAAACGCACACATTTACATTGAAGCGCCTTCCCTTGAATCTGCAAGAAATGGTTCCTTCCTGCTAAGTGGTGACAATTTTCAGCAGCAGTCAGTTGAAGACAGTTTCCTTGACCAGTGAAGTGTGCTGCATGTCAGTAATTTCAACAGAAATCTTCTGACCAATGGGGGAGTGTAACTCTACCCAGGCCTGAAATGAAAGCTTCTTCCTCTCCGGTGGCTGTGTCTTAAATAGTTCATCCACCATCTGTGTTGTGTTGTGTTTTGGAGATGCATTAATTTTCAGTGGCCAGTTGAGAACTAGAGAAGATAGTTTCCCTGGTACAAGCCTCCTTTTCTAAGGAGTCTGCCAGATCACCTTGTTTTTTCAGAGGAGATCTATCCTTTTTTTTTTTTTCATCGACATTTTCATTGGATGATTGTGAAATACAAACTGATGTCGGAGGGAAATCTTTTTTCTGAGCTCTTCTTGACATCCCGAATTGATTATTTCTCCTCTGACTGAACCACTGCCTCCTGTATTTTAGGGATGGTTTCTGTTACGGTGACCAGTGAGGCGTCTTGCATTTCAGTACTTGCAACAGAAATATTTTGATCAATGGGTCGTATAGCTCAGCCAGTCCTGTAGTGGTAGCTGCTTCTTCTTCCTCTCAGGTGGCTGTTTCTTCCCTTTATCATCCACTATCCCCTGTATTTTAGTGATCAGTTCTTTTTCGGTGACCAGCTGATAAGTAGCAATCACAGTTTGTTTGGTAGAAATCTTTGTTCCTGAGGAATCCGCCTGATCTCCTTGTTTTTCAGAAACAAAACTAGCCTGTCTTTCAACACTTTGAGTGGATGGCTTAAGAGTCATGCAGATGTGCGATGCAGGGAAATTCTCCCACATCACCGGTGTCTTCCTGACACATCTGCACTCAGGAAAGTATTTCTTCTCCACTGTCTCCTGAGTTGTAGCGATGGTATCTTTTTCAGTGACCATTGAATCGTGTCGGTTTTCAGCATTGTCATCAAAAAGATGCTTGTGTTCTTTGAACCAAATTTTGAATGCCACCCTCCTCTTCTTGTTTCACCTCACCCTCAGTGGCTCAGCTTTTCTCACAACAATATTGTTGGATGTATCTATTTCAACGGTAAACTGGTAAACAATTTTTCCAATGGCCCCTGACCAAAAGGGGTCCTCCACATTGTTTTTTTCTTTCATAGAAATAAAAGACATTTGGGCCCCTATCAATTGGAAAATTAATCATATTGTGTTTTCTAAAATAGTTTTTAGCATTTGTATTGTAATACTAAAGGATTACCAAGAGTCCTATTTTCTGTTGTCTTGCCGCCCCCTTGTGGTAGTATTTGAGGTTTTGTTTTGTTTAGTTCAGTCTATCCAGCATTTTTCTGATGTAACGTGGCTGAGCGACAGCTTGTTCCAAGTCTTTAGCATCTTTGTCTTTTTACAGAAAAGAGAAATAAAAGTTCAGACGACGCAACGTTTGGAGTTTTTTTTATTTTTTGTTCGCTATCTGTCTCAAGCAGTACAGTAGCCTACACCTGCGTGAGGACAGAATAGCATTAAAAATCAAAGGTTGCCACTCCCAGACCAAAAAGCACAAAGGTATATTTAACCAGAACCTTCTTTACCCCCCTTAGATCTGCATGAAATGGTTTGTTCCTGCTTAGCACAGTGACGGTGTTCAGCAGTGGAAGACAAGGTTACTCTGTTGCTAAGAAATATAATAAAGGTAGGTTTTCAAAAAACATAGAGAGGTAAGAGAAAGAAAAAGACAAGATGGCCAATTTGTAACCCAGTTTTTCTCCAAGAGAGCTATCTAGAAAAAAACAATCACAATCTCATGTGGTGCTGCTCATCCTCCCTCTCCTTGCTCTGTGGTGTACTGTAGCAAGCAATAAAGATAAGATCTTTCTCCACCATAAGCACATTTAGTAGTGAGTGAATGAGGTTGGTTGTCAACACTAACACCCTTCTCCTGGTTTTGATTGGTTGTTTTTGGCCAGAACATTGCATTACTTTGGCCAGTAATATTATTTCAGGGAGAAAGTGGAGGAGATTGATTGTTTTCCCAGATTATCTGTCTCATAACAAACTAGCATGACATGGTGTCAGTTTTAACAAATATGGAGAAAATATATTTTTATTAAAGTTATGTACTGCAGCTCGAATAAAATGCAACTATATAGCATTTTTTTTAAATGATTGCTTCATATATATTTTGCATGTTGCCTATGACTGTTGCTCGAGGGGAGAGACTTTTCAGTAAGCTAAAACTAATAGGAGAAATTTAAGAAACCTATTTGCTTACTGTATGCAGATTGTTTCATGTAAAATTCATGACCAGTAAATATTGTCCTAGTACCAGTATTGAACCAAAGAAAGAGTCACAATTTTAAAAGCCTTTAAAATTGTGACACTTTTAATGGGTCAGATAGATTCAATAAATTGTAAGAGCAGCTGCGCAGGGGGGCGGGAGGGGGGGGATTTAAATTTTTGTCATGGGGCCCAAGATTCCTGGCGGTGCCTCTGCCTTCAGTTGTTGCAAAAATGTTGTATGTGTCAAAGGTGACTCAAAAGAAATCAGGTTTTGTGATTTGACGCCTGTAAATTGGTTTCTGTCTCTTTAAGTAGTTCATGCTCTATCTGATGCTCAAAGCAACACTCCAGGTGTGTCTTGATGAGAATAGTAACATAACATGATGTAAAGCTCAAAAGAAGGTCTATTTTACCTAAAAGTGTAAAATCACATTATCCTGAATGTCAATTTTATTGCCAAAAGTCAAGAGCTTACATTGTTTACATCAACCTCATGAGCATTCCACACTGTAGCCACAGCAATGTTTTTTCTGCTTCAGTTCATGAGATGATGCTTCCCCGATTGTAATATTGTGCAAAATGAAATGCTGATAAATGTTTAAGCTTTATCAGCTTAAAGATCATCCTTACTAAATCTTTTTTGCTATTTTTCCACCTCCCCCAAAATTATCTGGTTAGAGGTGGACGTGAAAGACTAGTTCTCATATGAATCCATCAGGTCTAATAGCATTGGTTGCTCTAAAGAAGGACAGTCAGCTTGAACTTTTATTTGTTCGGTTGGAGAGAATAAACTGAAAGGAAATGTGCAGTTATCATTGTTTTGCAGGTAAATACTTTTAATTTGATCAAACTGCAAAAAAAAAAAGTCTTTGAAATGTAAAAAATATGTTTCAGTCTTCTTCAAGATTCCATCAAGACATATCTTGACTATCCTGTGAGAGTCCTGTTTGTTCAGCTAATCAAACATTCCATCATTTCCTGGATTGGCATCATTGTATAAATTTGCTTTGTGTGGTGCTGCTTTTATTTTGAAAAGATACCAGAGCATCCAGTAAGATGTGATTCTCTTGAACTTGAGGCAGTTTTAAAGAGACAGGCAGGATTGAGGATCACATGAGAAGCAGTGTTCTCAGGCTATACATGTGTTTTCTGAAGAAATGATTGAAGAACAAATTAAATATTCAAACAGAGAAGCTGTTTGCTTCACATGGCCGATGTGACAACATTCAATAAAAGGAACAAACTGTCAGTGAAATGCACAATCACACCCTGGAGTGACACATTAATGCATTCAGACACACAGAGCTTCAGGCTTTAATGGATTAAACTAACTTATTTCTCACTTATCATGATGTTTACACATTTTCGTATTCCCTACAGGATCAAAATCACTAGAACACCATAGACCATACTCTGAACACAAATAAATTATTGTCTGCCTCTTGCTGGGGTTTCTTCTGACAAGAATCAATGCACAGTTTGCTAAAATGTTAAAAACGTCAGTCAAAAGATAGCTTAACCTTGGGTAACAGGCCTGAAAGTCAGGGAAACCATGATTCAACACCTGAATCAAAGGTGTTGAATCATGTCATAGCAGCCTGCTATGACTGAATGGACAGATTAATGCCTCTAAAACATACATTGTAGTTTGTGATTCTAAAGTCAGTAATAGTGAAAATGCTTACGGTGTATTAACATATTTAAAAGACATTGTATTTGTATTGTTTGGAATTAGAAAACAGGGGCACATTTAAAGATTGGCCCAGCTGGACCAAAAAACTGGATATAACACAAACATTTCCTGTTACACTCCGTTTTCCAAGCATCTTCCTGTATTTTTGCTGCTCTTCCTTGGTGATCGTTGATTAAAACTTTCTGTTTATGTGACCTGAAGGAGATTTCACGGCTCACTTCATTTGGGACAGAATGACACCTCGGTAATTGCTTATCAGTAAAGTCATGGCACAGTCCTCTCTGAATCAGCTCTGCTAATGGCTTTGAGCAAGAAGGAGTCAGAAGATAATGATACTAGCATTTCCTTGAGCTTTAATGCTCTCCAAATTACCTTTCTGATTTTTTTCCCTACCCCCGCAAGTGTCTTGCAGATTGATACTTTGACACAAGAGGGAAAGATTTTGAAGCCTCAGTCCCTGAAACACATCATTCTACAATTCACACAGAAACAGATTTTTTTAAGCTTAGCCTCCCATGAACAGAGAGAACGAGAGAGGAATGGGATGCTCTTTTGTTGCTATGTAAGATAAAAGAGATAAAGGCTCCGACACATTACATTTTAAATGGTCAGAAAATTTCTCTCCCTCCTTCTTTCTGCTTTAATATCCAAGACTACCAGATTCAAGGCTTTAGAGGAGATTAGTGTGATGCTTCACTGGTTCAGAAATGAGGGTTTGTTCATGTGTCAGAGGTTAAAGAGGCCAAATCAGTTGCAACGGAACAATGAAGACACATCAGTCAGTGAATACAGAAAAAATTACAAACAGGAAATTGAACATATGTCTGCAGAACAGTAAAATGAATGTAAATGAGGGATAGAGAGCACGGATCCGATGACTGTGAAGTGTTTGATTTGGTGCCTGGAGGGTAACTGCATCAAAGAGCAAACATCAAATATGTGCTTAGTCTTTCCGTAAGTGAACTTGCCAGGAAAGATTCAACCATCTACTGTCTCTTAGCTTGTAATCCGGTTAGCAACGAGCTTGTGGTTTCCATTAGTGCTCATTAAATTTTGAGAAATGTTTTTACCATGCTTTGGATTTTACCGACTTTATTAGAATCTTTAGTTTATTTCACAGACAAATCATAAAACTGAAGATGAATTTAGAAAATCACAAGGGAAGAAAAAGAAAGCTTAATGGAAGAATCCAGGAGTGAATGAAATAAAAGAACTTAAATGGTGAAATTTAAAATAAGACAAAGGATCAGGGAACAAAAATCTAACAATTCTGAACACTGTGAACTACTGTTAATAATGCAAGAGGAACAAAGGAAAGCTCATTAACAAAGGGAGGTGAAGTATGACACAAAATGAATCGTTAACCAGAGGACAAAGGCAGATCCAAGAGAAAGAAATCCAAATTCAAGTGAACTTAGAAACCTGATAAAAATAAGACACAAATAAAAATAATCTAAATAGAAACACAAGAGAGAGAGAAAAAAAGATACAAACACCCAAAGACTGGGGCAATTTACAAGTGGGTGTTGTAAAAACATTGTTTTAAACAACAATCATTACATTTATCAGACTTGGTGAGCTGCATTCCCAACATCTAATCAGTGTTTAACAGTAATGGGAACTGATGTTGTGCATGGAGATGTTTCAAATAGAGGTGCAAAAAGTGTTATATAGTAAATAAATTCAATGAAAACAGAAAACATATGACCCAACTTATAATCTGCTATAAGTCACAAAAAAATTGTCCAAGTAAACATATTACATTTATGAAATTATCATGTTAAGTAAACAAATGCAAATAAATTCATTTTAAAAGCAAAATTCTATTGCATGTAACAAATTGCCAATTTACCTTAAATTGGAGCTACTTTCTTTTTTTCAGTGCATGAGAATGGCATTATACATAGACCCACGTGAGTTATACTGTGAATCGATGATATTCCAGTACTGAATGGGGTTTTGGACATTTTTACAGTTCAGTAAGCTCAGTGCTGCTGGTTTATTAGAGCTAAACATGGTGCTCAAAACACTAAATTTTTTGTTAGTCATCATGAGCCTTCATTCGGAAAAAATAGGTGTCCCTTTCATTCTGCTTAGTGTGTTTTCAGATAGCTACTTGAGCCATGAGCACTATGAATGTGAAAAAAACTAGCCTTATCTTACTATTCTTTGCTGTTGGTAGACTGATATTAACCCATGATAAAAGAATGTGTTAATCACAATTATTTCCAATAAAAACTGCACTGAAGAAACACCCTCACTGCTGTGTTTGCTTTCCTTCGTTTGCCGTTAAAAAGCCTGGAGAAAGTCTCCACACAGTTTATGTGTGAAAGTGCCCTTTCTTAATGCCATGAAAGGTCAAGAAGTGGTAATTCACCAGAGAAATTACCGCCCCACATTGCAAGACTGAGAAGAATAATATAAGGCATGACTCAGACCCTGGGTAGAGCGATGGAACGGACGCAGAATTGTTTTATGGTTCCACTTTACTGTTCTTATAAGATGCTTCCTATATAAATGCTGAGCTTTTCGGGCTGTCTGTACAGCACAGCAATCAATCATGAGGACTAAACTCAGGAGAGTTCAAGGGGGGGAATTCATCTAACAGAGGAAGAAATAAAAACTTCCACATGCTTTAAATATATTTGAAAGTGTTAAGCTACAGCACTGTGCAAAGATTTTAACCAACTTTAATTTTTTCATATTTTTCTTCCAAGCAGACCAACATTTTTGTGTGTCTCTTTTTTTAGTTGTGTTCATGAATAGATTTGAGGGCTTGTTTAAGATGTGTTCAGATACTGATCTGAAGACCGTTTTTAAAGGAAACTTTGAAAACACTTGATAGGCCCAGTGACGTGCACTCAGGGGAGCAGAGCCTCACTTGTCATAATGGAAAAACATGATAAAATAATTTATACTGCTATTTTCACCCTGAGGTTTTTTCTATAAAGTATTTATTTTTTATTTTGCTTAACCAATTCTGATGATTTTTTCTTCAAAATCGCTGAATTTTCGCATTTTCCCATTCAAATGCTCGGAAGTGCAGCTGCAGCAGCGAACTGAGCCTCACCTGAGATTGATCAACCTCTCTAACTGCACTGGCTGCCATTCTGAGAGCATCCTCCTCCTGTCTGTACGTCACCAATGAAATGGTTAAAAAAACATTTAAAATATGAACTGATTTTCCGTAATTTAGCTTATGTATATAATCGACAGCTTTTTTTTGTCACCAACTGTGTGTGTAACGTGTTTCGTGTGCTGTGGACCTATCATTGACGGCAGAGAACAGATTCGAGGCGAGGCAGTCAGTTCTCTTGCCACATGACAGGGGGTGCTCATGATCCCAGACATTGGGACTCCACTACTGCAGAGTAAGAGACAGTAACAGTGAGCAAGCCATACAGTACAGTGCTGCGATATAGTTATAGTTTTCTCCTTGTATCACAGCAATGACTTACTAATAATCACAAAATATACATTAAAACCATATTACTGCAACTGTTCTGCTCTTTGTGTGGGAAATATTTCAGTTATTGATTTTGCACTGAATAAGGGGAAAACTTTGAGAAACCTTCAGAAAACCTGAAGCACAATCAGTTGAGACCACTTTGAAAGATTACAGAACAATATGATGGATGGGTCAATTCTCTGTTCACAGCACATGCATAATCCTTTTAGAGAAACAAAGTGATTCAAAATGTTTTGAAGCTGTTAGCAGAAGACCAAACACGAGATACAAAAACGTAGAATTAAATATTGTTGAAAATATAGAGAATAAATTACTGGAAAACTGGGCAACTTTAAAATAATGTCTTCTAAATTCCTAAGAGAATAGGAAACATAGTATGACATTAATTCAAGTCATGACAGTTTGCCCTAAACCCAATCTAAGATCAACCAGTCTTATTTTGGGAACATAAAAAAATGACAACAATTTTGAATATGATAAAAATTTGACTTTTTTTAAGGTTGGAAATTTTAATTTTTTTCACATCAATTTCCACAAATATCAACATTTTACAGAAGAAATTCTATCCATCCTCTTTCCAAGCGTCATGAAGCCTACGTGCAAATTCAAACTGGAGACTCTTTAGCCTCACCTGCATCATCCAATCACCGCGTCACGCTCGCCGCCACCAACCTCAGCACCGGACTTCGACCCGCCCCGTCCAATCACCAGTCAAGCTCCCGTTTATCAGGACCCACACCCAAGACATCATTCGCTTTCCAGCTACGCTCATCCACCTCCACCCTGCTCTGCAGGCTGCCATCCTTTCTCCGACCTCCACCACCAGCGGACGGCCCCAGGGGGAAGACATCCCTAATCAGCATTGGGGATGCTCAGCTGAGTTTTTGTAATTCACAGCTCAAATCTTCAGCCGGGGCCCGAGCGCCAAAGAACTTTAACTCATTCATGTCAATAAACCATAACTCAATCTGCAGTTTGAGTTATGGTTATTAGGTTATTTTAAAACCTAAGAATGGAAATTAAATTTTAGCTCTTGAAATATAAAATGTGACAATCTACAGGAGACATTTGTTAAAAAATAAAAATTGTATCTGTGCTATTATGTACTTTATCTATTTCTCCAGTAATCAAGCTGCCCAGAATGAATGCTTCATCCCCTTACTTTCCACCCGTCCACTTAAAAACCGCCGCTTTGCCCACAAACTGCTCCACTAAGGGGCAGTTTTTAAGTTATTGAATTAACTTTTTTGTCTTTTTTTTTCAAGTGAAACTGTTTATTTCCACTTGCTTGCCTCCTTTTTCCTCTCGGTGTTTGGGTATTTGGGTCCTCCTTTCAACTATTCCATGACAGGATGTTTCCATGACATTTCAAACATGATAAAACAAATTAAAACAATAAACTAAAGACAGCTTGTGTTTAAATGAGCCAAGACTCTGGAGACGAGTCTTAACAAAAAAAACTAATTTCAGTGTCGAGGTGCAGCAGTCTGAACAGAATGATCCCCTTGGTTTGTAAATCTTTTTAACAATAGCGATCCTAAACTGCCTTTGACTACTTTGTCTTTTGATAAGGCAAAAATGGAATGTATGAAACTGAATTTGAATATGTCTACGATTGGACAGATTTGCTTCTGTTTCTCAATATGAATAGCAGTTGTGTGTTTTGTAAAGTACCTTGAGATCCTATCCAAAGTAATCTCCTATCCAACGTTTACATGCTTCCTTACATTCAGATGTTGCAAAACAGTAAGACAGAGATTCACAGTTTTGCTGACCATACACAGTTCTACATTAGTCTTTCACTAAGTGATAACATTTAGCCGCAATTACTTACTGAATCCACTAAACAAAATAATATTTGTATGTGTCAAAGTTTTAGCTAAATAAGGGGGGGGGGGGGAATTAAGTTCTATGTCATAGACCAAAAGAGTATACACTGGAATTCAGTGTCCACCTTCAGTCTGCTAACTTATGAAGGTGATCATGGATTATAATCAAAATCTTCACAACAGGATAAATTTTTCATCAAGACAGCATATGACCAAATAGAATATCATCAGAGTTAAGCGATGATGTGCCAACAAGATTCAGGAAAAAAATAGTACATACTTTTGCTGTTAGCAGACGTGAGTAGAGTTTTTGAAAGTGGGGGGTCATGGCAAGGAAATGTTTGGGAACCCATGGACTAGATTATTGTAACGCTGTTTTCACAGGATTACAGAAAATATCTGGACCGTTTTAAATTTGTATTTTCTTTAGTTCTAGAGGTACCATCCTCTAGAACTAATATATGATATTTTATGTTGTGTTTATGGCATTATGGCATTAGCCTGCAAGCAAGACAAATATCGTAACGCGAATTCAGAACAGAAAATGAGCTGGTGGATCTGGCCTTGGGAGCCCAAGTTCAGAATCATTTTCAGTACCAGCTGTAGTTCAACACCTGAACAGTCTTCGGTAAGAAAAATAAATAAAAATCAAAACAGAAACTGAGAGACAAGAAGACTCTGAAGAGCAGCATTCCAGCTGAACATGTTTATGAAATCCATGCCTCTCTATTCGATGGTGCCTGTATCATCCAAAGCCAACATTTTGCTGTTCTGGGAGCGTTCTGAACTGCCAATAGCGAAGCCCACTTCGGATTTCTGTTAAAATAATTATTCGCTGGGAGAATTCCCTCAGACCCGTGGCATTACTGGCAGTGAAAAGAGATTAGGTTGTTATATTCCCTGAGCTGTTTCTGAACCAGTGCCATCTGTTAATGTGTCATCTATGGTCCCACGGTAATTACGTCTCCTACATCACATTTACACTCCTGGTGTTTATTTATTTACCCTGACAGCTTTGGCTGCAGCACTTATAGAAGAAGAAAAAAATCCCAATTGCTGCCTGATGGTCATATGAGGTAATCTCCATTCTTCCCAAGCCGCTTACCTGGGAGAGTAAAAAAAAAAAAAAGAAAAAGAACAGTAGCTTGTCTAGATACATGTAGCTTGTACCAAGGTCGTTATTTATACTCTTGGCACAATTCCTTATCTTTTTATGTGATCAGTAGACTTCATCCGGGCAGAAATGCCAAAAGATGCAGGTTCTTAGTCCCTCAGAGCAGATTCAAGTGTGTTCCATGCCAAACTGTTGACATTGTTTGCTTGATTCATGTTCCTTGCATGTTGAAGCCATTGTCTTCTTCTTTCAACAGCTGATGTATTTTCTTACTGAAAGTCATCCAAGGTCCACGTGTCACCACCTCCATGCTTGAAAATCTACAACTAAAAAAAGCTTTAAAAACAACACAAGGATGATAAAAATCGACATGAGATCTTAAACCCCTGGCTTTTATTTGCAGGTAACTCTGTTTCTTCTTTATGTTAATAAATATTACAATAAAACTGTTGGAAAAGCTGTTTGGTTTTAGGTTTCATTCAACAAATTTCCTGTTTTAGCCAGGAGATTCTGCAGGGCAAAAACCATCCAAGTCCCAGTCAGGGAAGAATATTTGTTTTTTTGTTGTTTTTTTTTACTTTTTTTTTTACTTTTTTTTTTTTTACTTTTAAACCTATAAATGAACTAGTGAGACTAATTGGTTCATATTTAGTCCATCTCAATGATCTAATAATAAACTAAGAAGAGCTAGAAATTGGTTACCCATTTCATCAAAGGGAGCAGAAAAACATATGAGAAATTGTTTCATTCTTCACAAAATTGTCCTTCACATATTACTTGATGCTTTGTTGATAAAAAAAAAAACTTGGCAAATACCATTTACACATTTAAAAGCCAATTAATTGCAACAATGACAAGAACATGTATAATGTTATTTAAGCTATTTTTCAGTTCATTTATTCATTCCTCATTCTCATCCTGGAAGATGAAATAAAACAGTTAAAATAAAAAAAAAATAAAAATAAAAAAACCAGCAGATTTAAGACACGTAATTTATAATAAACAATTGGATCCTTAAGCTTTAAAAGCCTTCAGAGAGATGACCTAATATCTTGAACAAGATTGTTGCACAAAAGAGAAAAGAAAAAGCATGCGCTCCAGCAGAGCATTTTTCTAGCTTTAGGAATCTTTAAAAAAACCAGTGGCCTGAGATTGGAGAGCACAGGGGAGGACATACAGGTTCAGAAGGTCAAAGACATGATGGAGAAGAGTCATTTAGAGCCTTGTTGGTCAGCAGCAACACCTTCAAAACTTCTCTAGCCTGACTAGGAAACCAGAGAAGAAACGTCAGCGCTTTAAGTAATGTGTTCATATTTCTCTGTTTGGGTTAGAATGCAACCAGATACAGTTTTACAATTGCAGACTTGTAAAACCTGTGTTCCAACCCAGATAGTAGAACATCGAAGTAAACAATGACTTAAAGTACAACTGCATGGATGAGAACCTCTTGTCTAATCTTATGTTCCTAAAGTGATAAAAAGCAGTGTGTGTTGCTGCTGATGTAAGACTGAATAAGGAAACACAAAGTTATTTACTTTTTCCCTGTAATTTATGACACAGTCACAGTAATATTTTGGAGGTCGAGAGACCATTAAATGTGTCTCCTAAACTGAAAGAAGCAGGAACTTATAGAATGACCAGCCCCGAATAGCATAAAACTGAATGTGATTCTTTATCTTTCTCATATTTGTTTATCCAGAATGAAATCCCTGAAATCTTTTATTCAAATTTTATTTGGTGACCAAGAGGCTGCATCTTTTCATCAGTACAACAAACAGAGAACATAAAAGTAAATACACAACCACTCAGATTTAAACTAAAGAAAAAAATAAACATTGGATAAGAAAATCAATGCAACTTTCAAGCTATATCTCAAGCCAATTTTTTCTGGATAACTATTACCTCTGAAAGGTTCTGAACCTTTTAGTTTCATGTAAATTAGTTCATTCTCCCTTATTTGACAGAATAATCTAATCCAGCGTGTTTTTTTCTGCAGTTCTGTTCCTCACTGCTGTTTTGCTCTAAATGCTAATTCACTTTCCACCAACCCTTTTCCAATTTTCCGACTTATAAACATGCTGTATTTCCATTCCCACCACTCTAATACTTTGATCTTTCTCTGTTTGTGGATTTTTATCTCTCTGCCTGTGTTTGTCCATCTCTGTCTTCGCAGTTTGTCTCTTTCCAATGCCTCATCATCCGCTCTCAACGACGACAATCACACCCAGCGAGCCGGACGTGTTTGTCTGTATTTGTTCCAGTCTAAATATCCTCACAAAACCCTCTGTCTCTCTGCTATGTAAACAGAGCACAGCCATCCACTTTTCCACCCATTTCCTAATTTATCATCTCTCCTCTGCTGCAGTAATACTTTCATCAGCCTCTAAATAAACAGTGCAGCCTTAATGAGTTTGGCAGATGGCGCTGCCTATTTATCTGCTTAAGAGCTGTGCATTTACCTGGGATTGAAAGATGAAGGCATTTTCAAACGGTTTACATTCAGATGACCTCCAACGACCAAAAGTTGACACAGCTAAAATGCTCATTGATATTCTTATCTTGCCTTTGACATTTTATAGCTTTAATCAGTTTTCTGCACTCATCAAAGGTATAAATGTCATATTATGGAGGCTTTTAATTGTTTAAGTCAATCTTTTCCAGGAAGGAGTGTTTATATAACATACTGCAATGAATTTTAACAACATGATCTGGATACATTTATGCATGATGCACAAACTAATTCACCCAACCTAAACTATATTCACCACTAGTATTTAGTAATATTGTAATTGTGATCAGGTAGCTTGACTTTCCTTCTTAGTGAAACAAGTAGCATTCATTTAAATTGCTTTGTTCCATGATGTATTTTCTAACTTTTGAACATGGTTGAACAGAATTCTTTTTTTCTATCAAATTCACAGTTATACAAACTCGAATACAAAGTAAGATGTACAGAAAGATGTGATTTTTTTGAACAAATGTTACAATTTTGGTCCCAAGTTGAATCAAGTCTTCCAGACTCCCAAGTGTGAAAACACTCTAAGAATGTATTTCTATCCACAATTGGTTAGATTTTAATGACAATTCTGTCATTAAAATAGTTTTCCTCATCTTTATATGCCATTATGACAATACAGTCTGAAATAAATACTGAGCAGAATATTCCTAACAAAACACACCTGGGCAGCTGGGTTAGAAGTTTAACATTGAGCAGTCTGTCTTTACAGATTAGTTGCATCTCAAGGCCATAAAATATGTATAATCCTGCCAAAATATTGTTTCATATAAATGTTTTATATATGTTTTAAGGCACTGAATAAGAATTCTGGTCTCCAAGACATTAATTCTTTCACACTATTAAAATATGCAAATACAAGTCTCAAGGAAGCTTTGATTCCACAGACAAGGCCAACAAGATTCCCCTAAGTTTTAAAGTCTAAATGTCATAGAAAGTTGGAATAAAGTGGTGGAATAAAATCATGAAGGAAAAGATCACTCAGACGCACTTCAGTGCTTTCTCCATGTAGTCCTCCAACCAGTACTTTGCCCTTGTAGCTTAATAGACATACACAATGTTCTGAATCAAAGAGAATAAAGTCTTTTTAGCTGGAACAATGATCTTTTATTCATTCTAGTCAAATAATAAAACATCAATGAGACCAAATGCTTTGACAGCAATCAAAAAATCTGAAATTAAAGCTGTCCGTTGGACTTTTAAGCTCATTAAAATAAAAAAAAGTTACATGTTCATGTCAAAATTTCTATGTTGCATGAAAGTCATGTGTCAGTCAGAGGTTAATGGCTGAGGGGTCTAAATGGAGGGTAAACCATTAACAAGCATCAGAGACAGGTCTGAAACATGTGGAGCTCATCAATCAGAGACTGAAATCAGGAGTCACAAAGGCAAATTTGGTCATTCAGAAACCAAACAGTGACAGTAATAAACCAGAAAACTAAGTCCTAAGCAAAACTTGGCAAACCTAATCTGTCACAATAAAAATAACAACACATAGAGTTTTTCTTCTTCGAGGTAAATGAGACATGAAGAAGAACAGTGGATTTATAGGTTTGGTAAATGATCAACAGAGATAATTATGTGACAGAGAGTATTACTTTACCTTTCTTGCTTCTTGAGATGTTGCTGCCCAGGAGGAATGAGAGATGCTTAACTGAATGGCTCTGAGCCTGGAAGGCAAGATAGAAGAGAAGCTGTGTGTCCTTCGTCCATGGAGTTTTCTCTAATGAAACCCAAGACAGGTGGGAGACAGAAGAGGCAGTGGAGGCAGCTGCGCATCATCCAAAAAAAACCCCAAAACAAACCATCCTCCTCATTCTGATATCTTCTTCAATCGTTTTCACCAATAGTAACAAATAGTGTTCAGGTGATTCGTTCAATAGGAAAAAAGTGTTTCCTTTTAAGTTTTGCAAAATACATTCATTTCAACAATGTCGAAAAAAAACAAACTTTTTATTGAAAAACAAGTTTTTTTTCAATTGGTGTCTTTCAATATCTACTCAATTTAATTTATTTTCAGAATTTTGATTTGTGCATTTTTATAGTTGACGGTAATAGAGCTAGTGACACGGAGAAGGAAGTGATGGCATACAGACAAAGATGATATTTGCAGCGTTGAAATTCTGGTCACCCCAACTCTTGTAAACTCTTGAAAAGTAAAACAATAGCTTGTCAGAGCATCACCAAAGACAACTATGAGCTGTGACAACAGGGATGGTCCAACAGGGCATTCTTCAATCCAGGTTTTAAACATTCAAGGCAACTTTCTTCCTCTCACAGCGTGGGTGTTTGGCTACATTTGCTCTTCAGCTGTCAACAGGTTTGACGGAACAGCTGGGAAATGCAGCAGTGAGACTTCGAACTGACAGGTGCATGTGTGTGATATGAACCCTCACAGGGCAGATGAATCAGACAGCAATAAGGGTTGCACACACAGACACAAAAAGAAGAAATGGCATGTTTAGAAAATGAGGTGGAAATGCTGAAACTCTCCGTAGGAGTTGTGCATCCATTTTGAAGAACCAGCTCAACCTGTCATGGGTAAAGTAAGGTTGGAACATTTCTAAAGGGGCATTGCACAAGTACTTGTGCAAGTACTCTTCAAAATATATGTATTTTTTTTATCTACCTCCCAAAATGTCTAGAACAAGAATAAAATAATCCTTAAAGATAAACTTTAGAACGTCTTTTATGATAAGACAAAATCTAGTGTCCTTGTTGCCAAACTCCAACAGTTAAAAGCAAACATTCATGTTTAAATCACGTCCTGACTAATCTGTCTGACACTAAGTTAGAATAGAGTTTTTCTAGCTTCCAAGAATTGCTTGCAATTTAGGAGGGCCAAAAGTAACCATCTGAAATTAAACAATTAACTGAAGTCAGATATTGACAATCAAGCATTTTACTATCCATCCATCCATTTTCTGACCACCCTTTTCCCTAACGGGGTCGGGAGTTGACGGTGCCTATCTCCAGCTGCGTTCCGGGCGAGAGGCGGGGTTCACCCTGGACAGGTCGCCAGTCTGTCGCAGGGCAACACAGAGACAAACAACCACGCACACCTAAGGAGAATTTGGAAAGACCAATCAACCTAACAGTCATGTTTTTGGACTGTGGGAGGAAGCCGGAGAACCTGGAGAGAACCCATACACGCACAGGGAGAACATGCAAACTCCGTGCAGAAAGACCCCGGGCCGGGAATCGAACCCAGGACCTTCTTGCTGCAAGGCAACAGCGCTACCCACTGCGCCACTGTGCAGCCGAGCATTTTACTAATTTAACACAATTGAGAATAAGAGGAGCATTAGATTGTTTTTTGGGAATACAGGATGTGTAAATCTGAGTGTCACCTGCATAAGATTGACATGAAAGTCTGTGTTTACAGAACAGATTCCTCAAGGGAAGCATGTAAAGTATGAATAAAACTGGACCAAAGATTAATCCTTGAGGAACTGCATATTAAAAGCAGTATAGGAAGAAAAATCACCAAATTCTACAAATAGGCAGTGAGCCACTGAAGGACGAACCAAACTCTGAGGGGCACAAAGGTCAAGCTAAAATAAAACATCACATTCTCTATTGTAAATGTGCTGGATCATGTTAGTACTGATAAAGCAGGTTCAGTGTTGAGACTGATTCTGAGAACTGAAGAAGTAAACATAATGTTGCATGTTTACTGTATGTGAATGTATGGATGTCAAGTCAAAGTCAACTTCATGTTTTAAACTGGAAGGTTAATACAGTAGCATAACTGCTACTGTATTTATCAATGGCTGGAGTTGGACAGCTTCTTAAAACGTCTCAAAAAATATTTAGCAAGTAGAATCCCCACTGAACTGGTGGTTGGTTTTATACTTAAAACAATAGTGATATTGTCAGATGAGGGCATCTTTAAAGAAATCTTTAAAAATGGATGGGTGATCTGGGCAGAAATTCAAAAAGCAAAATGTTGAATGTTTGACGATCAAATAAATCTTTGAAGAAAAATTAGAGTTCTCAGAGGCAGCAGTAGATGGCTCAAGGAAGAGAAGGCTTTAGGACTGATGAGAACCTTGGGGCAGTCGGAATTATTTCAAATAATGTGTGCAAAATAATTGGCCCTCGCCATAGATGGCATAGGGTCTATAATTGGAAAGTTTCTTTTGTATTTACCAAGTTTAGATCCTTGTCTCCCCAAAACCACATTAAGCAGGAATATGAAAGACTCAGGCACAGGGAATTGGAAGAAATTTATGCAATTTTACTTTTTGGCCTCTCTCCCCCTCCTGTCTCCCCCCAATTTTATTTCTCCCCTTCCTTATTTCCCATGTGTCTTTGTCTTCATGAAGGATGAGCAAAGCTATCATTTCCATAATGATTGACAAAAATTATTCTGCAAATGCTGCTTAAACCTTATTCCTGCATCTTTCACAAGAAAATGGAGAAACTCTACAATAAATGTATCCATTCAGTGTTTAAGCAATAAAACATTAAAACCTTTAAAGTCTTTTTATGAAGAATAATAGCTGACCTATATATAAATATAAAACCATATGGTGACCATATCTTTACAGTATATTTTTATGTTAAAAAACAGATTTCTGTAACAGATTTCTGTAAATCTGTTTTTTGACAAAAACAACATTTTTTTGAAAACAACAATAAAACACCTTTATTTAAGTAGGATTATCTAAAACTTAATTACAAATCCAACATGCTTTAGCCTTTTTGAGAGAGTTAGACATGTTAGGAGTCACTACTCCTTTTAAAACAGGAGTGAGGAACCTTTTCTCTTTTAAGTGCAATTTAAATGTTCAGCTTCATACTAAGAACTTAGCTTGCTAATTAAATATTCAGTTTGAAACTGTGACATTGATGAATTAATGAAAAACAAAATAGCTTCTCAAAATAATCCAAATTACTGCTGTTAATTTTTCTACTGTGTAACTTTACAAATAGTGCCCTATAACAATAAGGATACACTTTTCTCACAGACTCTCCAATCAAATTGTATCCGGCTTGTATTTCCATTGCGGTTTCTGTTACCGCAGAAATGCCATTGCTTACTTAATTGTTATGTCTGAGTTTAGACTTTTATATTAATTTGCATAAAATTGTGCAGCAAGTCAGATAAAAGTCCTAAAGAATGTATGCAGTCGTGATTCCAGACGCCCTGAGTCCCTACCAGACCCTAAACAGCATCTTTTTCTGTCTGAGTGAAAAAGGTTCCTCAATCCTGTCTCAGTCAGACTCCTCATTAAAGTAAAGGCTTCTTTACATTAATGAACACCTGGGAGCCCTGTTCAAGAAAAATAAATGGCTTCTCTCGTTAGGTGCTTTTCTACTGACCCTATAATTGCATAATTTGATCATTCAAAATTAATGAAGACTTAGATTTTTTTTTTTTATATAATTATTTCTTTTACCATATTGAAATTTATTTATTTTGCAAAACTGCACAATTTTTTTGCATCACATGAGTCACGTGATTTGTGCCACTGACACAAATCACAAAGAAGTAGTTGGGGGATGACGGAGGACCATGATTCTAATTGGCTTATTATGTGAAAAAAATTATTCATATGTGACTTAAATTATGTTTCTTTTTAAATCGAAACACTGCAATTGCACAAAAACTGACAACGTTTTGCACACATTTGTAGTGGGAGGGCAACAAAATGACAGTAAAAAAGAAAACATCTTCATAAAAATACTAATGTATTGACTTTTATTGATTCCTGGGATGTCTGTTACTTGTATTTTAAAAATTCAAATAGGTTTGATTTAGTTTCTTGTCTTCTAATGGATGTGACAATGTGACAAAATCTGAATATTAGTAACATATGGTGATCTAAACAGTGTTACTATTGAGTTATTAATATTAAGTGTGCAAATGTACAGATGTCTGCTACTCTGAGTTTACAGCTAAGACATTGTAATCTGAAGTTGACAAATGGAGTTTTGAAATTAATAAAATGAGAAAACCAAAAAATGTGGACTAGTTTGACTTGTTGTTTGTCTTAAACATGTCCAGAAAAATAATGATGGTTTTTCAGGCTACATCTGATCTGACTCCGATCACTAACTGTAGATTATCCTTAAGGCTTCATTTTCTCCTTCTGTAATTGGAAAATTAATGCAAAATCATGGGGAATGCTGAATCTTTTTCAATGTGGTCAGATATATCATCACAATCTCTAGAAATAATGCCTGTTTGAGGAAAAAAAACATCTTTATGCCATTGCTGGGTAACGTTTCTCATACTTAGAGCATAGATTCAGGTTATTGGTATAAAAGTGACTCACAGTAGCTAATGTCCCTCTCTCATGGTCATTACAAAGTCCTGATAAGGATTTGTCTCTGGCCAGTCAGCAACCAACCTATGGATAATAGAGTAGATTACTGGACCTGATAAATGAGCTGCCCTTTTGACGGTGCCATATATCCTTAGCTCCAGCTTGTGCCAATTTAGCCTCTAGCTGAGATGTATTGATTATGTGCACAATGGAGCTTTCACTGTCAGTCCTCACTGTATCAATGTATCTGACTACAACAAGGCAGAAATCAAGTAATTGATAATAAATTAGACGGTTGGATGATTCAGCTTTGGCCCCATCTGTTACACAGAACAGCCAATGTGTCAGGAGTGGAGCACAGCAGTCACAAAGGGATTGATTGCAAATTCAGCAGTGGATTAAATATTTTATGCTACTATTGGGAAAGGTTGTAAGATAACGGGTTGCTTGATTGAGCACATCAAAGTTTTTCTAGGTTAAAATAGTTCTGATGGAGTGATTGGTATAAAATTCACATCAGATGTTGGCAACCACCCAAGCAATTTGCATGTGAGCAGAAATAAGAGCAAATTAGTGCACAAAAGATGTTTTGAGGGAAAAACCGAATTTAATACATGCTACAAAAAAATAACAAAAAGCCAAGAAACCAGCAGAAAACTTCCATTATTTAGAAGAACTTCCTGCCCCGCTGGTTTAATAATAATTGATGGCTTGTGAATGATACAATTTTCTTACAAGAGAACCACAATCTGAAAGTAGAAAGAACATTATATCATCCCTTATAAGATTTCTATTAGATGAATAAAAATTTATAAGTAAATAAATACAGTTGTCCAGAAGGAAATGGACAACTTTGCAGAGAGCTTTAGAAATACCTGGAAATCACAGGTAACACTTTTTCCATGAAAACAGTAAGTGCTGCATTACTGCACCACACCGCACTGGAAACTAGAAGGAACTGAAGAGCGTTGATGTGAAGAGGGATACTTGAAGTTCCAACCTGACCTTGCATAAGACTAAACAAATAGAAAAACAGGTTTAAAGGGGAGTTTTCTTTTTCACTGTCGCTCAGAATGAGGGATTGTTGGGTTTTCTTACACGGACAACAGTTTACCAATCAGAAAGTATGGAAAAAGTTGCATATTTTGGGAACATCATTAGATTTAAATATTGTGTATAAGCCCAGACTGATTTATATAATACAATTTTAGAACAATTCTTTTTTCTGTGGCTTTCTAAAGTGCATTAATAAAGTCATTTTGTCTCATCCATCATTAGACTGTAGTATGCACTGCTGTTTACACCCAGAACAAACACAAAAATCTCAATTTCAACACCACTACATATTTAGATGCATAATAGATGGCTCTATTTATGTTATGAAACAGCATAGCTCTGTTATCTCTGAGATTGAACTCGTCAGATCAATGTTCTGTTTTGTAGATGTATCTTCTCATTGTGGCGTTTCATTCATGACAGAAGAATGTCAGTGTCATATCAGAAACTTTCTGAAGTCTTTCAGGGTTGCTGAGAATCTTAAATAAGGTTGGCAGGTTTTCATTCATCTTCAGATGGCATATGCAAAGAGTCATGCATTTGTGAGTCACATGATGACTAAACAGCTGCAAGTTTTCAACGTGCCTTGCATCTCAAAGCTTGCGAGGGGTCATAGAAAGTAACTTCCATCCAAGAAACGAGGAACACTTCATCACTTCATGAAGTGATGAAGTGATTTCAGCCACACTATAAGAGTGGCTGAAAATGACAGATTGGGCAAGCACAGAAGGCTCTCTACTTCTGAAGTGGCAGCGTCGTCGACAAAAAGCAAAAACGAAACCTTTGATGAACACGGAAAGTGTCAGAAGTAGAGAAAATCATACAGGCAGAGTCTGAACATACATGAAGTTTGCTTCTTTTTTTGGTTGAAATGTGCACACATTCCACAGTGCCAGAAATTCGACAGCGTTCATCCACATGATTCCTGTGTTTGCGCTCCGCTTTGTGTCATCCTCCATGTAAATTCTGCCCTGATGTTTGTGATGCATTGTGAAATCTGGCCAGCGTTCGGCAGGAGTGCAGGTGGTAATGCTTTTGCACATTTGCGTGCTTCAGTTTAGTTCTAATTCTCTGAAGTGTGTTAGTGTGTAATCTGGCCAGGTTCTGTGTGATGATAAAGGACCAGCTGCTGCCTCAGCTCCCTGCCATATGGAGCCAGACCAAGAATGCTACTGGGCTGGATTATAAAATAAGTGACAGAAGATTTTCAGGGGAAGTGGAGGTGGCGCTCTGAGAGACGGGGAACAAATCACAGCAAATAACTTTTAGCAAAAAAAGAAGGAAAATCTGAGCAGCTATAGAGAGATGGCGATTGGGTTAGTGTTGCATTAGCAGAACTGCATTGAACGTGCATCAATGATGAGACTGAAAACAGCACAATATTATTATATAAATTCATTATGCAACAAGAAATGCCGTCCATCATCAATCCATGCGTTGCATTCAGCTCTTTTCTCTCTTATACACATAACTACATTTCTGTGCAACTACTTGCTCCTACATGTCCCCTAATAAGTAATATGTAATTTAACCTCAGTATACATCCAGCTACTCGATTAAGCCCTCAGAGTTTCATTAGGAAATTAATTAGTCAAAAAAAAAAACATCATGAAGACCAACCAGCAGAGCTGAAAATTTGATATCTTGATATAAGGTTTTGAGCAACTTGAGAGCTAGGTTATAAGAAAATATTTCATGTCTGTTTAATGTCTGTTTTCTTCTTTTTTTTAAGCTATAACATTTATTTTTTTTCCTTTGGAGTTGAGTAAACCTGAACCTGAATCAGGTAAAATGATTTAGAACCAAGGTTTTCAAATTACTCCTTGTAACTGGGCCAATTTAGTGGTACTCATACTTTAATACAAATATGTATTTATCTTAAGTTCAAAAGTAATAAAAACTTGATAAAGGGGAAAAAGTGAACAAATATAGTCATTCAAAATGTACACCTTGCAATTTAACTCATTAATTAGAACTTGGAACATAAGCCTACTGGAAGAAGATTTAAATAAATTAATAAATATACACAAATATGAAATTTACAGGTCTCTTCATATTTTTCAAACTGTGTTTCAGAGAAAAGATTGATCTGGTAATTTGCTTATTACAGATTTGGATAAACATGACACATTTTCACATTTACTCACCCCTCCACATTCTTTAATCCATTGTCTATTTGTTCTTAGGAATTTGAATAGAGCCAATGAAGATAACCATTAACTCATTTTTATAAACACAGAAGTGATGTGAACATACTAGAGTTAAAGTTAAATCATTTGAATTGTGAGGACAATCCTTATTTGGAGACAATTTGCTAACTCTGAAAGTCCAACTGTTGGTTTTTCCTGAGCAAAAAGCACATCTGCCCAATGTTTTATTATTCATGAAGTATTTGCTTTGCAAATAGAACAAGCTGGTGTTTACTTTTGATTCTCAGGTTTAGTGTTTAAATTGGCCATGAAGCTGCATATGAGCTGGTAGTCGATAAACGGTAGGCTGAGGTGATGCAAGTTCAGAGCCAAGTAAAATGATTTGTTTCTCAGACACGACGTTATTTTGGTTTTATTGTGTTGCTTTCTTATACAGTGGTGGCAGAGCATTACGCGGGACAACATTACTTTAATTGGATCATCATAGAGAGATATATGAGTGGGTGTGTGTATTTGCTGTAATGTAATGAACATCTTTTGAGTCATCAGACTCCAATGTTTCACTGACCGCCACCCTGGCTGATGTTATCTGCTGTGTGAAAAGTCTGTTAATTTAACTGATAGGCTCAAAACACACCATACTGCTGAGTTTTCAGTTTCTTTCTTTCTGGGCTTTGCTTTTTAATTGGTAGATCGATACATTAAACAGCCAAAACAGGCATTTTGTATATTACACTAAGATTAACTAATTAATTAATTATTTTTTTATTATTTTTTTTTTTTAAGTTCACAAATTTTCTTTAAATTGTTTACCTATAGTTTCGCTGGGGATAGGCACCAGCACCCCTCCTGACCTCACTAGGGACAAGGGCATGAGAAAATAGATGGATTGTTGGATGGACAGATGGACAGATGGATGGATGTCATCATTACTAAATAGTGAGCTGAAGTGCTGCACTATTTATATTTCTGGTGTTTTTCTTCTGTTTGTGTTATTTTGTCACAATCAAATGCTTCAAATCAAAGAACTTGTTTAAATTTAAAGATTCAAATGTATGTTTTGGTTTTCTTTTCATTAATGTGAAGAAGTCAGTTTAAATGTGAAAGAGCAGAATTGCAGGCACTTGCTCCAATGAACCATCCCAGAGATTTAATTGGGAAAAAAAAAAAGCCTAACAAATTTTCAGAAAAACCGTGTCATGAAAAATAAAACATGAAATAGAGAGCATAGAAAATACGTAAAAAAAGGCTTGCACAACCAATAAATGTCTTTGGCTTTCAATAACATTTATTTGATGAAGCGAGGCATTTAAGTTTGACAAAAAAGCTATTTGACTCGTGTGTGTTTGTGTGTCCTGTGTATGTTACAGCAATAGAAGCTAAATTCAAGTTCCTTGACACCTCTTTACCAGAAATATCATTAGTAATAGTGTGGATGTATTTTTACTTCCTTTTTATCTAGTTCAACCATTATTAATTGAATTATTCATTGTCAGTATTGTGGGGTATTGGGATGGCATGTCGTGCAATGAATAATTGCCTTGCAGCAAGTTAACAAGGCCTGGTGTCTTTCTGTGAGAAGTTTGCATATTCTAACCATGCATGTGGTGTCCTGTATTTTTTTCTAGCAGAGTGGGTGTCTGTGTATGTTTTCTTCATCCTGTTTTTTGCCTTGTGATGGACTGCAGATAGATGGGTTGATTTCAGTTTAAGTAATTATTAGTATTGCTTAAATATATTAAATCTCTGAATGTTAAATATTTAAAGGTGACCTATTATGCTTCATTGAACAGGTTAGGATAGGTCAGGGGTGGGCAACACAAAATGTTGAAAGAGCCAAATGTAAACCAACAAAGAGCAGCATCCTCTTCTCTTTTGACATGCAACCATCCTTGAACCTGAGCAACAAAACACATTAAGTGACTAAGCCTCATTCTCAATACATACTGACAAAAATTTATTACTAATAAATATCGAAGGCAGGATTGTTTTCTTACTTGTTTAATGTGACTTCTGTCTAAGGACATCCTGGACAGCTTCTCAACATCGGGCTTGTAAGATGTGACTTTAATCTTGATGCAGCAGCGAATGTAGCACCTTCTCTGGAAATGTCTTTCCACATTACCGTATTTTTCGGACTATAAGCTGTTACTTTTCACCACGGTTTGAAGTATGCGGCTTATAGCTTAGTGTGGCTTATGTACTTTTCCAGTTTTCTTTCAAAACATTTGAAGGTGCGGCCTATAGTAAGGTGCGTTCTACAGTGTAATCTTTCTGTTAATTGACAACTTCTCACTACAGAGAAAACATTCAGGTAATCCTTCCTCATTGGCAATGAATGCAAATGATTCGGTCCATGAATCGTAGAATCTCTCTTCTGCTATTTTCCTCTTTTCCCCTTTGGTCTCCAAGGCCCACCATCACACACCCATCAGTTTGTTTACCACAGCTCCTTGCCTCGCACGCCTCCCAGTGGGACGAAACGTCACAGGCTATGACGCAAATCTTCGTTGACAGAAATGTTGAAATTTTATATTTATTCTACACATTTTAGTAGCATTGGAAAACATCAAGAATGACTGTGTTATGTTTGTCCTCCTCCAGAAACCATATTAAAACAAGAAAATATATTTCCCACCCCTATCTTTTTCCATTTTCAAACATTTTGAAAATGCTCCAGAGAACCTCTTTGCTGGAGTTACTAGGTAACCGGCTGGGCTTTGCTAGGGTTGTAATGTGAGATCAGTGATACAGTGATCAGTGATACTAAATGATACATTTAGGAGGTTTTGAAATGACAATTTTTCTGGACTCCAAATAAGTCAGCTTATTGCTGGGTGTTTTTTATTATTTTTATTTTCTTGGGCTGGTTGTAGAAGCAGTGGAGACCCAAATGGAAGTACAACAACATGCAAAAGGTGAGTTTTGCATAAGAGGTTCTCTTTAAGATCATACCATTGCTAATTGCTTAATGAAACCTCCGAGTGAACCAAACACTGTCTCCACAGTGCCATCTCTGACAGAGCCTGACCATTGCACTTCTTTTTCAGTTGCTTATTGTTAACTTTAAAAAACTGCATTGTCATATGCTTCCTTCTAAGTTGCTTTGAATAAAAGCATAAAAATATATAAACATAAATACAGAATGGAAGATGAAAAATCAGAGGAGACATTGTGGAAAATGAACCCTTTCAGTAGCTGGACTGTGTAAATCACTGCTTTATAAATCTATAAATAATAACTATTAATTGCTACCTGGCCATTACCATAAATGGTAAAATGGACTGAACTTATATAGCGCTTTTCCAGTCATTTTTGACCACTCAAAGCGCTTTACACTAGAGTCACATTCACACACACATTCATACACCGATACGCAGACCGGTAGGCAATTTTGGGGTTAAGTGCCTTGCCCAGAGGCACATCAACATGTGGCAGGAGAAAGCTGGAATCGAACCTACAACCTTCCGATTGCAAGACGACAACTCTGCCACACAACCACAGTCTAACTAACATAGAGGACTCTGTTGATAATACCAAGCAGTTATATTATATATTGTTGCATCAGCCAAATCCAAAATGTACAATATAAAACCTGCTAAATGAACCAAACTACATAAAAGAAAAATAAAGAAAGAAAATCACATATTCATTTTAAAAATGCAGCATATAGTTATTGACACTCAGAGTGACCTCAATTCCACAGTCATTCATATTTGCAATTCAGAGAAAAAACTCAATGCCTTTTCCCAGAGAGGATACAAAATGTGACCTTCATTACTTAGCAAATGTAGTTAGAGGCCACAGAAAAGCCTTCTGATGGCTCTGAAGCCCTTCTGAACTCTGTTGATAGAGCTGCGCTCTGCTGGAAGAGTTCAAGGCTCAGACAGAGCAACCTTCATTCTACAATAAAACTTTGCCAGACTGCAAACAGATATTCACCTGTACCTTGCTAGGAAAGAACAATGAGCCAACTGGAACAAAGAGTTACATCTAGGAGGGTTAGTGTTTCTGCAGAATGCACTGCATGCCTCTTTTATGCCATGTTGCATCTGTTGAATCCATGCTTGGTCGAAGACAGAAAATGCATTGGTACATGCCTGGATGTAGGGTAGAAATTTAAGGATATATGAATTTAAGGATATAAATGAATACTTTCTGATGTCACTAAGAGTCTAAATGTGCATAACAGTCTCTAAGGGTTTGCTTTTATGTGACATACAGTGTTAGACAGAATTTCTTTCTTTTTAAACACGGTCAAATTTAAATATGCAGAATAAAAAATATACTTTTAGCTCCATTAAGCTAAATTTTGCTAGCATCTCCACTATGAAACCTTTCTTCAGGATGCATTTGGTTCTCCTTTTTGCACATGAAGTGTTTCCATTCAGTCCCTTTCCTTTGGTCTTTATAAATTGATTACGGTCAACAGGGATCTGATCTGGGATACAAGAGGATCTCCAAATCAAAAGCAGCGAGTTGAGGAGGCTTGAGTTTCACCTGGTCACCTGCTTTAAAGCTTTGCCAGCCACATCCTAAGAGAACCTGAATTATCTGAAGGGATTATATGTCACTTCTGGACTTGAAGCATACTGGAATCCCTCTAAAGAAAATGGGATTTAACCCTGAGAGGGGATGTCAGGGTTTCCCTTATGGACATGTCCCTTTAAGAGCAGGTCAATGGAAGGAAAGCTGTTTTTTTTAAAGATTTTATTTCTGTTATTGTGTAAAAAAGTATTGCCTATTTGTGAAACGTTCACATCTCAGAGAGATATTCTTATCTTGATTCCTATGAGAAGGTAAATTTAGAACCAGATTAGTAGGCTAGATCTATTCTGGGATTTATGGAAATGTTTCTTCGATTTTTCATCTGACTAACAGATGGGGAGGAGGGATACGAGCACAGAGAAAAAGAGAGAAGAACAAGAGAAACAGAGAGCACTTAAGTACATCCAGCATATATCATAGTCGACTGTTAAGGGGTTAGTTTCAGATTGGACAGGAAAACGGAATCATTATGACCAATTCTGCTCTACATGTCGAGAATATTTAACTTCTAGAAAAAGAAAATGGAATCAGAAGCTTGGCCAAGTGAATCGTCGCTCATATTACATCTTCTTAAATGGTTATCATCTTCAAACATGTGTTTTCCCACCAATCAAAATAAATCTTATCTATCAGAGTAAATAAAATGAAATTGATGAGGATTTATGGTAATTTTGAGGCTTTTGTTGGGCTAAAGCACAAACAAGGCAAAGTCCATCAATTCTTTCACGTTTTAAGTTTAAAGCAGTTTAATAATCTATGACTGCTTTGAAGTTCTCAACAACGTTCTCTCTGATCTGTCTGTTGTAATGTTTGGTCTTTATGATGTTGATCATAATTAGGCTATACTATTATAGGCAACATCTGAAGGCAATGAAGTTGCACTGGCTTTAATTTAGGGGCATAAAGGAAGCAGAATAACCACCCCACCTATTACCATTGTTATTTGTAAAATAAACATATTATCTATAATTTTGCTTTAACTTGAGAAATTTGAACTTCTTTAAAAAAAGAAGATTTTTCAAATTTCTTTAAAAAAAATTGAAGAAAAAATTTTTGTGCAGGTGGTATCAATACCTTCACAAAATTCAGCATATTTAGTTTGCTTCCTTAAATACTATATAACGTTTCCTTCAGTTTTGTTGATAAATACAAAAAAGAAAAAATATTGGCACAGATGCAGCAAAAGACAAAACCATCCATCCATTTTCTGACCACCCTTCTCCCTGACGGGGTCGGGAGTTTCTGGTGTCTATCTCCAGCTGCGTTCTGGGCGAGAGGCGGGGTTCACCCTGGACAGGTCGCCAGTCTGTCACAGGGCAACACAGAGACAAACAGGACAAACAACCACGCACACACACCTAAGGAGAATTTGGAAAGACCAATTAACCTAACAGTCATGTTTTTGGACTGTGGGAGGAAGCCGGAGAACCCGGAGAGAACCCACACACGCACAGGGAGAACATGCAAACTCTGTGCAGAAAGACCCCGGGCCGGGAATCGAACCCAGGACCTTCTTGCTGCAAGGCAACAGCGCTACCCACTGCGCCACTGTGCAGCCCCAAGACAAAACCAAGTCCAGAAAATGAATGCAGTCTCAAATCATAAATACTTCAGAGATGAGATCGATCGTACTCAGCTGATTGAGTGCTGAAGCTAGAACGTGTTTCAGAATATTTGAGTTAAGCTTTAAGATTTCTTCAAACACAACTATTGTGAACTGAAACACAAATATTTAACACATACATAAGTTTTTAAACCATTTTTGTTACTTTCAATTGGAATTTTTGTAGCAGTGTTACAATTCAAATTTGTACAATTCTCAGCGGTATCCAGGTAAATGTTACAGTTTTCTTAATTATTTTCATTAAAAAAATGAAATCAAGTGCCCTTTTCTTTCCATTTCACAGTTATGCACTACCTCATGTTCATTTAAAATCCCAATGAAATAAAATAAAGGTTCTGTTGGTAGCGTGACAAAATGTGAAAAAGATGAGGTAGCACAAAGGCTGCTGTGGATGAGGCATTATTTTGAATCACTTGTACTTTTTTAAATTGTTTTGCAAATCTTCATAGATTATTTCTGAGCTTTATGCTAAGGTAAAGGAGAACAAATGAATTTTGTAAAATTCCCCACCCAGGTAAGACTACCTGGGTGGGGAAATGCTGAAAGTTAAAAAACGAATAGATGCAGGTGCAAAAAGGACCTTAAAGGTCAAACAACTATAGTCAAGTGAAATCTACAAAACATGAGAGAGACAATGTGAGCTCGGCTGTAGCAGAAAGCTTTTTCTCTTTTGATCATTTTCATTTCTGTTTACTTCAGTGAGAATCGTATCTTACTGTAAGTTCATGAGTGTCAATCATGTTCCATTTTTAGCTCTGCCTTTAGTGAATTTTCTCCTCTTGAACTTTTATCTGTTCACAGTGGGAAGAAAAAATGTGAAGATAATGAAAAGCTGGCGGGTTGTGTTTACAGGTGCTTAAGTGGTATTTTACTGATGGATGTCAGATCTTATTAGCTATGTCATTTGTCAAATACGTGGCCGACAGGTCACCAGGTTTCAAGCAACTGGAAAGTTATTATTTTTCTTTCCCTTCACATACATCAGGAAAAATTTGCCTTTAATTAAAAAAAAATACAACCCTTTTTTTCCCCTCACAGCTGTGTGTTATTATTCTGTGGTAAGCACTATAAATATCCAAAAATTGCTGAATGTTTTTGTTGTCTTTCACATATGTAACATATTATAGCTTTTTAATAAAAGCACAAACTTTTGCACAAAACAGAGCATGTTAGTGCATCATCAAAACCAACCAAATTATTTAACTTTTTCAGCTTTGTAAAGGTATGCCAGTGTGGGAGCTTTAACTTATCTATCTTCTATCATTTATGTAAGAGCAGGATGTAATGCTATAGCATTAGCTTTAGCAGACACTGTCAGACCTTTGTTTCCACAGAGGCTTCTGACTGAAGAACTGCAGTTAAGTCAAGTTAGCTAAGTAAGCTAACATAAGATTAACTTATATTGCAAATTATAATCAGAAACAGTATTATATGTTGAAAGCAAACTAAGTGAACATTTATATCTTCTACTAGATGCTGATGAAGTTCAGTAATAAGGTGACATCTTTTCCCATGATCTAACTCCCTGAAGATTCTTGAGTCAAGGATTTAAATGTTGCAAAGAGATGCTAATGTTTCTGTCCTCACCTATTTCTTTGCTCCCACATTAGTGTAAAACGAGGAGCTCAAAACAGTATTTTCTTTTTTAACTCAGGATCAGTGAGGACGCTACTGCTGCTTTCAAGCAGATCTTCCCTGAATGGTGAGCAGAGAAGAAAAAGGAACTTTGGTAAAAACTGGAGGAGATGTGAGCTGTGATTACAGTGAAGTGTAGCGGAGGTGCTAAAGCGGAGGTGCTAAAAAAAGAACATCCATCCATTTTCCGTCACCCTTCTCCCTGACGGGGTCGGGAGTTGCTGGTGCCTATCTCCAGCTGCGTTCCGGGCGAGAGGCGGGGTACACCCTGGACAGGTCGCCAGTCTGTCGCAGGGCAACACAAAGACAAACAGGACAAACAACCATGCACACACACACCTAGGGAGAATTTGGGAAGGCCAATTAACCTGACAGTCATGTTTTTGGACTGTGGGAGGAAGCCGGAGAGAACCCACGCATGCACAGGGAGAACATGCAAACTCCGTGCAGAAAGATCCCAGGCCGGGAATCGAACCCAGGACCTTCTTGCTGCAAGGCAACAGCGCTACCCACTGCGCCACTGTGCAGCCCAAAAAAAGAATATCATATGTTATTTAAGTTTTTTTTCAAGAGGGTAAAGACAGCAGAAAAATTGTAGTGGTAACTTTCAGAGTAAATTACTGCAGCTTTTAGATAACTTTTACCAAATTGCATGAAAACACAAGATTGCATTTAGATTGAGATGGTGTTGTTTTACAATTTAGTTCTCTAATAATAGCCCTTGGCAGTGAGCAGTCTTCACTATTTTTGTTTTATTAAGAAAAATACATGGGTAATCATGCAGTCTTCCAGGCTCTTCTCATTAGTACCTCTTCCTATAAAGGCATTTTATTTCTTTGTAGTGTCTAAAAAGGGAGAAAAACAATCTTTGTTTTTGCAGGAAAAGCAAAAGAAAATGGAGGACAGTTGTATGTCAGAAGTATGTTATTTTGCCTGTTGTCTCTTAGCTTCATGAAGAATAAAGGAAAGTTTTGGATTTTGCTTCTGAACATCAAGTTATGTAACATGTAACAGCAAAGTGGCATGTTTCTGATAGGTGACAACTCTTCTTCTTCTTCACCATAGAGGCAGACAGACTACCAGGAATAAAATGATGGCACTTTCTTAAATGTAGGACAGTCACTGTGTTATCTTGAGTTGTTATAAAAATACTATTTATATCAAATATGACTTAACAGAAATCTGACCTTGTAATTTAACACCTTGAAATTGAGCCTCTGTCTCTTTAAGAAATACTTTCTGTTTCCAACACTCCCTGCAGAAAGTCATCACAACATGGTTCCTCTATTAACATTTTCATAATGTTTTGACCACTATTTCACTGAGAGGTAGATCATATGATGAACTCAGTTAAGGCACAGTTCCTACTGGCTAGTCTGGAGGAGCTGAGCAGGGCATTCGTGGGGAGGGCTGTTCTGTGAGGCGGAAACTTTGAAATTGCAGCTCAAATATGCTTGGAAGAATGATAGCAACACTTCAGGTATGGTTTTGATGAGGAAATGGTATTTCAAAATAATGTAAAGCTCAAAAATGTTCATACTGCCCCTGTAATGACAATATTTCCTAGTCAAAGACACTCCACTCTGGTGGCATTATGCATTTTGGAGTACAGCTTATTAAATGTTTAATGCTGTAACACTGAAAGTTATTGTGAAACTTTCAGTGTGACTCTTTTGACTTTCCCTACTTACTCTGCTTTCTTGTTATAGATCAGCAGAAAACTGAACATGTAAATTTAAAGAATGGATTTAACCTGCCGTGTCATCATTATGACCATCCCTGCTTCAACTTTGCTTTACCTTTTGCGGTTTGAAACTTAGGTGAAAGCTATAAACATGCAGAACCATATTTTTGTCTGTCTCAGGTTCCTAACAAAGAACCGTTTCTAAAGTGGTTAGACATGTTGAACACAATACACCTGAAAATTTTGCATTTCAGACTTCATCTTAAGTTTTTAATAGGTTTGTTGGGTTCACTGTGCTTGTAAATCAATTATTGTTGCTAGGGAAACACAGCAGGTTTCAAAGCCATTGCCACTTTAGTTTAGCAACATGCTGCAAGTGTAATCAAACTGATTTTCATGCTCACATGAACAAAAGGACTATTGAATGGCTGCTTTTATTTCTACAGATTACATGATCACTTATTGTTAATCAGGGCAAGTTGGTTTCATGGAGCCTAATGAAAAAACAATGGGTATTGATCATTAAAATGAAAATACCACTAAATGAGAAATGTTCAACTTGTCCTACCTGTTTCCATTTAATGTGGACATTGTTGTTTTTGTTTTTGTCTTCAATTTTACTTAATTTCATTGTTTGACTTCGATGCACAACCTTTATGGTTAAACTAAATTTCATGTACCTGTTGAATTGACATTTTGATGGGTTGGACTTTTTTAGGTGTTTTAAGAGTCTTTTAAGAGGTTTGATGAAAACTCACCTATGACATAACGAAAAACCAAAATATGGATGTTTTGCAGGCTTTTAGCAAAAAGCTACAGGGTGCAATAAAAATGCAATGGTCTCCCAATTATGAGTGACAGGTCCAGAAGGGTTTAGGGCCTAAATAAAACCTCTCCAGAAAGGACAATGTGATTTTGTATGGCAGCATGTCAAAAGAGACATTTTCTTCTTTTATAGGGCAGATTTATTGAACCAAGCTGAGTGCAAATGTTTTGCCGTTTTGTGCCACGGATTTGGAACTTATGGACTTCCCTTGTTCTTTGTTTTTGCATCCAAAGGACAAGGCACTGTACCAAAAGGTTTTGAACTACTTTTCCTTCCTCTTTTCCTCCAATCTTTTAAAATATTTACTTTGGTCTTGATCAAATTTTCTGAACAATCTTTTAGAGTTTTTCTTTGGACTTTGTTGAATTTTCCATTCAACATTTGTCCAGTGTTGTATTGTCACAACGTAGACCATAACATTTCACCTCAAAAAACTATATGGACACCCTTTCGTCAAACTATTTTGACAGGTGGCCCCGCCCCTTTTTAACCGGAAGTCCCGCCTTCCAACCGGCCTCCCAACTTCCGGTGAAAAGAGGTGCCCCACACCCCATTCCCGTTAATTCAGTTACAACCCGTCCCAAATTTCCGTTATTCAGTAACAACCCCTCCCTGATTACCGATTTTCAGTTACAACCCCTCCCTGATTTCCGTTATTCAGTTACAAACCCTCCCCTGATTTCCCATTCCCCACCCCATCCCACCGCGGGCTCCCCCTAGAGGACATCTTCGATATTTTCTTATTTATTTTAATTTATTTTATTTTATTTTATAGAGAACTCCTATTGACCTCTGAGTTTTAAGAGTAATACAATAACAATATTACTCTTAAACCCCAACCCACTCTGGGTCCTATAGATAAGATAAGCATTACAGCCCCCGCCCACCCGCCCCCAAAATTTGCCTCATCCCGCATGCTCTACCAAGAGGAGGCCTCTTGGTAGAGCATGCGGGATGAGGCAAAATCTTAGGTGTTTTTTTTTTTCTTTTTAAATTATTTTATTTTGTAGAGAACTTCTATTGACTTCTGAGTTTTAAAAGTAATACAATAACAATCAGCCCACCTCACCCCACCTCAAGCTCCTTCCTACAGACCATCTTAGAAGGTTTCTTTTTCTTTTTTTTTTTTTTTATTCATTAATTAAGTTATTTTATTTTATTTTATGGAGAACTCCTAGTGATCTCAGAGTTTTTTAAGAGTAATACAATAAGAATCAGCGATAGATAATGATGAATAATGTATATTATACATACTATGCGTAGAAAAAGTTTAAATAGTAACACTTGGTAGTGTGATACATTTCAGTAAATGTTCCTCCTTTGTACATGTATTTCTTAAGAATATGTGACTGTTAGTAAGCAGGCCTACGTGAGGTTACTCAAATTTAACTTATAACTTTCCTTGGTTAAAGAATTTACCCAGAATTTTCCAAAATTTATCCTCGCATCATTGTGAATGCTACAATGATGCCGTTTTTGTTTTCCTGCTGCTGAATCAACATTGATCTTCCCAGTGCTTCATGCTTTCTCTAAAATAGTAAACGCCGGTTTAAACACATTTGAAACTCACAAATATTTCTCTGTAACACTTGCTAGTGTGAAACATGTCAGTAAAAGTTTCTCATTTGTAAATGTATTTCTTAAGAATATGTGACACTTATTAAACAGACCTTACTGAGGCTACTCATATTTAAGTTTTAGCTTTCCCTAGAGTTGAAAGGTTTTTTTCTTTCTTTCTAACACAGCACAACTACGCTCCGACATGATGAATTGTTTTGTTACCTTTATCATTATCCACTACTTTTGTCTCTAACTTATATGTTGTATGTTTCTCGGTCCGAATGATGCTTTTTCATCCATTTTATACACTTGAGTGTGTTCAGTAACAAAATATAGTTGTTGAATTTTCCATTACTAAAGCTTATAAATAATCACTGTAAACCATCGGTCTGTATTCAAATAGTGAATACAATTCATATTATTTAGATTGGATGTTTTAATGCATGCACTTGGATTTTTATCGATTTATTGAATGATGGTGTGCGTAAATATGTATCAAACTGTATGGCCATTCAAGTTTTATATAGTTTTTTTATTTCTTTTGGTATTTGTTGCACAAATTCAAATATATACTGGCTATCAACCAACAATTCAATCAGTGAAATTTATTTATTTATTTTTCTTCTTAAATACCCCCTCTCACATCTTCTGACAACTAACCCACCATATAATAACATTAAGTTTGCTATTGGAGCACTTTGCCGAGAAAACAAATATAAAAATATAAAACATACTCGCTACACAACCATGCTGCAAGGGTTGATCACAACATGGTGAATTATCTTGTTACCGTTAAAATTATCTACAGCTTTTGTTCCGTGGTCCTAATGATGCTTTCTGTTCACTAATGTTCACTAACAGACGGTTCACCTCTTGCAATTGAAAAGTTTATTGATGATCAATGTGAAGCATCAGTATGCGTTAAAGAAGATCATATCAGTCAGATTAAGTAAAACTTTGTGATACTCAAAAAATATAGTGATCTGAAAGGTAATTTCTCCTTTTCAGGGAGCTTAGACTGTATGAAAGGATTGACTTTCTTTAGCCCATTAAATTTAACCTTAACAAAGTTTTGCAGTAAAGCAAACAGGTACTGAGTTTGAAGCCTGAATCAGATGCCTTCAGCCGTCTGCTGAACCTGGACTTTCGCCTTTCTCACTGTAACATAAAACATCAGACTTTTAAAAAAAAGTTCAAGCGAACATCGCTTAATTATCATCAATTTGTTGTTTGTACTCATCTTAAACCAATGACAGGAATGTTTAGATTTTTAAAAAAGAAACTTTATAAGTTAATCTATTTAAGTTGAGTCCAGGCAATAACTAAAATAAAATAAAAAGAGAACTATTTGAAAGTAGTGAGGATTTTGTGTGGTAAAAGTTTAACATTTTAACATGCCCAGACACTACACAATTTCTGCTCAAGCAAACCAAAAGGTTTTGAACAGGACAACTATGTCAAATAATGAGACAGTGCATCTTTATTGTATGAAGCAAATATATTGCTGAACTAAAAACAACGATATAAAAGAAACAAAACTTTTTTTTTTTTTTTTTTTCTCCTTACAGGGATATTCTGGTCCTAAGGAACAGCAGAGATCAGTTGTTGGTGTTAATCCAGAGGCTGCAGAAGAAGAAAAGAGCAGATCCAGTACTGATTGACGATTAGATATTGTGTTCAGAGTGATACTATTAACTAACAATAATGTAGCTTATTAGCACGGTGTTACATAAAACCCTAAAGATAAAACGTACACTTCCAACTGTTGTGATTTATAAAGCAACAATTTTACCAGTTGGACTCCGTGTTTTCTTTTCTTTCTTGTTAAAACTCTGACATGATAAACAAACGTCGGAGGATGGTTTTTGTGCAGAGGATCTGTTTAGCATGATAAGTTCTGATTGTGTCTTAATGTGACTTTTACTGCCAGACTTTATGGAAGTCCAGTTGTGTCCAGTAACAGCGGATCAAACTCTATCTTGGTAAAATCATATTTCTACATGTCCAATTATTTACTATCATTTGTAATAAAGTGATGCCAACACCATGGATTCAACAGTGAGGAGTTTGTTCTAGTCATCTTAAAGATGGAAAGAGTCAATGTTGTGCTGATTCTGAGTATCTGAATGATTAACCGAATGACTTTTTATTCATTTCAGAGTTCAATCGGTGAGGTTATTCATTTTGTGGTGGTCCTAGTCTAAGAAAGAAACAAAGAAAGAAGGTAGCATTCGTACATGTTGGTTCCACAGGCTTCCCCTGAAAATATGGATAAAATCGGTCATGATAGGGTAAAAGTAATTTGAAGAGGAAGAAGTATATAAACAAGTCAAGTCAATGACAAGTCAATGACATGATGCAATCTGCATTTTTTTGTAAACTGTCTTGAGATTACCTATTGTAAAATTTGCATTTTAAAAATCAACTGAATTGAATTAAGAAGGTTACAATTTGTACAACTGAAGAGAAATGATGAGCAATGTTTTATGGGTTGATGAAAGCAAAGATTGATGTTTTTTCTTTGTAGCATCAAAATTTACACTTTACAAAATTTACAATGAGTTTTCCCATATACCATTGCCTGGTGTCTGAGCAGGTAAAGGTCATCCCTTGCAATATTAAGAAGCTGTTGTCAAAAATTATAATCTTAATTTTTATTTACAAAGTAAAAGATATGAGTCATGAGATATACGGCCACACCGAGGCAGAGCCTCTCTTTGGAGCTGCTGCTACCTGAACAGAAACCTGAACCTTAGCAAAATTTAATTAAATTAAATACATACTAGATTTCTCTGTAACTTTGTTCTTACCTATGTGATTAGATGCACTTTGTCCAACAGGTTCCATATTGACGTAAATTTCCTCCATCGCTTCAAACTCTGTGCTGGGTTACATTGACTACATGTTAAAAAACTGCAGCTGTGGAACAAAGTGAAAAAAAAACTGTGGGAAAGAGGTGACATGTCTGGTGTTCAACATAAGAACGTATTTTAGAGATAACAACCGAATAAAGAAAATCATGAGTATGGAATCAGGATTATTTTCTTAAATATCTTACGCAACATAAAATTCTTGAAGGTTTCAACAGTTTCCTAAGTTCATATTTGGTGAGTCGATTCTGTGTCATTGAATATTTATTTCTCCTCTGTTCTTTGTTTTTTCCTTCAGCTCGGTTAATCCTACTCATTATAAGCACATTGCACTTTTGTTTGGGTGACAAAATAAATCACTTTTATATTCACACACAACTTTTTGGTCGACCACATGGTACCACATGGTATCAAAAAATTAAAAATGTTTTAAATCACTGATATAAGAGTGAAAGATATATCTGTTGTTGTGATGTTTCTGCTCTTTGTATCCAAAAATATTTCCTGAAGGCTAATACATAGTTGTAGCAGATAACCGGTTCCCTCCTCGGTCATATTAAGATCATAATTGTCTCATTTGGACCAAACAGTTTTTTTTTTTTACAGGTCTCAGTCTGTCCTGATAACTAAAAATAACCTTACTCTCAGTAAATACAACTATCATGTTTTAACCCTGCTTGTTGTCCAGTAGCAGAAAAAAAAACTTACGTTAAGAAACCGCAGTCCCCTGAATTGCTTTCCAAATTACCAATCTTCTATCACCTATGAATCGAATAATTAAGGAATTGTTCGTATTTATTCATATTTTAAAGGTATGTAGTTTTAGGACTGCCATCTAGTAAAAAAGCTGCATAATCTGGCTAGTTGTGTCTAAAACTCAGTCACCATATTTCCTTATCTTCTGAAACAACCACTAGGCAGAGAGCAACAGTTTGACAAACAATCTGCTTTGTGAAGCACCACCTCACTGGGAGGGAATCAAAAGGCTAAAGTGCCAATCAGGTGCAAGTTGGGCGGGTTAAACTAAGAGAAACCGGATGCTGCCTTCAAAGCATGCTGAAGACCAGCAAGGAGGCAAAACATTGACAGAGTGGATACAGTAGAATATCGGAGTTCAAGAAGTACGGGACAGAAGAGTTGACTGAATAAAGACATTTCACAGAAATTCATACTGGGAAGCTAACTGGCAAATTGCTAACTAAGTATGTAGAGCAGGAAAATAGGTTAGATTTACTTAAATTTTTGCAAACCAATTGCCTCAAAAGATTCAATTACTGCAACATATAATATAAAATACAAGCGTCGTCACACTGTGTGATTTTGGCAAAGAATATTCTTAAACTCATTCAGAATATTATTCTCTGCAAAACTTCTTTTATTTTCTGCCTACAGCAGCAGCAATTTATTTGCTTCATACAATAAAGATGCACGGTCTCATTATTTGACATAGTTGTCCTGTTCAAAACCTTTTGGTTTGCTTGAGCAGAAATGGTGTAGTGTCTGGGCATGTTAAAATGTTAAACTTTTACCACACAAAATCCTCACTACTTTCAAATAGTTCTCTTTTTATTTTATTTTAGTTATTGCCTGGACTCAACTTAAATAGATTAACTTATAAAGTTTCTTTTTTAAAAATCTAAACATTCCTGTCATTGGTTTAAGATGAGTACAAACAACAAATTGATGATAATTAAGCGATGTTCGCTTGAACTTTTTTTTAAAAGTCTGATGTTTTATGTTACAGTGAGAAAGGCGAAAGTCCAGGTTCAGCAGACGGCTGAAGGCATCTGATTCAGGCTTCAAACTCAGTACCTGTTTGCTTTACTGCAAAACTTTGTTAAGGTTAAATTTAATGGGCTAAAGAAAGTCAATCCTTTCATACAGTCTAAGCTCCCTGAAAAGGAGAAATTACCTTTCAGATCACTATATTTTTGAGTATCACAAAGTTTTACTTAATCTGACTGATATGATCTTCTTTAACGCATACTGATGCTTCACATTGATCATCAATAAACTTTTCAATTGCAAGAGGTGAACCGTCTGTTAGTGAACATTAGTGAACAGAAAGCATCATTAGGACCACGGAACAAAAGCTGTAGATAATTTTAACGGTAACAAGATAATTCACCATGTTGTGATCAACCCTTGCAGCATGGTTGTGTAGCGAGTATGTTTTATATTTTTATATTTGTTTTCTCGGCAAAGTGCTCCAATAGCAAACTTAATGTTATTATATGGTGGGTTAGTTGTCAGAAGATGTGAGAGGGGGTATTTAAGAAGAAAAATAAATAAATAAATTTCACTGATTGAATTGTTGGTTGATAGCCAGTATATATTTGAATTTGTGCAACAAATACCAAAAGAAATAAAAAACTATATAAAACTTGAATGGCCATACAGTTTGATACATATTTACGCACACCATCATTCAATAAATCGATAAAAATCCAAGTGCATGCATTAAAACATCCAATCTAAATAATATGAATTGTATTCACTATTTGAATACAGACCGATGGTTTACAGTGATTATTTATAAGCTTTAGTAATGGAAAATTCAACAACTATATTTTGTTACTGAACACACTCAAGTGTATAAAATGGATGAAAAAGCATCATTCGGACCGAGAAACATACAACATATAAGTTAGAGACAAAAGTAGTGGATAATGATAAAGGTAACAAAACAATTCATCATGTCGGAGCGTAGTTGTGCTGTGTTAAAAAAAAAAAAGAAAGAAAGAAAAAACCTTTCAACTCTAGGGAAAGCTAAAACTTAAATATGAGTAGCCTCAGTAAGGTCTGTTTAATAAGTGTCACATATTCTTAAGAAATACATTTACAAATGAGAAACTTTTACTGACATGTTTCACACTAGCAAGTGTTACAGAGAAATATTTGTGAGTTTCAAATGTGTTTAAACCGGCGTTTACTATTTTAGAGAAAGCATGAAGCTCTGGGGAGATCAGTGTTGATTCAGCAGCAGGAAAAAAAAAAAAAAAATGAACGAAAGTAGCATTCACAATGATGCGAGGATAAATTTTGGAAAATTCTGGGTAAATTCTTTAACCAAGGAAAGTTATAAGTTAAATTTGAGTAACCTCACGTAGGCCTGCTTACTAACAGTCACATATTCTTAAGAAATACATGTACAAAGGAGGAACATTTACTGAAATGTATCACACTACCAAGTGTTACTATTTAAACTTTTTCTATGCATAGTATGTATAATATACATTATTCATCATTATCTATCGCTGATTCTTATTGTATTACTCTTAAAAAACTCTGAGATCACTAGGAGTTCTCCATAAAATAAAATAAAATAACTTAATTAATGAATAAAAAAAACAGGGAAATATTCCTCTGTGTCTCTTTGTTCATGTCAAGCAGTGGGGTATCTAGCCCAGTTTTAGGGGTGCTTTAGCACTCCTGATTAGGATTGCCAGCCATCCTATAAAATATAGAGTCGTCCCATATTTGGCCGTTAAATGTGCGTCCCGTATTGAACCGATACATAACGGTCCAATAGACATGCCTATAATAAACTCATCAACACTAAGTTTGACAATAATGCCAAAATAAAACACAGGGAATATTAAGGTCAGCTACACTGTCATGGCGGGAGCTGAAGGACCCCTGAACGCTATGGACCGACGCTGAACATCACGGTTGCCTAGAGACAGACACTACGCAGCCGCAGTGAGCTGCTATCAACCCGCATCTTTTTAAAACCCTCGAAGAAAAAATGCTTTAAAAATGCAGAAATGAGTGAAAATACACGCATAATAAGCTGAACAATTTCAGTGAGGATGGATACTGTGAACATCGATCGATAAAACAATGTGTCCGTCGTGGCGCAGTTTGCTGCTGTGTAATAGATAGAATGGATCAGGAGAGGAACCGCAGACCTGTCAGAACCTAAAGAACCAGAAATCAGCATCTCTTCTTTCTCAATCATCTCCTGAGGCTGATATGATACAGAACATTTTGCTATGATTGAGTCAGTTTCTTATTGCGATTTTAGTTCTTATTTAAAGAAAAAAGCCAAAAGCCACGTAACATTCAGATAAAAATAAGGGTAGTGATTAAGTATGATTTTCAAATAAAGTTCAGGTTAATGACTAGTTTTCATGAGTCATTTACCTGAACTTCTATCTTGATAATAAACAGGTTTTAGTAAAATGTTTTTCAAATGACTGGAAATGCATAGTTTTGAGTAGATTTTATTTTATTTTCCAGGGGAGGAGACCCCACTAGGCTGTGAATCCACGGCCGCATGTGTCTCATTAATGTTAGCAGATGTTGGCAGGTATGATGTCATCTTGAGATTCTGTTTCAAACTGAGTATATACACCTCTGGAAAAAATTAAGGTTCTCTGATTCTACTTTTTATAAGTATATGTTTGAGTAAAATGAACATTGTTCTTTTATTCTATAAAATACTGACATGTCTCTTAATTTTGTTTGTGAATGTATGTAAATAAGAAGTTAGATTTAGAAAACGCAAAAATGAATATCTTCTCATTGGTCTTAGCCCTGCTGAGGGCAAAGCACCCCAAAAAGTCAAATCCTTTTTTTTTCTTCACTGGTTGCCAACACTTCATATTGTCTATCTTTGCACTTTTTGTGCAAAGAAGATTCTAAATATGAAGTGGCTTAGGGTCACTAAAAAATAATTCCAACTTTAATGACAGAATTCTGACTTTTGATGTCAGAAGATTGAAATCAGAATTCTGAGACTAAATTCTTTTTTTTTTTCTTTTTTTCTTTATCATTGGGCCTACTCCTCTTTCATAATAGTCCATCTTATTGAAAGTGGAACCAAAATACATTTATGTTTATCTATGTTTACAAAGTCAAACATAGAAAACCAACCCTATCCAATAATGTTATAGGAACCCTGTCAGAGTGATGTCCAAAGCAGTCTAAAATATATTATTTTCATTAAAAGCAAGGAATCACAATTTCAGCACCATAAGATCCTGAATATGTGCCTCACCAGAAATCCTGAAATGGAAAATTGGGCATTTAAAGTAGGGCTTCTTAAAGAGCCAAGAGCTTTCATGGCCCCTTTCATTATCTAGGTTGGGCTGGAGGTTTGCATATTATCCTCCAAGAGGTAAATAGAGGTTTTATGGAACTGTGAATCTACTATAGCACAGCCATAGAATAAAAAAAAATGGAGCTGGAAATGTTTCTTCTCACAACAAGGACCATTTATTATTGAAAAAGGGGCTTTAATCTCAGCAGATTCTCCACACTTGAAGAATGATAGTGTTGATTCAGGCTGCAAATTCACTGCGTGTCATTACATTAGCCAGGCAGAAGCGAATTGTGTTGCTGTCTCTTTGCTTCTCAGACTTTGGACATCCATTTCTTATCAAAATGCAGGTTCCAAGCAGGCCTTGGTGATTTCCGTTAATACTGTCTTCTTTGCTTCTTTCTTTCTCTCTTCCCTCTATCTTGTCCCTTTGTTAACTGTCGAGACTTTAGTTAGCTCTTTGCCATTCTGCTCTTTATTGGTTTAACAACAGGCTTGGCTGTATTTTCTGCAAAGAATTCATAAGTTGCACCATTCAATAAGGGAGTAACTTGATTTATCATATTTAATGTCTTAAAACACTAATTAAGCACATAAAGTTGATGGAAACTATTTTATTGAGTTATCAACTTAAACAGAAAAAGAATAAACATGCTAATGTTTCATGAAATCTGTATATTGTCCTCCAACATTTTTTCCCAATGCAATAAACTCCAAATTTAAAATTATTTGTCAACTTTCTGTCACTAATTTTCTAAGCCTCACAACAGGCATTGGGAAAAATGATAATAAATGGATGTTGATTTTATTGCTGACTTACTTTTGCGAGATCACACAAACTGTTTATGTAATTACAAGTCAGTCCTGAGTGACATAAACAACCACACTAATGGAGGGCACACACTCATGGTGGAGATTTGTTCATTTTCACCTTGAGCTTGGCCTAAACTTTTAAAATATTAAATCAGTTCTTGAGAGAAGATTTTTGTTTAAAAGAGAGACATGAAAAGTTCTCAGTGCACATTTGACTCAAATCCAACTCTGACTTGGGAGTTTTGGTTGAATTCATTATCACCCAACTCACCTGCAAACCTGGACTTGTTTGCAGGTGCTTCTTCGCTCTACGTTGCCAAAAATGCTTGTGCTCAGTGCAAACCTAATAAATAAAATGAAATCAGCATTTCAAAATAGCTTTTTGCAAACAGATTATCTTAGATAATAAGAAACATTTCAGTGTCACAAAAGAACAATAAGAAAGAAATATGCAAGAAGGCAACTGCTTTTGTCAAAACTGTACTCCTAGACTGCTGGTCATTTAAAATTGACTCCAAATAGTCAATAAAAAAAAAAGTGAAACATGCCACTCTTCCTTGAATGTCGACAAGAAGTATAAAAAAAATCTATGTTTTTTTTTTATGAACTGGCATTTTTTTTATTCTGGTGTGAGATTTATCTGGGCAGAGTGAGAATAGAAGACAAGGGACAGTTTACAGTTGGTGCTTATAGCCAAAACATGTCAGAAAAAGTTTTAGCTTCAGTTCTTGGTATTTTCTTAATTTTTCCATTCCAGCAGTGTGGCACTCAGAATCAGTTCTTGTATTTATACAAATACCAAGAACTGAAGGCTGAAAGACAGACCACTAATATATTGTTTTATAGAAGCAGGAAGGCTTCAGGATATATCGATAAGCAGATTGGTTGACACTGACAGCATCGCGTTTAATCAATTAAAACTCTTTTGTCCTGGTTCTATTCTATGATTCTCCAAGCTGAAACCACTGGTAAGGAAAATCTATCAGCGCTAAGAGGCTTTTCAGTAAAGCTGTGGATCATATCTTAATCAGCACAGGTACTGAAAGTCCCCCATCTGAGGATCAAAAACAACTAACAAGGCTTTCAGAATAAACAGGAGGTAATTTGCTTAAAGAGGGTTGTGTTAATGTTTCATGCTCCCTGCTCCAGTTGTTCCCATCCCTCTTTATTCAAATTGAAGTTAAACGACATCTCTCATGACTTCTAAATGCATTTGGAGAATTGTGGGCTAATCAGTGTTGATGATAAATTCAAATGTCAACTACTTAATATGCTGATATGTTCCCAAAAACGCCCTGGGATAACAGACAAGGCCTGAGTGTTTCTGCCAAAGAAAGCTTGGAAAGTCTCATTAATTACCAGCCATAATTCTGGCTCCGTTCTTTGATATCGACCTTCCTCTCCATCTTTATCTCACAAGCATCAGAGCTCTCGGTGGGTTTTCTGATCTTTACACCGGTTCAGTTTTCATTAGCGCTCCAGCGTGGTTCTGATCATGTAATTAATGCATGAGTAATATGGTCGAGAATACCTGATTCACTGGTTTTAAAAAAGATGACAGCCCGAGGTGTTCCAGGAAAATCTTAATTATTATTTAAAGATTAGGGAATCAGTTTGGGCAGCTAGACAATTGTTGATTGAGCTTGTGAGGCAATCAGTTCAGCCTAGTATTTTCTTTCAAGTGTGTCTTGTGACATGAGCTCTTTTTTGTACAAGTAAGAAATCTTCTTCCTATTCGTAAGAGTGATTGACAGCTTTAATGGTTACTGCTTTGGCAAGAAAACTTGGACTTATTTAGGCTACAATTTATTGTCATTTAACGTACAATTATTAAGAACACTGATACAATGCAGCTTAACTGTCCTTTATTTTTCTCTCAGTGGGGAAATTGACAGTATTTCAGCATCAATAAGATTAGTCAGTTTAGTAGAAAAAAAAACATAAATAAAAATAATGCCAAAATATAATGAGATGTGGGAAAGAAATTCTAAATTGTAAATTCTGAAGATCCTGCTATGTGGGTATGTTTTGTGTGGACAAATTAGATTATTTTTTCTATTTATTAAAAGGACACATTATGTATTTTCCAGCCACACAGGGCCACTTTACACGTATGTTACCTTCAGTTGTTATGAAAGTGCTGTGCATAAAAAACAACTTTCTTCCAGGCTCTTCTACTCTTTCTAACATTCCATCTTCAGCACAGCAGCATAACAATGCTTCTCTATGATGACATTTAGAACTGCTCTTGGGAGTGTTGTAGTTTGTATGATAAGCTCAACAGACATGCAGTTCCACCAGATGTAATTGCTGCTGCCACTAGTCTAAAGGAGTTGCGTGGGTGAGGTGAGGTGGAAAACATGATGACTTTGTCTGATTTAAACTGCATACTGTAAGTATCTCTCTGCTAATTGTCAGAATAATGAGTGGCAGCGTTTTCTTAAATTGTCCAACATTATATTGTTCAGTACAGCATCACAACAAGACTTTTTTTTCTCTGTTTGTAGGCTTATTAATTGTTCTGGGACATGAAAATCTTCTGGTTTCTAAAACTAAGTCTATAAATTATCCATTTAGGTTGTCAGTGGCTTGTGTGACATGGTTCTATACAAACCTGGACATTCCTGGTTTAAATCCCACTCTCTCCATCCCTGGATCCTCATAATCTGGAGGGTTGTGTCAGGAAGACCATCTGGTGCAAAACGTGTGCATGCAGCTGTGCAGTGAGGATGGTGACCTTGTGGAAAGAAGTGTCAAAAGGACAACAATACCTTAAATTATCAGTTTAAAAAGAATAGTGTTCACTTTAATCTGTGTGAAGTGCATAATCAGAGACTGAGGTCCAGACAAAAGTCAGGGAGCAAAAACAATCTTTAATACATCTGCAGACGGAGAGCAAAAATACACTGCATTAGGCAAAAATCATTCTGTTATAACGAACTCAGAGTTGCATAGTTGCTTTATTCACCTCTCTCTGCTAACAATATTCGAAGACCAAACAAAAGAAACAAAGGAAAACAGACGGAACAGTTCAACCTTACACGCTCATTCACTATTATGTCTACGGGATGCGAAAATCGTAAAACTCTATCTCCATGGAGGGAAGGCCACGGGAAAAACAGCAAGTTCCCAAATAACCGTCTGGGAAACTTCAACAGACACATCTTGTTCAATTAGTTTGTACACCCTCTGCAGCTGCACGAAAAAACATCTTGACTATGCTACACTGTATGATGTAAATAAAAGATTTTCTCTTTAAAGAAAAATCTACTTCACATCTGCTTTTTAACTTGATTCAATATGCTTTTATTCGTCTTTTCCAAACAATTTTCAAGCTTCATTTCTGTTCTTGTTTGAGTATTGTATTTTTTACAGGTTTACAAGTGTATTTGTTTGAATCTAACTGAGTGCTAATAAAAAACAGAATCAACAGCAACTCTGCTCATAAACTTTCACTTTTCTTCAATTACAGTGTAAATAACCTCTGACACAGAATTTTTATTTACATAGATTGATAAAAAAAAAGAGAGAGAGAGAAAAAAACAGTTGATGCAAGAAAAATCTGTGGCATGGGTTAGACAGCAGGTGTTTCATGTCATGTTGCGCGATGAGGATACTTTGCTTCATCCTGCATTAAATCTGTAGTAAATAAGATTATTCAAAAATATGACATTAAGACTCACATTAGTAGACATTTGTATGACATAACTTTCTAAACATCCTAAAAATCAACATCTGTGTTGTATGATAAAAAATATCTGCTTCAATAATAACCAGGAAGAACAGCCTACTATGAGAAGGAAGAATGAATCAACAAAAGCAGGTTACTACCAAGAAAAGGAAAGCACAAACAAATCAAAGAGCAGGATTAGAACAGTTCTGATGTGGCATATCCGTTACCTTCCATCGATCTGCTCCACAATACAGCTGTGGTTTTGTTTACAGAAGAAGGTGATTGCCAAGTTCCTTCCCTGCAAAAGATGGCATTAAATCACTCTGCAATTCATCACTAATGCATGGCTGAGCTGGTTAAGATGCCCAAAATCAATCATCTAAATGGGGCCACGGAAGCACGGAGTGTGCTATTAAATGAGTTGTATCGGCATACCTTGGAGCGTAATCAGCGGCTCTGCAGGAAAGGAGAGGAACGCTCTCACACGCAACGTCTGTCTAATCATTGAACTTGAAAGGAGTTTTCAAACAACAAGGTGAAGTGATAGATCTTACTTTTTACATGCTGATTATGCGTCTGGAAAAGAGTTACCATGCATAAAGAATTTCTTTATCAAAGTCATGTCTCTTGCTTCATAGTGCAGCAAATTTAAAGAGGTTGTGTTGAAAGCTACAAAGGTGAGTTTGCACAAGGTTGTTGGAAACTAAATGTATTTGTCTTTATTTAATTTAATGAATACACCATGGTAACGCTCACCAGTTAGTCTATTTAACGTGTTGAGTTGTACAGTTTACTTTTCAGTGACTTTATGATTGTGATAATATGTGCATTCATTTAAAAAGAATAAGTAAACATAATCTTGACTTTTTGAAGTAAACAAAAAATCCTTAAAAAATAAAATATGGCAACCACTTTATATGCTACTGCTAAAGCAATTTCTGGGGTTTCTTTTTCTCTTTCTGCAGATTTAGAGGCAGACTTCTTGGAAATTGACAGAAACACTTTGTTCCCTCTGTGCTTCTTTTTCTCTTCTATTCCCTTTTATTCCTTACAGGTGTCAAACTCCAGACCCGGAGGGCCACTGCCCTGCAACCTTTGGATGTGCCTCTGCTGCACCACACCTAAATAGAATAATTAGGTCATTAGCAGGCTTCTACACAAGAAGGAGGTAATTTAGCCATTTCATTCCAGTGTTTTGTATCTGTGGCACATCTAAACATTGCAGGATAGCAGCCTTTGAGGGCTGGAGTTTGACACCCCTGCTTTAAACCTTTTCCCACCTTTCTTCCTTTCTTCTCTTCTTTCTTTCTCATATCTATCTCCATTACATTTTAAATAAACCCAAAACAATTTCTAATAAAATGTAATACATATCAAGTGAAGGATCATGGTGGAAGCCATAATTATTAATTTAGGAAAGTAAATCTGTTGGGTCTCACCTTGGCACTCAGGCAGTGTGGTACTCAGAGTTGTGATTGACAGGACACATAAAAAACCCAACAGAAAACCCCAAAGAGTTAGTCTATCTGAGATTCAGCTGTTAGGAGACTGGATGGGAATTATCTTACCTGTGATGCACCAATTCTCCAGACTCAATTTCTTTGACCCTGATTTAATTTAGCATGTTTTCATGTCATCAAAATACAACAGATGCATCTCAAAACACTTTATGAACAGGTCCAATTCATAAGTTGTGGATAAAATCTAGTTCAGTTTGTATCAATTCACTGTATACAAACACAATACACATACAGTGTAGGACAGTGGATTGCATCGAGTTGAGCGTCGGTTGCTTGTATGTTTCAGAAGTAGTTCTCTTATTTGTACAGTGGGTATGGGACACATTTTCATTTTTTATTTTTCATTGACGGCATGTGTGTACCTTCTGTCACCAACCTGGTGTCACATACACACGCTGTGCAACCTCTGTCAGGTTACAATAAGTTCTTGAAGATGCAAAAACAAGACATCCTCTGTGTCCTTTTAACATGATTGTCCATGTTAAACTCTGTGAAATTAATATTCTTACACAATAAATTAACATTGAAATGTGTATCAGGCAGTGTGGTTGAATTCCAGCTTTATAAGGCTTTACAAAGTGCTGATGTTCACATAAACCATAAACCAGCACAGTAGGCTGATGTATTTCTACCACACCATCGCTACAAGAGTTGGTGGCAGTTTCTGAGAGTCAGTCAATTCACAGGGTGACTGAACGCTGTCGAGAGAATGGAAGTGTCAAGGACTGTGTTGGTTGTAAAGGTGAAAGGTCAAACCAGTGAGAGTGCTCCATTCACAGTGAAACTGATGACGAGATAGAATGTGGCGTGTTTTTATCAGAAGTCATGGCACTTTGCTCTAAACTTCACTCCCAATTTGGACCTCTCACCTCTTCACCTTCTTGGTGTTGACCTTCACGTGGCAAAATGTCTCTCTTGGTTCACACTTAGAAAACTGTAAATCTAACCTTATCCGACATATCTGAGCCATAATACTGGGTTGTGTGTTTGCTGTGACTTTGGCCTCACCTTGCCATATGTTTACTGTGACTTTGGCCTCACCTTGTCATATATTCTTTGTATTCCACAAAGCTGAGGTTTATAATGCAAACAGCTACAGAATCCTGTTTTGTCTTACTTTAGGGTTTGTTGTAAGTCTCTTTAATACATAGTCCCCACAAGTCTGAACCAGAAGTGATCCGCATTGAGAAGCGCAGTGCAAAGCATAGCAAACCAACAATAAGAAAATGTGTTTTCACTGGACAAATGTGCAAGACAAAACTCCAGGAACAAATTTGCTGCAGTTGGGGTCCACACATATGAGACGGAGAAGTAAAATGTGTCAGACGACTTAGACAAGCTGCCTCTGATCTCATACTGTTATATAGTCAACTGTCTAGTGAACACAGAGTGAGTACAACATGGAGGAACCTCAGAGCCTGAAATCAGTGGATGCATACAATCAGAATTTAAACAAATTTGTAAAGGATGTACAAACTCTTCATGTGAATAACAAGGTTCTAGTGACTGGGAGAGTAAAAACATGTACTAACATAAACATGAGCTATATATCAATTTTAGCTTGCAGATAAAAGCTACACTAGCTTTTTTGTGAGTTTGGTGGCAAGTACTGCAGTAAGTGGCACTGATATTTATCGTGGCATTACACAAAGATGAGTAGAGTACTCAAAATTTGTGATAGAGTTGTAGTTGAAATGTACTTCTATTGTTTACAAGTTAGGAATGAGGAGAGAGCTAGTTCTAAGCTTGTGGTTTATTTATTGTTGTCAAAGCAACTGCCTGACAGGATGGCTGTCAGTTACAAAGTTCATGCATGTGTGATGCCACATGAGAACTACGTATTGATGAATACTGATGTTATTGATGTTTATTGATGTTCATGAAAAAAATGAATGATGAGTCAGCTCAAAATGTAAAAATGTTGGATCAAACCAGTGCAAGTAAAAAAAAACAAAAAAAAAACATTCCAGTAGTCAATCTTGGGAGACAGTTGAAGATTCCTGCAAAAACATCCACACTGCGACAGACTGGCGACCTGTCCAGGGGTGTACCCCGCCTCTCGCCCGGAATGCAGCTGGAGATAGGCACCAGCAACTCCCGACCCCGTTAGGGGGAAGGGTGACGGAAAATGGATGGATGGATGGAAAAACATCCACATTATTGATAACAGCAATAAAAACAGTAAAATATCCAAGGGGTTGAATACTTTTAATAGGCTCTGTATGTCAAACTGGAAGTTACGGTAACAACATTTAAAAATGTCAGTTTTAGTATAACTTTCGATGTAGTTTTTGTATTTTGACCCTTGTGGGCACCGTACCTATTTGTATTTCTTCAGTTTTGTTCAGGTATGAATGGATATGAACATGTTACAAGCAATGAGTTGAGTTTGAATTAACTAAAAAAATCTCAGTGGTATTTGGGAGAATTCTTTTGCTTCATCCTCCATTTAATTGTTCTCTTTTGCAGAATTCATCCCAGACAAACAAAGGCAACACAAACAATTGTTTTTGTGATTAAGGGGAATCAGACAAAATGCAAATCTCGAGCATGGAGCAACAGTCTGTGCTGGCAAGGAAACATCCAACTTCTCTTTGTGTTCTGGTGTATTGTAGTTTCTGTCTGGTCGTCCATAACAGCAAGGTGTCTATCCTTTTTATAGAAGAATTCAGAAAAGAATTTCATTCTTCTATAAAAAGAGGGTGAGCTTCAAAGTCATTCTTCCCTGAATTCTATGACACCATTATATTGGAGACAGAAAAAAGGGAGGAGTAAATGTTCTCTTTAAATCAAATTTCTGAGTTTGACTATCCAAACTCAGAAATGTCCAGTTGTTTTTTTCAGAAAATGTTTGACATTAATCTCAAATTTTCTGACTTTTTGGTTTAAGTTCACTCCTTCTTCTCTGTCTTTTTTTCAGTATTCTCACTTTTTATGAAAGAATTCTGGCATGAAAGTCAGAATTCCAACTTTGTGAAAATTAAGAATTTGGACATTAATCTCAGAATTCTGACTTTAAACTAATAATTCTGATATTTTTCAAGAATTCTCACTTCAATCTGTTGAGAACAAAAGTCAAAATTCAGAGAAAAAAAAGGCAGAGAAAAAAAAAGGCAGAATCTTTGTGGCCCTACTTCTCTTCTGTATGAGTGGCTTTGTTTTAGTCTTGTATATAAAAATATTAATGAAATATGCAACAGCACATTAAAGTTTCATTAACACACATTAATATTGTGGCCGTAACATGAAAAGGTTTAATGTTTGAGAAGTACCCAAACTTATTCTAGTGTTCTCCAGAGGAAAGTGCTTTAAATTTCTTTTGTAGAAAACATTTTGCCCTCAAATCCTTACAGAAATCTAAATAATCTGTTTTTAGTCTGTCTAACTACCCGCTTCTGATGAAATTCCTGCACTGTGACACATCACACACCCTGGCATCTGTCAGGACAAACTTCCAAGACTTCCCGTCTGTGGTTCTCAAGCTGGGATGGTTAATGTTTAATAACCGTCAAAATGCATCGCAGTAAAAGGCCGAGAACGACTGTCACACAGCATCTGGAGGAAAACAAACACATTTCAATTTCTGACGGGGAGTTTTCCTCTGAACAGGACTCAACAATCTGGCATTCATCTCTGTTCATACCAATATCGGCTCCTCTGGGGGCTTATACTGAATGCAACACAACTGACCTTTGCTTTGCTTTTGCTAAAAACAAATGATTAAATAAGTGTGCTGATGCATGTGATCATGTTAAAGCTTATTGAGCATCACTAAAAAAGTTTATTGCTCATCCACACTCATCATCTATGATTGTAAATTCCAAAAACTGCACAGATTTCTGCATAAACAGGGCTGAGGTAAACATGCTAGCAGGCCACAATATGTCTTGCAGCTGCTGCTCAGTAGTCAGCTGCCACTATGCTGATGTTTAATTTAAACTGCTACACCATTCTGTTGGTTAGCTACTTACATCTATATCCATTTATTCCTAAAGTCTTCTGCAGTTCATGGAAAATAGAAACACTCAGAAATGGTGACCTCAGAAATCAGAACCTGAGGAGAACTGTACCGAGCCAACTAAATGGCTGTTTGACCTCTAGAGAGGTCAAAGACTTTTCAGCAGAAATAACAAGCAGAAATAACAAAAGGCATGTCTGTGTTTGTAAGCCAAAAGATAACCCAGTACATAAATGCCTTCAGGCAGTCCAGAGTTGTACATTTTAAAGTTTTCTACTCATCAATTCATAGTTCAAAATGCATCAAACCCAGATCCAAACTGCCTCTGGACGTCCGGGCTAAAACTAAACTAAAAGTGAAAATGTATTTAATGGCTCAGATGACTGTCAAACATCACGTAGAAAACTAAATATAGCCTAAAATGTGATCTCTGTGAGCTAACTGGTGCAAAGTTTTCATAACTCCATTAAAACATGCAGTTGATTTCTGAAATGTACATACACTGAATAAAAACACTCATCCACTTTTTAATCTAGGTCTGACATTAAGAGCTCCATTACAGAATGTAAAGCTTTAACATGTTAAATATTAATATTTATGAAAGAATGACTAGAAAAAGAAGATTTAGCTTTGCTAAGTTTCATCTGACTTAACCACTGCTCTTCTGGGACTTTCTTTAGATAAATGAGACCAATAGAATGTCATGTTTGAATGACATTCTATTGTCATTATTCTACATGATCATTCATGTAGAATAATTACATGAGTAATCATGTAATTATTCTAATGACATAATGTGTTTAAGGGCTTCACAGACCATTCCTTATTTGTATATGTAAGATGTCTGGGTTTCACAATAAACCAACAATTTAATTTATCTCTTTTTTTCAGAAGCTTTGATATGGCAGCCAACAGGTGGAAATGCACCTCAATCCACTGAAAACATATGATGCTGCTAAAGAAAAATGCTGCAACCACAGGAAATGCAGGTGAAAAGAAAAATTCTGCAAACATTAAAATACCACAAGGTATAAAACTTATTCCACAATGTGGAAATCCTCCCAACTTCTAAATGTAGAAATAAAAGAATTAGACATGAAGTAGTTATGTCCTGTCAAAATAGGGGAAGAAGAAAGAATCTACTTGAAAGAATAAAATTATTTCTATCTGGAATACCAGAATGATCTTCATTTAACACACAAACAAGGAATTTGACACCAGTTCCACTCTGCTATCAGATAAGACATTTAAAGTGTAGAAATATAAGAAGTTAAATTAAAATAAATGACTCTCTTCTAGATATGTATGCAGTTTTTTTTATGTTCACAAAAGACAAAGACAAGGATGATCCAGAGTAAATATCCACTTCTCTGCAGCGCCTATCTGAAGATAAACATCCAAACAGTTTCTGTCCAGGATGTGTGGGGTCTGCAGAGGTGTTACCTGGCCCTTTCCTGCAAAAAGTGGGAAAAAACAGACTTGTCCTGACTTTATTAATTGAATTTCATATCAACTTTATAAAAAACATCCATATTTGACAAAGAATATTGCTAATGATACATTTTTTAATCAATTTAATTTGTCTCTTTTTAAACACATTTCAGTGCAATAAGTGCATGCAGCTTTATTAATTTAACCCACGTCTTTCATTCGAAGAGATCTGAGCCATGTTCTACAGGGATTCAAAAGTTTTTCTTATAGCTTTTCCTTATTGCACCTCATGTATATTTCAAGATTTCAGGGAGGATAATGGCTTCACTCCAAAAACTTGCCTCGTCTTATAAAGCAGCAACAGGCTCGTCAGGCTGCTTGTCAAAGGAAATTTTACCAGCGCAAATGTTTTTCGTGTTCATAAAAAACATGGGGGAATGGGAAAAAAAGTAAATTGGAACATCAAAAGGTTTTGTCCTTGTTCAGCGTACGGCTCTGTTCACGAGGACCAAATTGGTGTTTAAATTGACACTCCTGGTGTGGATTTGAAACGAGATGCCACACGCTCTGATCAAAGGAGAACTCGCTCACTTTGATTAAGTCACACCACACAAGGCAGACCTGTGGGCTTTCATCAGCACGTTTTTCAAACACTGGGTCCACTGTGGACTTTAGAGTTGATTTACAAAAAGCTTCTTATTTTTATTTATTTATTTTTTTACATATTTGTTAGTAAGGAGAACTTAGGTGCAAACTTTGCACCAGTCATCTCATTTTCTTGAGTTAATCTCAAGAAAAAAATCTAGAAAAAGAAAATATCCGTGTAGTAAAAGTCCAGTCCTCTAGGTCTGAGCAAAACAAAAACCTGACAGTCAGAAGTTTGATGTGTAAACTTCAATAAAAGTATTGGTATCAGTAAATGTGATCGTGGCTTTGCGTTGTCTCGGTATCAGATTGAGAAAATATGCAAGATCACAGACCTCCAGTGTGTTTAAAGAAAGAGTCCTTTGAGTAAAGATCCACAAGTTGCATTCATGTATAAACACACTTAAAATGAAACAAGTTTGTTCATGATTTTGTTCAGAGTCATTTGTTAAACTATTTCTAGCCATTTCAGCTGTGTTGATCACTTCCCTCCTCCCTGTTTCCCGTAATCAGCAGAGTTTGCAGCATGTTAACAATTTAATGCAGATGTTTCATCCCAACAGTTTCACCATTGTGGCTGAAAAAGAGGACAAAAGTAGCAGGAGAGTGATAAAAATGCAACCTCTAAAATGTGTATCAGTACATAGAGCAGAAGCCTCCCCCCAGGCTGCATTCATAAATACATTATGAGCAGGGCTGGCCACTCTGGGGGTGATGGATATCCAGGGCTAAGGGAGGGCCGTGTGAGCGCAGCATGTAAAGGATCACTGAGCCAGAGTCAGTAACACACCGTTAACTGCCTCCTTGGGATGCAAACACTCTGGGAGGAGGGGGAAACCCGGCTGCTCCGGAAATCAATACGTTGAGCGCTTCAGCGTGTTAAGCAGAGGAAGCTTTTGCCAGAACAGGATCGCTTTAAAACTCGTGGAGCAACAGGAAAGGTGTTGTACGTAGCTGTGGAAGATGGGCTTTATTGTGCCAGATGACACAAAATGCAAAGATAACTGCACTGCAAGTGATGAATACCTTTTACTCACGGTGTACACCTCCATAAATCCTCTCCACAGGTAATTGGAATTTTATAGCTACAATTTATTTTCAAATAGTTTAACAAACCAAATTCAGACCAAACTATTTTTTTTCACAGCAGTGTGTTTTGTGTCTACACCAAAGGATGCCAGTGTGATTAACCCCTTAATGTGATGCATAACTGACAGAGGATAAAATAGGGGTCTTCAACCTGTGGCTCCAACCTGTGGCTCCGGAGCCGCTACTGGCCCTTTAGATCTCCCAGATTGGTTAAAAGTGTTTTACAAGATGGAAATTAAGTGTTGAAAATAGATGGAATAAAAAAAAAAAGTTTTAGATATTTTTCAGATTTTATGGAATTATGGCATAATACTATTGTGGTAATCAAATATAATTATTTTTTATTATAATTATATAATCAAAAATATAATTATAATTTTGAAAATACCACAAATTATATTTGTGGTAATCAAATGTAATTACCACAATAGGATGACATTAAAAGTACCAAGAAAAATGAATTTAGATTCATTTTTCTTGTTATTAGGATGGAAACTATGTACAAAAATCAGGATCTTTTTGACAAAGTTTGATGTTTTTCTTTGTATCAAAACCTAAAAGTAGGAATAAAATGGTTGCTCTTTAAAAATAACAGAATTTCTGAGGTAGCTGTTTATCAAATATTATAAGATGTCTTTAAAAAAAAAAAAAAAACTTCAGGAAATATTTGTGGCTCTCAACATGTTACTGAGGGCAAAAATGCTCTATGGGTTGTAAAAGATGCAGATCTCTTTAGATTTATTTTGTTTATTCAGTACAGGTTTAACCTAAAGTCACATCACAGCTTTTCTGAAATGTGTGTTTTATCTGTTTTTCTAATAGTGTGGCAGGAAATTATGACAAACATAAAAATCCACTGAGCAGAAGAAAAATGTGCTAGACTGCAACTGGGATCCTTAATAAATACAGTGGGACTGTATGGGTTATGCTTTGACTACACAGTGGAGGAATAGGTGGTAAATGCTTTACAGCAAAATGGTTTGGGAATCTTTTTGGATGAGTTTTCAATGACAAATATAAACATCCTTGGAAAAAAAAAGGTATTTTTATTTTATTAGCCTTTTTAGTAAGTAGAGGCAGAAACACCGTTGACTTTTTACTCAAAAAACAGATTCTGACTTTATGTTAATATATATGCCTGAATCCTGGTTAAACACAGCAAAAGCTTTTCAAAGAAAGCTCTAGTTTTTCTTGCTCGGAATGACCAACAACATAGAAAACATTCAACCATTAAGTTAGAAAGCTCTCTTTCTTTCTTTCTGTATCTTTCCCAACTTTTCATTTCTACTTTTGGTTTCAATAAAACATTGTAGGTTTTATTAATTACTGGGCAAGAAGAAAGGAAAGAATTTAATGTAAAGTTAGTTTGCATTTCTGAATGGGGAAAAAAAAATTCCTTACAGTTTGGTGAATTTAGACTTTGGTGCAGAAAGTTTGGACACCAGTGGTGTAAAAAGTTAAATACTATATGCTCCTTTCATGCACACCTCTGTCTGGTGTCAGAGTTTAAGTTGTGGAGCTGACAGGTCTCCACAGTCTGAGCCCTCCAGTGTCATCTCTGCATTACGTGAGCATATTCAAACTCCTAATTGGTTTTACTATTGCAGCTGCTCAGTCCTCTGTTAATAATGTCTAAAGCTTTCGCATGAAGACATAAGAAAGCTTCTGGCTGATTCTCTTTTATGAAAAAAGTGCTTTTCTGTGTTGTACTGGGACAACAGATATGTTTGCGTGAGCACTTGGGGCCGTCGGCTCTTTACGGGTGGGTGGCATTGCTTCAGATCTTTGTTTACACAAGTCGTTGCTCCCATGTGGGGTCTCTTCTTGCAGAAAAAGCTTCCTGGAAAAACTCAAGAAGTGCTAGGAGCAATGCCAAATGTGCCATCATTTGTCTGTGACACTGCTCAGCTGTGGGACTGAAACTGACAAAAACAAAGCCTTTAGGAGGATCACTCCTCTCCAAGACCCATTTCACTTCTGAGGACCCTCATTTTCTCTTTCAGTGTCAAGCCAGAGCTCTTAATGACAATACTATCAACAGCCAAAAGTCCAGCAGTCAGCAGAGGATGGAAAAAAGGATTTTTTTTTTTTTTTTTTTGTTCTTTCATCATGATTTGTGTGAATAATGTCCGGAACCCAGCATGTAAATCAACTGCCTCTGACCCAAAGAGACCTTCCAGGTCCTGACTGCAGTTTGAAATACATGACGTAAAATGAGACATTTACATAAATTTTCAATGTCATACAAGAGCAGTCACACAGGACAGCTTAATGAAAAGATCAGAGAAATGAACCCAATGCTGTAGATGGAGGAGAAATGAGGCATTAAAATGATAGGATGTCTCATGGGCACGGCGGGGAAAGAGCACTCTCTTTCAGCTCTGTGAGTTGCACAAGGACACTCTGCTTTAATCCTAAAAATCACCCTCCATATCCTTCTCATCTGCTGCCATATTCCCCGCATGGGTCCACTCAAACAGGCCTGCCAAGTTGGTAAAAGCAGCCAGCTTGCATTAAAAGTTTAAAGAATTTCTTTGGAGCAAGTTCTTGATTGTTAGGGAACTCTACCTGTGTGTTATATGGGAATGAGTTCAAAGTGCTAATCATCATTAGCCTTACTTTGAAATGATTTTACCATCATCTTAGGTAACAAAACAGGACAGATGTAGCTTTTTATACAGCTTAATATGGCCAGATAAAACTGCTAGATGTTTAAATATTCTGCCTGAGATTCTAAGTGTTAGATATTTTTATGTATTATCATTTTGTTATTACTTTAGTTCATATTCAGTCTAATGTTAATCAGTATTATTGTGATTTTTAGTTTAAAGTGTTCTCTTCCTTATGTGTGTATAAACTGACCTGGAGGTTACTGCTGTCTGTTATCTTCTTCATGTGAGATAGTCAAGCCATGTGGTTCTTAGATCGTAAATTCTTCTGATGTTTATTACCCATTCTTTAGATGATAATTTGACCTAGAGCTGAACTAGGCTCGGATTGTAAATTAGATATCACACCTGCTACTGAATTGCTGTTAAGTATTATACTACCTCTGATGTTTCCTGACTGCCCCCTTTGACTGTCTTTCTTTGACAATAAAAGAAGGAGCTCACGTGAAAGCAGATCAGAACTCTCTGTGAACGACTTAAAGAAGTTGTTCAAGGAGACTTCTCCTTTTGCAAAAGCTTGACCATATAATTCATATACGTTGTCTGTGGTTTTTATTCTTGTAGGTTCGAGGAAAATACCTTACACTAAGTTTGTTCAAGTCCAGGCACCATTGGTTCCTGCTGAAAGATATACAATGGACCCCCTAAAGGACAGGGACTGCACTTAAAACTGCCCATTTTAATGGTTAAAACACCAAATATGCCCTATTACTCATTAATATACAGAGTCGAAATTGTATTGGCACTACTAAATATGCTAACATATTAACGGATTCCCTTGGGGAGTACACCCAATGAGAACAAAGGAAAATAAATGTGGCTCCTTGATTGGCTGCTTTGCAAACGTTAGCTACTAGCTTCCCAAGTAACATTATGTGTATTTATCTCAACGTCACAAGCTGCATTTTCCTTTGAATATTTAAGATATTTTATGAAAGCATCTGTGAATATGCACATTTTCCACAAATAATTTAGTGTTCTGTTTAAAATGAAATATACCGAGCCATGAATAAGCAGAGGTCCACTGTTGTCCATTTCAGCTCCATTATTTGGGCAAAATTTCAACTGAAAACATTGCGGAGGTTGCCATGACCTGAATGTGACAGAACAGTATTGCCATGCAACTCGTACGGCGAGCCAGTAAATTAATGCTGCACAGCCTGGGACTTCCAGGACTGAGGGCTTGCTGTGGCTGACTTATGCAAATGCAACCTGAGCCAAAACCTCGAAAATGAACAAGAGGCTTGAATGGGAACTTGTAACCATTAAAGTAATGTCATCCGGGACGCTCACGGAGGAGCACATCCCACCTGCCTGAATAAAGCTAAAAGGAGAAGATGGTCAATAAATATTTCATAAGCTTCATTATTGCATATTTATAGTGAGTCTGCCACTCAGTAAATGACCTATGATGGAGAAAGAGTCTCTGGCCCACAAAGTCGTGCCATGTAGCAGAGAGAACGGCTGAGTCATCTAATTTAACTGTCCTATCAACTTAAGTCCTCACAGTCGTTACTCTCTGAGGACTGACTGCACCAATGGAATGTAGTTAGTTTCAAAGTTTGTCTTAGAAAGTGTCGGGACACAATTTAAAGTGAGGAAGCTCATACCTGACAGAGAGACGGTGCTTTTTATTTATTTGGAGTGTCTCCATCAGCTCATCCAGCATGAGGGGAAGGAAATAAGTGAAAAAGGTGAAACCAGTTTAACAGCAAACAATGTGGTGAACACTTGTATGAATTATCTGAAAATAACATGCTCTTGAAGGGGAAGAGTGCCAACTGAAAGCCTCCTTTGCTATTCCAAGAAAATCCAGTGGAAATAGAAGTGAAACTCTGTGAAAGGTGAATGTCACTTCTATCACAGTTAATAATCAAATTAATCAATTTGTGTTTCAGGCCTGGATTCAGCCCTCAACAGTTTTTAAGCTTTGATCCATCCATCCATTTGTGTCTCTTTATTTCCCTACACATTCAAAAAATTGTGGTTCAGGTCAGAAGAACTCAGAACAAAGACATATTTCTCTTTACATCTACAGTGCATAAGTTTAATTTTTTAAATATTCTGTTTTTAACATATCTGTTGAAACTGTCCCTATATTGTGACAGTTTGTTATGAGACAGGTAATCTGTTGTGGTGAGCCTCTGCTCACCACAAGAGGGAGAGTGTGAGCACCCTGTACAGCAGCATAATTGACAGCAGTAAGACTCTCCTTCTGACAGAGCTATGTATTTCTGCAGTTAGCAATGGGAGCCCTGGGAAAAAGCAAAGCAGCTAGATCTTTTTGCATATTGTCTATTTTATGTTATTATGTTATTCACGACATAGAGACAATTTTAACAAATATGCAGAAAACATACTTTTTTTTAATAAAATTTATATTCTCCAGTTAAAATTTATTTCCATTTTGTTGCACTGCAACAGCAAACCTTTGAAGTTACTTCATTAAGACTTTATGTAAAAAATAAAAGGAAATATGAGGCGTGAACTGGCATTCAGCCTCCTTCCAAAGTCAGACCATTCCTCTGGGATTCCTTTTGCGACATCTAACAGGTTTTCTTTGCTAATTAACTAGAATTCAGTGATATTAAAATAGAGTTAGATCACATGAAATAGCATATTTCCTTGAAAGACGAACCCTCCAATTGTTTGATCTGGTTAATAAGAAGCAAAAAAAAAGGGTCTAGTCTGTGGCACCCTGGGGATGGAGCCACATCATCCCTGTCAAAACTAATCGGAAATTTCTTTCTTCATAAGCACCTTTCTTATTCTTCACTTAACTTGTTCCATTATATGTCCCACTGTTTTTTCATCAAGGACCACATGCAGAGTCAGTAAACTTGGGTTGACATAAAAATATTCATGATGGCAATGTCAGGATTAGTTTAGCTAGATATCTTTTAGTAAGCCTGGATAAGTTGAACCTCCTCCCACTTACAATCCTGAAGTGTCTGGTAACTTACAGGTTTTTGATGTGTCCTCCTCCAACACAGCCCATTTAAATGCGAGAGGAACCCTCACTAGTCCATATAATCCTGCAGAAGTTTGATTATGACTCATTCGATTCAGGTTTGTTGAACCAGACAAACATCAAAAACATGAAGGACACCAGCCTTGATGTGCAGAATTGGACATTCCTGAGTGAAAACATTTGGCAACCTGTTTGTTCCAATGCTTTAAAAAGAGCACTGGTGGTGACACACCATATACTTTGACAACGCTTCCTTTGGGATGTTTTTTTTAGCATCACATGGAGTCCATGTTTTTTGACTTTCTACTTCTCTTCATATTCAAAAAGAGCTGAAAGTCAAATGAACTTGAAATATGAATAATTCTGAGAAGCGAGTAGCTTGTGTTGCTGGCTGCCTGGAAATAAGCCGGATGTGAAGCCTGTGGATTTTAAGATTGGATGAATAATGAATGGCAAAACAGACGAGTCAGGCAAAACAGAAAACCTCACAATTGACTTGACTTATTTGAAGAATCAGAGTGGAACGTACGGGGCCTGTTTGGCAATTTCTCCCAACCTAGAGCCACTAATTTAAGGCACTTAAGTATAGTCCATATAAGGCTTGCATAATGGAGGAAATTACAGCCTCTTACATGCTCTGTTTGCAGTTCCAGGACATCAAACTGATCTGAGCATAAAGAACAAACCTGGAGAGCAATAGAGGCAATTTCCTGTTCCAATTTACGTGCTTCTTGAAGTGAACTTTCTGATCTTAAACTTCTGTTTAAGTTAGCTGTTTGAGCTAAAGGTTTCAAACTTCAATCATTGAAATTATGTTATATTTCTGTTTCCTTGGAGATGAAATAGAGTCACATATTTTTAAAAGCATAGCTCTTTTCAAAAATTCAAAACGCAGTCAACACATGTTTTAGAAAGAACTCTAGAACATTAACCTGGTTTTATTTTGTAGGAGCTCTATAAGAGCATTTAACAAAGATTTGACCTAAACCGTTCAGCTGACTCACTTCCAACTGCTTAATTATCACATTGGATTAAACTGTGAAACCTGTTTGTCGCTTGAAAGGCCAAAATTCTTAATTCCATTTCTAATATAAAACTAAACTTTTTCCCAACAGTAAAAGAAAGCATTAGCAAACACCCAAGGCTGAAGTTTCTGGTTGTCACACTAACTTGTTTTCAATGTAGTGACAATGTTAGTTCAGCAGCTTAAACTTAGGATTTGCTGAAAACAACAGCGGTAAAAGAGAGCAGAGGTGAGGCTGTTAGGATGAACTGTATGAGCCACCAAGAAGCGCTGTGTGCCAAGACTGTCCAGCTGAGGGATTTTATGAACTGTTATTAACTATCAACATCATTCAAGCTAGAGGAATGACCCACAAAGATTTTCAGGCTTTCCAATCTGACGTGGCCGCTAAATAAGGGGATGTACTCTACCACTCTGATGTGTGCTGCTGCAGCAGTTTTATTCGCTGAGATCAGAAATTGACCAGTTTTAAAAGAGAAGGGTACGTTTGATTTTTTCATAAATCATGAACTAAGTGACCCTCTGTGGCTGGCAGACCTGGCTTTTTTAGTTGATCTTACGCATCATCTGAATACACTGAATAAGAACCTACAAGGAAAAGAACGGCTGTATGCGCACATGAAAGCCTTCTGCCCTTTGTTTATTTTTCTACATTTGGCTCTCACTAAAAAAAGTTTGGACACCCCTGAGATAGCGCTATTGAAGTGGAGACAGATCTGTTTGAGATAAAAGAGCATGCTTCAAAATTTAGGTCTGTGGTTGGAACCAATTCCACAGTTTCTTTAAAGTGCACTGTATATTGATACAACTTTTTTGAATGACAATATTCATTCAGAAACATTACATTTGGGTCAACAGGTGAAAAAAATCCAATCAGTTTAAATTTTACATGCATGAAGAAATTTACTCCATGATAATTTATGTGATTTTGTCAAAGGTATGTGTACGTAAAAGTCAAGAAATCAAAATAAAAAATGTCTCTGCTCAGCCGAAAGCGAGACAGTCCAACCTTCTCTGTCTATGTTCCAAAACAAAACAGATGTTGACAGTTTCTCAGGGGCACAGAACCAACACTTCTGATAATCATAATTAGCTCCCTATGAAACATCTGAAATACAGTTAATTCATTATAATATTTAATATTGGGAAAAGGAGAGATTAAAGTTTTGACTTCTGCAAGAAGTTGTTGTAAAAGAGTCAAATTTTGGAAGCTTCCATTCATGTACATAGTTTAGAGCCGACAAGTTAAATTGCACAGCTGTGTGAGTCCAATCAGAATGTGATGAAACTTTTACACCTTGTTGAGATAACATCAATCCCTAATTGCACATTAGATCTCACCCTATAAGGTTTACTGGGCACATATCAACAATAAACAAAAGAAATGCCCTTTTTTATGTTTGTTTTTTTCACAATAAAAGAACGTACTCCGAGTCAACCATAAAGGACACTCCTCCTGAAATAGTCAAATGAAAACTAGGGAAGGCTTTGTAGATGCGAAAAGAACATAAGTTTGTTTAAACGAGCCAAATGTCTCCTCTAAGTCAGAAATGGCATTTAAAATTTTTGTCAAGTGAACCACTGTCAGCAAGCAGCTCTTCTTTGCTAGAAATAGAAAAAACAGGAGACTTATTCACATCCGCATTCAAATCACCGTCTGGAAAATAAACTAAGATTTCAAATTATTTCATGCCAAAAATTCCTTTAACAACTTGAATTTCTCAATCAATCAATTACTAATTATTATAGTCTAGTAAACAATGTTTAGTAACACAAAACATAAAAACAAACACTCATCCTAACACAAGACATATAACAAACATTCACTCCAACTTGAAACAGACACAAACAAACATTACCATCAGAATTTGGAGTCAGTCAAAGTTTCACCACAGTCAAACATTTATAGTCGGTTGTCATTTTGCTTAAATTGTCTTAAATTGAAATGACCAAATTTACTGACGCTTCAAATTGTGTAAATTTCCACTTATCAGCATACTAGATATATTAATGTTTCAATTCAACTCGAATGAACGGGATCCTGTTTTAAGGTTTAGCTATATGTACACATACAAAAGAGATCTCAACATACTTTAGAATTCCAGCAACTAATTTATCATGTTTCTGCTGAAGCGCTTCATTACAGCAACATCTTCATTGCAAATTAAACAGACACACTTTCCGTTGATTTCTTTGGAAAAGTATTAATGTTCCCACCGTGTTTTAATTCTCCAACACTCATTTGCAATGTAGTGTTTCTTCGGTGTTGCCATTTCTGGTGACTCACGGTATAAGTTTTCCTTTGCTTAATTTCGTTTCTGTGGCTGGCTCCATCGAGTGTTGAAACTGAAAAGTGCAACAGAGTTGAGCTCAAACTTTTTGTGCGGGCCATATTCAATTATATTTTCAGAATTTGCAGCGGGCCAATAAAATCTGGTCCACGGGCCAACTGTGGCCCGCGGACCGTAGTTTGGACACCCCCGCTTTAGACTATAAGCCTATTTTATTTTTTGCTAAGGAAGAAAAGTCTTCAAGCAAGTGGGTAGCAGACGTAATTACTCATTTGGAGCCCCCTGCTACTACAAATAATTTTCTTGAGAAGATGCAGAGGGCTTTTGAATTTCTCCTCTCTGTAGGTAATGCATGTACGTGTGTGAGAGTGTGTGTACTTCTGTACAGCGTTATATCAAGTCCCCAGAGAGTGAGCAAGATATGTGTCTATAGAGATTTATTTCTGTTTTCTGTAAAATTATGTCTTTCCTAGGCAAGTCTGTACCAGTGCAGCCCCACACCTCTACGGAACAGCAGATTTTTTCACCCAAAGAGCAATGTGTTGGTAAAAAAGCTGAAAACCTGGTCTTTGAACCAACAGAGACCATAGCTGAGGAGCATCCAAAGTGCATTCAAGTGAAATAATCTTTGAATGCTGGTTCTGTGATTCCACAGAAGCAGAAAGAGACTGTGATTGTGCTTGATCTGGTTCCTGTTTCTCCTCCTATTGTTCCATCTTTTCCGGCTTTCCAGAAGACAAGAGCCAGAAGCACCTCTCCAGTTGCTTCTCCGCCCACTCTGCCAACTGTCACTCCCATAAACCAGCCATGTCAACAATCATATGAATCACCTGCTGCCCATGCCATTTTGTTAACTCAGGGTGGCCTATTTGAAAATAAGAAGAGAAAGCAAAAGTTTTGGTTTCTTAGTCCTGTGACTATTTCTTTTCACATCCATCTATTTTCTTACACCAGGGGTCGGTAGGGCTGCTAGTGCCTATTTCCAGCGAGAGGCAGGGTTCACCATGGACAGGTGGCCAGTCTGTCACAGGGGAACACAGATACAGACAGGAATTTTCAAACCACCGAGATAAAGCGTTTAGGCCATAGATAGTTTTAGGTTCAAAACACAGGAATTGTTCAAACCACCAAAATATACTGCTTCTCAGTATTTCTATGTTGTTTCAAAGATTATAAAGCTGAAATTTCAAGGTTTTGCTGATAAATACACATTATTGCATTTTTTTCACTAATGATGATCGAAGTGTAACCCAGAGCGATATGGTAGTTGAGGTCCAAACATCTACCCTGGATACAGTAAGAAATTAATCAGTGAAGACTAATGTGAAAATAAATAATACAAATAGAGAAAATACTGTCAAATTCCACAAGTTTGTGTCACTGGCAGGATTGACGAATTCTCAAAGAACAGGTGTTACAACACTCCAGACATATATTTAAGCACTTGATCTCTGATGAAGTGCTCCAGGGAATTGCAGAACAATGAACTGGTTCATTGCCAACAAATGAATTGGTTCACTATTCACTACCTGTCATACTAGATCACAGTTAGTTTGTTGTCCTGGTTCACTCTGAAGTCCATTCACCCTCTTCCACTCTTCAATTCATTTCTTTTCCTCACGAAGCAGTTTTCCATCCACTCCCACACTCATACAATGATTTTCAAACCAGCCATTGTTGAATCACATGAGTTCATGGGAGGTGCAAGCACTGTTCATTATTTTGATTAATGATAAATATTTCCATATTTATTTATTATCAGAGGAGGGGATTGTCATGGAATAATTACAATCAGGTCACATCTGCAAGTCATGTCATATGAAATGTTTGTGAACTCTCACCAAAAGGACTATTTGACTTACATGTACGAGGTTGGAAGGTTATTTTCCACAGCTGCGTAAGGACCAGACCGTCTTGCCCCTTGTTTTCCTTCCCAATCATTGTATAAAAACTGACATGTTGTAAGCTGGCAGAGCTTAGTGAGCTGGGTTAGACTTTCGTCCACACGGGCTGGATTATTGATTGTCTTATGAGCTCTCATAATTGTGCACTATGCATGAATAAACCTGATTGAGTGGTTCAACCTGAACAGTGCTTGTAAAGAGTTTTTTTTTTCCACAACACAGAGGAATTAGACTGTGTTTACATTTCAAACCATCAAAACTACAGCTCTCATTTCTATGCTGTTTCAAAGTGGGTTTTTCTAGAGACGGAAACAGAAATGCTCTCATTGTTGTTGCTTAGACATAAAGATCTAAGCGATCTTAATATTTTGAGCACGTGTTTCATGAAGAACAGTTCTGGGTCTTGAAATTGAGAAGGAAGGGTACGCAGATTTAAACAATGCTCAGATTGTGATAAAATTGTGACCTGCACAATATTGGATGACTATTTTGCAGATCAGAGAGAGATCAAACAGTAAAGGCACATTCTTGTACTTAGAACAAGTCATCCTTAAACATAAAATGTATGAGAGCTGCACAAATGTAAAAGAGAGAAAATATGGAATTGATTTCTACTACTTGGACAAAAACAGTGTAAGTAGAATGGTTAGTTTCTTAGAGACTCACATCTGAACAAGGCTCCTTGTATCTAAGAGGTTAGTAACTGAAGATAGGAACAATAACAAGATGAAGTATAAATTTAGTTACTCCGTTGAGATATTTACACAGTGTAAGGAGGACTTGGTTATTTTAGATGAGGAATTTGTCAAGAAACATTGTATTAGTAGAATGCTGCTTGTTACAAGAGTGACAAGAAAGATTACATTAGTAAACAAATACCAATGTTATATTTTAACTTCTTGATTTATTAGTAGTTATCCCTAAGTAATAGTTATATTAAGTAAATTATCTCTTTTTTAACTACTCGTTATATCATGAAAAGAAGACAAACATTGTTAATATTTTAACTTGAAACACAAAATAGTATGCACCAGAATATATTCATCCATCCATCCATTTTCCGTCACCCTTCTCCCTAACGGGGTCGGGAGTTGCTGGTGCCTATCTCCAGCTGCGTTCCGGGCGAGAGGCGGGGTCACCCTGGACAGGTCGCCAGTCTGTCGCAGCCAGAATATATTATTAAATGTAATGTTTTTTTACTCTTCATGACTTGATCAGTTCTTATCCTGAGACTCAGCATCAACATGAATTAAATTCAGTTTCTGTGGCTGGCTCCATCTCCTGTTGAAACTCAGAAGTGCAACAGATTTGAGCTCAAGCTTTTTGTGCAGGCCATATTCAATTATATTTTCAGAATTTGCTGCGGGGCAATGAAAACTGGTAGTTTGGACACCCCTACGCTATTTAAAGTTATTGATGATTTTGTACTAAAAATCAAATATGATGTGGGTCTAATTAAATAAATAATTCAATTAATTAAATTGGTTTGCTTTTGGATTTGAAGGAAAACTGTGGCGACAGCTCCATTATCTGTAATGTTATAACAAACACTGACTTGATGGTATTTGTTTATGGCTCTACATCATGTGATCCTGTTACTCTTTTTATTATGTAACTTATTGCTATCTCCGTGACTCAATGAATTCATAACTATTTTATGATGGAATTCATTGAACTGTTCCCTGCCTAGGGGAAGAAATTTTTTGATTGTTATTATTGACATGTTTAGTAAGAGAATGGAAGCTGTCAGGGACAGGTCCTTCCTTCCATTTCTGTCTGTGATGATGCAATGTTGTCTTACTGTCAAAACCTGTCGAATACGCTTTTTCAAGTTTTTCAGATAGAGACAGACACATTGCCACGTCCTGCCGAGACGCCACTCCATAAATCCGGTGATTGGATAGTCAAACATTGGACCTCCATATGCTGGCACTTTTGACTTATTTCACTGAAATAAAGCGTTTTTGGCCTTAGACAGTTTTATGTTCATTAAACACAGAAATTTTTGAAACCACCAAACTATACCGCTTCTGAGTATTTGTATGCTGTTTCATAAAATACTGATTCCCTGGAGCACTTCATCAGTGATCAAGTGCTTGAATATATGCCTGGGGTGATGTAACACCTGTTCTTTGAGCCTTTGTCAATCCTGGCAGTGACATCAACATATGGAACTTGAAAGTATTTTCTCCATTTGTATTATTTGTTTTTCACATTAGTCTTCACTGATTAGTTTCTTACTGTATCCAGGGTAGTTGTTTGGACCTCAATTACCATATCGCTCTGGGTTACACTTCGATCATCATTAGTGAAAAAAATGCAATAATGTGTATTTATCCGCAGAATCTTCACCGTTCAGCTTTATAAACTATGAAAAAGCCTAGAAATATTGATAAGCATTACACTTTGGTGGTTTGAAAAATTCCTGTGTTTTAAGAACATAAAACGATCTAAGGCCAAAAACGCTTTATCTCAGTGAAATAAGTCAAATATGCATGTGTAATTATCAGCAAAATCTTCAACTTTCAGCTTTATAATCTTTGAAACAGCTCGTCACACCCGAGAGGGTGACTTGGATTCATGTCAACCACTAGAAGAGAATCAAGACAACGCCCATACTGGGGCCACCAGTCAGCAGAACAGCAAACTTACATGTTGTAAGCTGTCAGAGCTTAGTGAGCTGGGTAAGACTTGCATCCAGACCGGCTTGATTGTCTTATGAGCTCTCATAATTCAGTGGTTCTACTTGAACAGTGCTAGGAAAGAGGGTTTTTTTTCCACGACACGCAGGAATTAGACTTTGTTTATATTTCAAACCATCAAAACTACAGCTCTCATTTCTTTGCTGTTTCAAAGTGGGTTTTTCTAGAGGTGGAAACAAACCTGCTCTCATTTTTGTTGCTTAGACATAAAGATCTAAGCAATCTTAACATTTTGAGCACGTGTTTTAGAAAGACAAATGAGCATTCACGAAGAACAGTTCTGGGACTTGAAATTGAGAAGAGAAACTTATATCTAATTGCACAACTCAATCTAAAATCAGAACAATGAAAATAAATGAAAAAAGTAACATAGTTCCAGATGAAACAAAATGTTAAATGAAACACAAAATGCATGTAGAACATGCAGAAAGGACAGGCATCTGTTTTTTTGTGAAACATAAACATTTCTATAATTTGCAAAGCAGTAAAGAAAGTCTAAGCTAGGATACTAGCCTAAAAATATCAAAAATTGCATTACTTAAAACAAAAAAAAGACATTACACATCAACTTCAACATCACTGGAGGACAAAACTTCATGTGTTCATGACACACATTAATTTTAAAACCACCAAAATCTACTGCTTCTCAGTATTTCTATGCTGTTGAAAAGATTATAAAGCTGAAATTTCAAGATTTTGCTGAAAATTACACAGTGGTGCTTTTATTACTTTTTTCACTGAGACAAAGCTTTATTGGTGTCTCAGCTTGGGATTTCTTGTCACACTGGATTTTAATTTGTTTCAGATTCAGACAAACAGAACTTATTCTTTCCTACGTTGTTTCAAATAAAATAAGATAGAAAAAT